>ONZH01008582.1:0-468121 GCA_900303285.1 Rhinella marina | reverse complement strand
TTGTTGATGTCACGCCATGCTGTGTCAGGCTTATGCCTGCATCGTGTGGCTGGGGATAGGAGAGCAGTGCCAGCATGGGCATGGGTGATGGACCTTCGTTGCACCTAGTTTGGTGCTTCCCTAACATGTGATGGGTATGTGCCTCGCCTTTCTTGGTCTGGGTCAGCACAATTGCCATGAGGGTAACCACCAGGCTGTTGCAGGAGAATTTGGGGTAATGGTGGGATTAAGCAGCCTCAGAGGCATCCATGCATGCTGCACCTGCTGTTTCCTGTCCATTTCCGTGGTGTTTCCATCATTTTCTGATGTTTCCAGGTTTTCACCCAGCCTTCCCTAGGCAGAGCCTTGGTCCCCTGCAAAAAATGCTTGAGTCTCCCATTGACTTCAATGGGGTTCGTTACTCGAAACGAGCACCTGAGCATTGGGAAAAGGTCGTCTCGAATAACGAGCACCCGAGAATTTTAGTGCTCGCTCATCTCTAGTAACATTAGCAAAAAATGAAAAAATGAACACCTGGAAACTTATAAGTAATGTCATCAAAAAGTGACCTATGTTTAAGGCTTCATTCACACGACCGTATGTGTTTTGCGGTCCGCAAATTACGTATCCGCAAAAAAAACGGATGACGTTCCGTATGGCATCCGTGTTTCCGTTTTTTTTGCGGATCCATTGTAACAATGCCTATCCTTGTCAGCAAAACGGACAAGCATAGGACATGTTCTATCTTTTTTGCGGAATGGAAATACGGACATACGGAAACGGAATGCACACGGAGTACCTTCCGTTTTTTTTGCAGACCCATTGAAATGAATGGTTCCGCATACGGTCCGCAAAAAAAACGGAACGGACACGGAAACAAAAAATACGGTCGTGTGAATGAAGCCTAACTCCTTCAACCCCGGGCCTGTTTTCACCTTCCTGCCCAGGCCATTTTTTGCAAATCTGACATGTCTGTCACTTTATGTGGTAATAACTTTGGAACGCTTTTACTTATCCAGGCCATTCTGAGATTGTTTTCTCGTCACATATTGTGCTTCATGACAGTAATAAATTTGTGGCAAAATATTTCATTTTTATTTATAAAAAAATACCAAATTTACCAAAAATTTGGAAAAATTAGCAAATTTCCAAATTTCAATTTCTCTACTTTCAAAATACATAGTAATACCTCCAAAAATAGTTATTATTTTACATTTCCCATATGTCTACTTTATGTTGGCATCATTTTATAAATATTATTTTACTTTTTTAGGAGGTTAGAAAGCTTAGAAGTTTAGAAGCATTTTTCAAATTTTGAACAAAATTTCCAAAACCATTTTTTTAAGCACCAATTCAGATATAAAGTGATTTTGAGGGGCTTACGTAATGAAAACCACCCATAAATTACCCCATTTTAGAAACTACACCCCTCAAATTATTAAAAACTTATGTTACAAACTTTGTTAACCCTTGAGGTGTTCCACAAGAATTAAAGGAATATGGAAGTGAAATTTCAAAATTTCACTTTTTTGTTAGATTATTCATGTTAATAATTTTTTTCTTGCAACACAGCAAGGGTTAACAGCAAACTAAACCTCAATATACATTGCTCTGATTCTGAAGTTTACAGAGTTACCCCATATGTGGTGGTAAACGTCTCTAAAGGTTTGCGGCAGTGGTCAGAAGGAAAGGAGCGCCATACAAATTTTGGAGGAAGATTTTGCTAGAATGGATTTTATGCACCATTTTGTAATTGAGAGACCCTGACGTACCCCTACAGTGGAAACCCTCAAAAAGTGACCCCATTTTGGAAACTACACCCTTCAAAGAATATATAAAGGAAGGTACTGACCACTTTGACCCCCTAAGCGTTTTACGGAATTTGGAAACACTTGGCTGTGAAAATGAAAAGTTTCATTTCTTCCAATAAAATGTTGCTTTAGCCCCAAATTTTTCATTTTCACAAGGGGTAACAGGAGAAAAGCACCCCATAATTTGTTCCCCATTTTCTCATGAATATGGCAACACCCTATATGTGGTGGTAAACTGCTGTGGGGGCACATGGCAGGACTCAGAACAGAAGGAGCGCCATATGGAGTTATTGTCTTATGTGGGGACTCATTTTTTGCGGGACGAGGTGACGTTTTTATTGGTACCATTTTGGGGTACTTTTTGATCGCTTGGTATTACACTTTTTGTGAGTCAAGGTGAAAAAAATAGCTGTTTTGGCATAGTTTTTTTTTTTTTTAATTACAGCATTCACCTGGGGGGAAATCTCATGTAATATTTTTATAGAGCAGGTTGTTATGGACGCGGCGATACCGCTATATATATATGTCTAACATTTTCATTTTTGGAAAGTTTTACACATTAGATGCATTTTTGAACAAAATAAAATATTTTTTTGTGTTGCCATTTTCTGAGAGCCATATTTTTTTTATTTTTCTGGCGATTGTCTTAGGTTGGGTCTCATTTTTTGCGGGACAAGATGATGGTTTGATTGGTACCATTTTAGCGTACATACGCTTTTTTGATCGCCTACTATTACACTTTTTGAAAGGGAAGGTGACCAAAAAATGGCTGTTTTGGCACTGTTTTTTTTTTTTTTTTAACTGCATTTACCTGGCGGGGTGGATCATGTGATATTTTTATAGAGCCGGTGTATACGGATGTGGCGATACCTAATATGTCTATTTTTCTTTTTTTCCCTATTTTTTACAATTTTTTTTTTACTTTATTTTGAGAAAAGGATGCTTTTTTAAAAAAAACTTGAAATTTTTTTTTATAAAATTTTATTTTTTCATTTTTCACTTTATTTTTTTACTTTTGGGGGGTCTGATCCCCTTTACAATGCACTACAATACTTCTGTATTGTAATGCATTGGCTGTAAGTGTATTACTTAATGTAATACACTTACAGCCTTCTGCCTGTGAGATTCAGGGGGCTGGATCTCACAAGCTTCCATAGATGGCATCCGGATGCCTAAGGAAGGCATCTGGCTGCCATCTAAGCCATCGGGTACCCGTCACAGCAGCGCGGGGACCCGATGGACACCCCTTCTCACCGCCCGCATTGCATGTGCCGCGGTCAGCGCTGACTGTGGCATATAAAGGGTTAATGCCGATGCATACAGCAGGGGTCCGGCTACTGGGCACAACCTGCACCCACCCAATCAGCGCGCAGTAGTGCCGGGAAGTCACTTCCCGCAGTGCCGTATATGTACGGCGCTGCTCGGGAAGGGGTTAAATCAACTTTTCATGTTAAACATTTTTTAAAGAATTTTGGTTATTTTTAATTTTCCATGTCAATAGCTAATAAAAAAAAATCCTGTAGTTTTCACACTGGCTACTAATCCTAATAATAGGCCCCACATCTTGGTCTGCACATAACTGGTCATTCGTTATCTGCTCATCATTACAGGCAGTAGTAGAATGACAGATGCAATCTATATATAGATAACACAGGATCCACCATTACAATAGGTGATATCATAGCTTATCTGCTCCCCCATGACTTCTGCACAGGTCACAGAGCATGACTAGAAAACTTTTCCATAGAAGTGAATGAGGTCCTCTCCAGACTATTGTGTCTGTGACCCATGGTGGCTGCAGTAAAGCATATCTCTAAATGCTGTTAACAGCTTAGACAAGATCGCCGCCCCCATAATCATGTTCAGAAAATAGAATTTAAAAAATCTACAATCACAAAATAATAGATTACAAAAAAGGGTATGTGTCTGGTTTAACTGGCAAGAAAAATTTTCAGTAACACTTCCCTTTAATGCGAATGAGCTGAGATTGACAATGTATAAACCGCTAGTGGTGCTTGGTCAATGATCACAAAACCAAGGTAGTGCACCCTTTATCCATTGTCCCATCCAGTCCCAGCCACTATTGATGAGAGAGATATCTGGCAATCGAGCTCCCCAGGAGAACTCCTGGATATCCAGTTGTGCAGTGTAGACAGTGTATGGGCTAGTGTTACTTCGTTTGAACACCTAACCAAGTTAAAAAAGGTTCCACCATATCATGGACATGCAGAAGGCTGGTCAATGCTCCCTCTACAAATATTAGATGGCAGCGGCCATGATAGATAATGGTGTCAGCTTGTGTTAGCCCTGTGTGCCTCCACATGATGACATGATGGGATTAAATGCTATCCAGCTAACTCTGATTTTTTTTCCCTAGATCTCTTTAGCCATGGCATGTATCAATATTTTTTTAAATAATTTTTTAGCATTCCAACTTCATTGCATGAATTCATTCATATGAACTCTTCTCTGATAGACATGCAGAAAGGGTAGAGGTGATGACAAAGTAATTGTGTATACTTATATACAGATTGGTGACTGCATGACCAAAGTCTGCTACCCAAACTCTTTAAGAAGCCTGACTTTGCTTGAAACTTCTTGTCCCAACTAACAGGGAGAAAAAAAAACTACAGTTGTATAAAACGCAGCACTGACATGTGAACAGTCTACAGACTAAGAAAACATTCATGTTAAATTTTATATTCACATTGGTTTATATACCATAAAGGCAAAAGCTTCCCATCCTTCTAAGGACACAGTAATAAGGTCAAGCTTACTTCTAGGGACAATGTACAGCATAAAGACCTACCGTATACTGCTCCAATTAATGGTAGCTTAATAAATTCATGTGCATTTAGCTCCCTCTAGTGGTGGTTACTCACAGCCAAATGTTTATTCTGGTCCTAACTGTGTGATGGAAAACAGGGTAGTTGGCAGTCGAGAAAGAAAGCAGACAGGCTTCTCTAATTATGTAAATCCCTTAATGGATAATTTAGAGTGATCTTCAACCAGCCCTTCTGAAATTTATGGAGTACCAACAGTCATGCTCCACATGTCACTCTATATTCATTCAGGGGAACGGGACCCCAGTTCTCGTGATCATTGTAGGTCCAAACTCTGAGATCCCTGCCAATCAAATAGTTATCCGCTATCCTGTGATTACAGCATAACTTTAGAACTTGGCACAACTTCTTGAAGGAGGATTATTCCATGATTGATGAAAAATCTAAATTCAGACATCATACAGTACATGGTAAGCTCTTCCTAACAAACCCAGAACTAGCTCTGTCTTCACATGGATCGAGATCTCACACAATCCATTGCTCCTATTGCTCTTCTAGATTGTCTTCAGGCTGGCACCAGGGAACGTGTTCTTTATCAGGGGACATGTCTATTCTGTGGAATTTAATCCCTATCACATCTAGGTGGGCATGTCCTTACTGCAACAGCTTTCTCCCTATTACAGTTCAGGGGGCATGTCCTCACTGCCTGTAACTGGCACAGCTTCTAATAGTAGGATGGAACTGAGCATGTGTGACCATCTCAGT
Organism: Rhinella marina; assembly: GCA_900303285.1. Classification (NCBI taxonomy): domain Eukaryota; kingdom Metazoa; phylum Chordata; class Amphibia; order Anura; family Bufonidae; genus Rhinella; species Rhinella marina. Next base: position 462,783 of record ONZH01008582.1, on the reverse strand, counting down.
AGGTGGATGTGCATGATATTATACAGACTGAACACCAGAGGGCTCCATTATAGTCAAGTAAAGAGAGTATGTCACAACCAGTGCATTTTTGTAAAAAAAAAATAAATTACAAAAGTTAACTAGAATTATTTTCAAATTTGATGGTGGGGCAACCCCTTTAGGCTGCAACCTAAATCCAGATTTACAGTATAATGAAATGAATCAGCTTGGGCATGAATTTGGACATTAAAAAATAGTATGCTGGACCTTATCTTCAATAAAGGAGCAGTACTTCCTTTCCTTACTGGCTAAAGTCCTCTTCTGAGGTTACTTGTAGGCTTTACTACAGTAAGTATGCCCTTGCATAATTTGGCTAGAAACGTACTTTGAAAACAGCTCTATCTGAAACCAGTGAGACTCATAATTCCCTTTTTGGAAAGTCGACACAGTAGTATCATACAAAAGAACATCAATTGTTCTGTAAAGAACAAATAAGCATATAAAAATTATTTCAGTCGATTTTCAATCCATGTGGTCCCACAAGATCTATTCAGAAAAGTGTCCTCATCATACATATCTATGAATACTACAATTATATACCCTTCTATAGACACAAATCTGAATAATCAATTATCCTATTATGTCCAAACCTCAGAGGACCTGGCAATGTAAAATCCCATGATGTCCCCTGTTCACAAAATCTTGTTTTTCTGCAGATGGAGAATGTGATTGTTCTTGGGTATAGTTGCTTGCAAAAATCAATTATGTTGGTTGTCTGTATTGTTTTTATTGTTTTGATGTTGCCGGAGAATATCGGACCAGCTGAATCCAGTGGCCGGCGTGCTGTTAATGTTCAATGTTTTAATAAGAGTCATTTTTTAATACATTTGTTTCTATGGAGCTTTTCTTATCTCAGTATCCAGCAATGTCTAGGGAATTGCCAAGGATTGCTTGTTAACAATAATACATTACGGCAGAAAAGCTTCCACCGTTTTATTCAGCTTCTGTAAAATGTATCATCGTTTTTAAAATAACATCTAATCTGAAGAAAAGTTGGTTATAACCAAACCAGAATAACATATATCAAACTTGGGGATTCAATTACTGGTTTTCTTTCAATTATAACTTCATTTATAGAGTTAAATAGAATATTTTATAATTGCACTTTGATTTAAAGTGGTTTTATATTTTACATAACTAAACACTCAACACGCCTCAAGGCTCCTGGTGTACCCCACTTGGTCCTCTTCCACATCACTGCATTAAGTCCCCTTGTGGTATGTCCTCTGACTGTCTTCCACAGCACGGAGATAAATCCCCTAGTGGTAGTGTATCTCCTCTGACCCTCTTCCACACCACTGAGCTACCCCTCGATGCTACCCCCTGTGGCCCTCTTCCACATCATTGGATTAAGATCCCTGGTGGTATCTCCTATGATCCTCTTCCACAGCACCAAGATAAATACTCTAGAGGTAATTCCTCTGACTCTCTTCCATAGCACCAAAATAAGGCCTCTTTCACACTAGCGTTAGCACAGATCCGGCACCTAAAGGGTGCCAACGGATCCGTGCTAACGCTGATACATGTGTGGAGCCGGAGCAGCGCTCCGGCCCCACACATGTTGACAGACATTGAGACATCAATACATACAGACATACACACACAAACACATACATACTTACATACTCCAGCCCGGGATGCCGGCAGCACGTCTTCACGCGCCTCCTGCGCGCAGTGATGACGATTCCCCACAGCGCCCTCTGCTGGGCACAGTGGGGAAATGTCATAGCTGCGCGCAGGAGGCGCGTGAAGACGTGCTGCCGGCGTCCCGGGCTGGAGTATGTGAGTATGTATGTATGTATGTATGTCTGTATGTATGTATTTCTGTGTAGCCGGATCCGGAATGACCCCCCCATTGCAAGTCAATGGAGGACAGATCCGGATTACTGGTGTGTCACACCAAACGGATCCGTCCCCATTGACTTGCATTGGGGGTCATTCCGGATCCGGCTTGGTGCGGATGCCTGGACCGGAGAGAAAACCGCAGCATGCTGCGGTTTGTTCTCTGGTCTGAAGACGGAACGGAATGCTTTCAGGAGCATTCCGTTGTCTTCAGTTCAGTTTTGTCCCCATTGACAATGAATGGGGACATAACTGAAGCGTTTTTTTCCAGTATTGAGCCCCTATGACGGAACTCAATACCGGAATTTAAAAACGCTAGTGTGAAAGTAGCCTAAGTCCCCTGGTGGTACATTTTCTGACCTTCTTTCACATCATTGAAATATGTCCCCTGGTGGTAACCCCTCTGGTCCTCTTCATCAAATGAATGAACTGTTATAAATTAATCAACTGTTATAAATTACCTAAAACGCCAGATTACTATGGTGCCGTAAATTTAGTTCAGTAGAATTGCAGAGGGCCCAGGGGCTACTTCCTGATACTGACCTGGTACAATATTTGCATGGGAGTGAGAACTAAGAGTGGTCATTAGACCAGAAACCTTTTCTCATGTAGGGTGCAGATACAATGAGTTTCCCCAAATCTAGATGATCCTCAAACAAAGTAAACCCACAGGGAACTCATTATGTGAATATTTAATTACATGATAGTTCAATGACAGCTTTTATTAGCAAATTTTTTTGAGAAACATACAAAGAAGCATGAATGACAAAAATTTGGGCATGCAGGCCCCAGGAGATCAGTGGTTTAGGACAATGGAAGGCAGTCTAGTAATGTAAAGTAAATGCAGCAAAAAGAATAACATCCATACCATGGAGCCTGGCACCATACAGCCTGGCAATTAGATAAATCTCCTGGTGCATGTGGGTGGGGGTAGTGTGAATTGCCATGGTTGGGGGTTCAGCTGATTCTGTTATAATTCTGTATGCAGGACTTTCCCGTCTGGTCTTTTTGATGAAATCTGGGACGAGGCTTCAAACTGAGTCAACAATGCAGATGTGAACTTGACCTAACACCTAAAGCTCACCTCACCAAAATAATCTGTAGATGGAAATATTAAAAAAAGTGATGAGTTTCAGAATGTGGTGAAAAAATCGTAACGCATAACAAACTACATAAAATTGGTATTGATAAATGCAGAAAACAAAACCCTAAAACAATGGCGGAATTTTATTTTATTTTTTGCAATTTTAACCCACAAATAATGTTTTGCTTGTTTTTATACATAATACAGTAAATGAAATGATGCCATTAAAAAATACAACTTATCTTGCAGTAAACAAGCCCTCATATGGCTATATGTGCAAAAAAGTTTAAAAAAATCTATGGAAAAAATGAGAAAATGAAAACTAATCATAGCGGGAAAGGGTTTATTAAGTGAACTATTTCTAGAAACAGATTTTTCTCTCCGACAAAGAAGGAAATGTGAAACTACACTGTTGTAGAAACAATGCTAGTTTATGACATATTATTGTTATTATATATTACTATTACATAGTTATTACATTACATCCCTCTGTAAACATTATGTAAAGCATATTTAATGTGCTATTTATTTGAAACTCTCTTCATAGTCTTCACCCACATAAGCACAGCATTAAAATGTCAATTTAACTGTGTCTCAGCTAATTATTGTGTGAAATATGTTGGAGTGTTGATAAGAGCTGGAGCTTTTTTAATTCCTTACTTCTGAACACCCTCCAGCTTTGACACACAGGAATTCACAAGATATCCTGTAAGAAGGCCTGCAAAGACCAGATTTCTGCAAAGGCCAAATAGGCTTGGCTTGGAGCAGTGGAGCAACTTTATGTAAACTGTATTGATATACTTATATTTTTATTTTATTTCTATTTTTTGATCATTTTCAGCATAAAGTTATGTATGTTCATTTGAGATTCTGGCAGAAGAAAGCTGTCCAGAACTAAGGAGCACATTTATTAAGACTGGTGTTTAAGATGCCGGTCTTAATAAAGCCCTATACACGGCGATCCACCTTGAAGAGGCGCTGGCGTATCCACTGCCGCTTCTAAATGTATGTCAGCTTCCAAATTGTCTTACATTTGGACCTTTTTCTACACCTGAAACAGGCTTAGAAAATGGTAAATGAGACTGGCCTGCCCACTTTTTTTGACTGTGCGTGAAAAAAATTAATTGTGTAATATGCCTAATTTAGGTGTATTTCAGCATGATAAATGACTCCCTAAATGTTTATAACAGTATATAAAGGGGTTGCCTGAGCTATAAAAAAATAGGTCCTCCCAGACAAGGATGGTAATAAAATGAAAGTAACATATACCCACCTATTTCACCACCACCACTTCTAGTGCTGCCTCTTCGATCCTCCCCGCTGGGTTTTGCCTGTTTGGCTACAGTGATGTCATGCCTATGAGCTTGATGTGCTGCAGTAGCCAATCACTGACCTAAGCAGTCATTTGTCAGAAACGCTGAGACCAGTGATTGGCTGCAGCGATGGCAGGGGTACACAGGCATATCATCACTGTAGCCAAGAAGAAGTCATCATGGGATCGGAGTGGGTGTGATAGGTGAGTATACATTATTTTAATTTAAAGCTAAAGTAACAAAAAAAGGCCATGAAGGTGGAGGGGCGCCGACAGTGTTGTTTTTTTTTATTAAGGTAAATTTATTTTTCCTATCACTATTATGTGGGTTCGCTTACTGTATACTGAAGATGAGATAAATGACGCTAACATCCATCCTTTGCTTACTGCTCAAGAAACTTAGGGAAGATTTGGTCAATTAAAAGTAAGGCAAGTTCATAGGAAGGTAGAAGTGGTACCAATGGCTGGACATACAAGCAAACATTCATTTTTGGGTAATTTTATAGTCTATGTGGCACAAAATATATTTTCATTTTTGCAGTGGATTGCCCAGTATAAACAGGGGTGTGCTGCCAAAAAACTATGAATCTGTATGGAGACGAGCAATCATTCACCATACAGCAGTGATGATTGATGCATTTAGGCATCAAGGGTGTGGGCAAAGAACTTCCTCATTCCGTATGCCTGTCCTCTACACTGTCCTGAGGAAATGGCCAATCAGTTAGGCTGCTATTTGCTTTACTATAAGGCAGGTAGGGCCCTTCTGACTTTGCTATGGAGCCTTTAGGCAACTTCATTTTTAGCCAATACTGCTCTGTACCTAAACAAAGAAATCCATTCACCTGCTTTGAGAGTTTCCTCTTAGAGATGCTTCCAGTCCCAGGCCTGTACACATCCAGGCATGGTCATGTGGGCCACTGCGTCCAACCACTGGCCTCAGAAATTCAGTGTCCCTTTTATGTGCCACTTGGGGACATGTTAACCATTGAGGCCTATCAGGGGTTATATGCGATCCCATAAGAATGTATACAAACCTGGGACGGAAGCATCGCTGAGAGGAACCTCTGTGCTGGAACCAGGCGTCGGGAGCAGGTGAGTGCAGGGGTGCACCATCAGTGAGGCCAGGTGAGACGATCGCCTCAGGCAGCACCAAGTAGGGGAAAGAGAGGGGCAGCTGAAGGGCCATGGGCTGAAGGGAAGGGGTTAGATTAAGAAATTGGCATTGAGGAGGGAGGGGCGCTATTTCAGTTTTCACCTCAGGCAGCAGAAAGGTTAGGTGCAACCCTGGGTGAGTCGGTTTGTATGTTTAGGAACGGCATGATACTGGCCAAATATAAAATGTTGTCTAAAGCTGGAATACTCCTTTAAGATGTCTACTTCTTCCCCAGAGAAGTGTTATACTGGGTTAATAATACTACTGTTACCACCTTACCAGTCGTTGATTGGCACCGCACACTTTGAACTACAGCGAGTCTGTATTTCTGGCGTATATTTTGTATCGTCACAGACGCTGTGTTTTATTTCATTGGTTAACATTCTGCTTTTCTTCTGCAGCTCTCTGTGGATTGACAATAATGCGGTACACCATTGAGCCGAGGTGAGAACTTTGTGTCAGGCCGTATAGTCTTACTGGCAGCAGAGACAAAGTGCTCTGCTGTCCTTCTGGCCGCTGCATATTTCACCATCCTTCTCTCGTTATTTTTCTGGCAGGAGTTACAATTTTTACATTCAGTGACTGACGGAGAGCAGAACGCATCCAAACACTGTACAGTTCTTCTCTTATCTATGTGAGGAGCGAGTGTCAGGTGGAATAAATGAGGTGCAGAGAAGGAGATTGTAAAGCATTTATTTTACCCTGAAGTAATGATTGCTAGTCTAAGACCTAATCGTAGACCTACACATTCTAGATAGAAATCAGTGGCCCCATGACGGTGTCATCCATATATCCTCATAAATATGGCAGTAATCCATGTGTTCCCTAACATATGCCATGATTAAGATCTTTCTGATCGAAACGCATTGGATTGAAATGCACACTGGATTTGTGGATGGATTTTTAAGCATTTTTCCAATAAAGCAACAAAATCTTATTTTCCTGTACTATACATATACCTTTGTTTCTTGGGTTCCCAAACCAGTAGCAGGCAACAAAGAAACCACAAAGACGGATCAGTCACATTCCCTGTGCTGTATGCCCTCACACCAGTGCGCAGCAGCCACATGCAAGAACAGCGCTAAGAAAGGACTTCATCAACGTACCGTTTTTCCATTGTGGCTTCCTCTATGCCATTGCACTTATATATACTGATCTTGTATGGGGCTGCAGGCATCATAGAGAAGTGTTTTTTGTCCACTTAAAGAGGTTGTTTTTGTTAACTTGGGTAGTCCCTATAAATATAATAAGATAACAAAATAAGCAATACTTTTTACCCCAGCACTACCCTGGAAATCTTCCTCGATGCTGATGTCCACTTCCAGGCTAGACTGGTGACGTTCCATGCACAGAGATCAACGTGCAGACATTTACTAGCCTCAGCAGGAAACGGGACATCATTTCTGAGGCCAATGGTTGGCTGCAGCAGTGACATAGTGTGAAAAGAACATCACTGCTGCAGCCAAGCGGTGGGAAGCACCGGAGCACAACTCTGGAAGCAGGGCCGGCCTTTGGGGTGTGCGACCCGTGCGGTTGCACAGGGCGCTTCACTCCCGGCCAGTTAAGGGGGCGCCCTGCCAGAGCGCCCCCTTAATGGCGCGGCCTGCTCCTGTACAGCGTCTTGTGCCCCCCCTCAGACCTCAGATCAGCCCACCCAGCCACTTTAAAAAAAACATACTTACCTGTCCTGCGCTGCCACTGCCATCATGTTCCGCGCTCCACTGTCTTTCCTGCCAGCGCGCACTATGACCTGACGCAGCGTCAGTTCATAGTGTGCGCCGGCAGGGAAGACAGTGGAGCGGGGAACATGATGGCAGCGGCAGCGCAGAACAGGTAAGTATGTTTTTTTAAAGTGGCTGGGTGGGCTGATCTGAGGTCTGAGGGGGGGCACAAGACGCTGGTCTGAGGGGGGCACAAGACGCTGATATGAGGTCTGATGGGGGCACAAGATGTTGATCTGAGGTCTGAGGGGGGCACAAGACGCTGGTCTGAGGGGGGCACAAGACCCTGATCTGAGGTCTGAGAGGGGCACAAGACCCTGATCTGAGGGGGGCACAAGACGTTGATCTGAGGTCTGATGGGGCACAAGACGCTGACCTGAGGTCTGATGGGGGCACAAGACGCTGACCTAAGGTCTGATGGGGGCACAAGATGCTGACCTGAGGTCTGATGGGGGCACATTGTGTTGATCTGAGGTCTGATGGGGGCACAAGACGCTGATCTGAGGTCTGATGGGGCACAAGACGCTGATCTGAGGTCTGATGGGGGCACAAGACGCTGATCTGAGGTCCTGGGGCAAAGGCTGGGGGGACACAAGATGTTGATCTGAGGTCTGATGGGGGCACATTGTGTTGATCTGAGGTCTGATGGGGCACAAGACGCTGATCTGAGGTCTGATGGGGGCACATTGTGTTGATCTGAGGTTTGATGGGGGCACAAGACACTGATCTGAGGTCTGATGGGGGCACAAGACGCTGATCTGAGGTCTGATGGGGGCACAAGATGCTGATCTGAGGTCTGAAGGGGGACACAAGATGTTGATCTGAGGTCTGATGGGGCACAAGACGCTGATCTGAGGTCTGATGGGGGCACATTGTGTTGATCTGAGGTCTGATGGGGGCACAAGACGCTTATCTGAGGTCTGATGGGGGCACAAGACACTGATCTGTGGTCTGATGGGGGCACAAGACGCTGATCTAAGGTCTGAAGGGGGACACAAGATGTTGATCTGAGGTCTGATGTGGCACAAGACGCTGATCTGAGGTCTGATGGGGGCACATTGTGTTGATCTGAGGTCTGATGGGGGCACAAGACGCTGATCTGAGGTCTGATGGGGGCACAAGACACTGATCTGTGGTAGTACCACATTATCAGTACTAGTGTTATCTGTGATTTTACACAGGACTGCAGGTAACACTACTACATTTTCTATACTCAGATAGCCATCACAGTGTTATCTCTACAGTTACAAAGGACTGCAGGGGACATCTACTATATTATCTATACACAGATAGTTATCACTCTGTAAGGGGGCCCTCTGGGACTTTATCGCCCAAGGGCCCACCTGAACCTGGAGCCGGCCCTGGGCTGACGTCACACATGCGCAGAAGGACTCAGAGGGTGGTAGGGGAAAGTTAGCGGCTGCACTGCTGTAAGTAAGTGCCCCCAAACAACGTGATGACCGGGAGGGGGGGGTTAATTGGGAGCGGGACTTAAGGCCCCATTCATATACTCAAGGCCCCATCCTTATTTTATATACTTAAGGCCCCATCCTGTATAGGATAATAGAGATGGCAGTCATGGCACACATAACTCACACATGATTAAACACCAGTGAGGGGTTTAGTGATGTGAGCTATGTGTGTGCCATCTCCATTATCCCATACAGGAAAATATAGTGACAGTATTAAAAGTCAGACTGTATAGAGCTATAAATACAGTGCAGAGATATATAGAGAATAGAGTGATATAGGACAATATAGAAAGCTATAAATACAGTGCAGAGATATATAGTGTGATATAGGACAGTATAGATAGCTATAAATACAGTGTAGATATAATATATATATATATATATATATATATACACTCACCGGCCACTTTATTAGGTACACCTGTCCAACTGCTCGTTAACACTTAATTTCTAATCAGCCAATCACATGGCGGCAACTCAGTGCATTTAGGCATGTAGACATGGTCAAGACAATCTCCTGCAGTTCAAACCGAGCATCAGTATGGGGAAGAAAGGTGATTTGAGTGCCTTTGAACGTGGCATGGTTGTTGGTGCCAGAAGGGCTGGTCTGAGTATTTCAGAACTGCTGATCTACTGGGATTTTCACGCACAACCACCTCTAGGGTTTACAGAGAATGGTCCGAAAAAGAAAAAACATCCAGTGAGCGGCAGTTCTGTGGCGGAAATGCCTTGTTGATGCCAGAGGTCAGAGGAGAATGGGGCAGACTGGTTCGAGCTGATAGAAAGGCAACAGTGACTCAAATTGCCACCCGTTACAACCAAGGTAGGCAGAAGAGCATCTCTGAACGCACAGTACGTCGAACTTTGAGGCAGATGGGCTACAGCAGCAGAAGACCACACCGGGTGCCACTCCTTTCAGCTAAGAACAGGAAACTGAGGCTACAATTTGCACAAGCTCATCGAAATTGGACAGTAGAAGATTGGAAAAACGTTGCCTGGTCTGATGAGTCTCGATTTCTGCTGCGACATTCGGATGGTAGGGTCAGAATTTGGCGTCAACAACATGAAAGCATGGATCCATCCTGCCTTGTATCAACGGTTCAAGCTGGTGGTGGTGGTGTCATGGTGTGGGGAATATTTTCTTGGCACTCTTTGGGCCCCTTGGTACCAATTGAGCATCGTTGCAACGCCACAGCCTACCTGAGTATTGTTGCTGACCATGTCCATCCCTTTATGACCACAATGTACCCAACATCTGATGGCTACTTTCAGCAGGATAATGCGCCATGTCATAAAGCTGGAATCATCTCAGACTGGTTTCTTGAACATGACAATGAGTTCACTGTACTCAAATGGCCTCCACAGTCACCAGATCTCAATCCAATAGAGCATCTTTGGGATGTGGTGGAACGGGAGATTCGCATCATGGATGTGCAGCCGACAAATCTGCGGCAACTGTGTGATGCCATCATGTCAATATGGACCAAAATCTCTGAGGAATGCTTCCAGCACCTTGTTGAATCTATGCCACGAAGAATTGAGGCAGTTCTGAAGGCAAAAGGGGGTCCAACCCGTTACTAGCATGGTGTACCTAATAAAGTGGCCGGTGAGTGTATATATACTGTCCTACTCTATATATCTCTGCACTTTATTTATAGCTCTCTATACAGTCCTATATCACTCTATATATCTCTACACTCTATTTACACTCACCAGCCACTTTATTAGGTACACCATGCTAGTAACGGGTTGGACCCCCTTTTGCCTTCAGAACTGCCTCAATTCTTCGTGGCATAGATTCAACAAGGTGCTGGAAGCATTCCTCAGAGATTTTGGTCCATATTGACATGATGGCATCACACAGTTGCCGCAGATTTGTCGGCTGCACATCCATGATGCGAATCTCCCGTTCCACCACATCCCAAAGATGCTCTATTGGATTGAGATCTGGTGACTGTGGAGGCCATTTGAATACAGTGAACTCATTGTCATGTTCAAGAAACCAGTCTGAGATGATTCCAGCTTTATGACATGGCGCATTATCCTGCTGAAAGTAGCCATCAGATGTTGGGTACATTGTGGTCATAAAGGGATGGACATGGTCAGCAACAATACTCAGGTAGGCTGTGGCGTTGCAACGATGCTCAATTGGTACCAAGGGGCCCAAAGAGTGCCAAGAAAATATTCCCCACACCATGACACCACCACCACCAGCTTGAACCGTTGATACATCCATCCTGCATTCATGCTTTCATGTTGTTGACGCCAAATTCTGACCCTACCATCCGAATGTCGCAGCAGAAATCGAGACTCATCAGACCAGGCAACGTTTTTCCAATCTTTCTACTGTCCAATTTCGATGAGCTTGTGCAAATTGTAGCCTCAGTTTCCTGTTCTTAGCTGAAAGGAGTGGCACCCAGTGTGGTCTTCTGCTGCTGTAGCCCATCTGCCTCAAAGTTCGACGTACTGTGCGTTCAGAGATGCTCTTCTGCCTACCTTGGTTGTAACGGGTGGCAATTTGAGTCACTGTTGCCTTTCTATCAGCTCGAACTAGTCTGCCCATTCTCCTCTGACCTCTGGCATCAACAAGGCATTTCCGCCCACAGAACTGCCGCTCACTGGATGTTTTTTCTTTTTCGGACCATTCTCTGTAAACCCTAGAGATGGTTGTGCGTGAAAATCCCAGTAGATCAGCAGTTTCTGAAATACTCAGACCAGCCCTTCTGGCACCAACAACCATGCCACGTTCAAAGGCACTCAAATCACCTTTCTTCCCCATACTGATGCTCGGTTTGAACTGCAGGAGATTGTCTTGACCATGTCTACATGCCTAAATGCACTGAGTTGCCGCCATGTGATTGGCTGATTAGAAATTAAGTGTTAACGAGCAGTTGGACAGGTGTACCTAATAAAGTGGCCGGTGAGTGTATATCTCTATACTGTATGACGTTAGTACTGTCACTATATTTTTCTGTATGGGATAATGGAGATGGGATGGCACACATACTTCTTTAAGTAAATATATATATGTAAATGGGGGGGGGGACGCAGAGAGAAAGTTTCGCACAGGGCACCATCTACCCTAAGGCCGGCCCTGTCTGGAAGCAACATTTTATTTTGGTTATTTTATCATAGTTATCACTTAACTCAGACAACCCTTTAATCATCAAGGTACTGTAGCCCGGGTCAGTAGAGTGGTGCCAACATGATTTGAGGGCATGTAACCTATAGGTGACACAGATTCTGGATGTCTGGCACTGTCCATGTCTTTTAAGAGACCCATCCCCTCCGCAGTCCATCCAGCACACTGATGCTATAATTTTTACATTGTTCAAGCACTGGTGCACAGATTTGTAATTTGAAGAACATAAAAAAATGTAGAAGTTGAAGCAAATGTTAGGTGTACTATCCACCGGGGCCTGGTGTTTCCTAATCAAGTCCTCAACGAACCCCTACAGATTATGTATTACCGCTTTTCCTTAATATTTCACAAGGGACTTAATTAGTTCACTAAATCGATAAGCCCATGGTTCTTTTTTTTCTCTGTGGGACATCCTTAAGATCTGGCCTGTAGGGGCTCCTCGAGGACAAGCTTGGAAAACACTGTGCTAGATACATTTTTCCCAGCAGTGTTAATATATGTATTTCATGCAGACAGAACCATATTCATGAATTTCTTCCAAATTATGACTCCATAAAGGGTATTTATAAATCCTGTTTGTTTCTCTTTTTTTCCTTTTGGCCGCCACTGAAAATCTAAAAATAGTTTTTTTTTTTCATTGGAAGCATTTTTCATTGGAAAACAATTTTTCAGAATGTTATAGAGCCCTGTGCCTCGCACTACAGAATAGATGAAACACTACATTAGATTTATCAATCAATAAACCCTGTTAGCCCCTAGATTGAAAACCACTAGGGGAAAGGGATTTCTACTCTGCTCTGTTTTTTTTTCCCGTGACAATTGATTTATTATACTGTAAGGTACAAAACTACAGTAGAATTTGCTCTAGTCTATGACTTTTAAAAAGGAAAGTATCTTAAGTAACTAAACTTGCAGTTTAGCTTATTGTTTTATACATATTCTCTCATTATGTCCCGTGGTTTTCCCAAAAATTTGACAAAAGAAACTATAGAAACATGAAAAAATGAAACACTTGAGATCTACTCTCTGGGACATGAAAAATGTTTTGGATAATGCATTATGGTGGAAATAAATTGCATGTAGCAAAGCATTGTGACTCCAGGCAATTACTACAGTACCCAGAATGTCTATAGCATTAAATGGTTTCTATAATTAGGCTCAGACAGGCCCACAGGGGTATAGGTGAAACCCCGGTGGGCCCCTGAGCAGGGTGGGCCCCGAGTCTCCCACCCCATGCACAAGTGGCAGATAACACAGTAGACTTACTGCACTACATACATATATTCAATGTACAGCAATGTACAGTTCATATAAAAAAACTTAGAGTATTAAAAAAGTAGAATATTAATGAAACTCCCCAGTATATTATTATAGACATGATCAGAGCTGAGATGACTTTTAGGTGTAGAGGAAAGCTACCAGTGTTCTCTTCTCCCTAGGAACCTACCTTCTTAACGTTGCTGCAGGAACCCCCATATTCAATCATCTGGTAGCATCTTGCTGCTGTGTGAACAGGTTATATTTGAATGTATCCATACAGTGGGCCCCCAAAATGTATTTTACTGGTGGGCCCTAGGCACCCCAGTCCGACACTGTCTATAATGGCCCATGATGTCCAAGCTAGACCTTTGACTGATGGTCATGATGCATTCTGTGTGCCCTGTGTTGCTTACACATAGTACAGATTATAACAAAGGGACAATATGGATGTCCTTTCTTCAGAATAAGTCTTCAATATCAGATCTCTGGGGATCCAATTCTTGGCAACTCCATGATCACTTGTTTGAAAGGAACAGCACTTGGACAGGTGCTGTGGCCTGCTCACACCATATCAAGCACAGCTCCGTACTAGGTATTGGAGCCCCCAAGCCCAGAATGGAACTGAGCTAAACACATATGTGACCGATGAAGGTGAAGTCACTGGCCTAGGAGGTCGGGTGCTTCGCCTCTTCTAACAGCTGCTCAGACTCCCACCAATCTGCTATTGATGGCCTATCCTTTAGAGTCCTTGGTTAGGGTCAAGCCCTAGGCACAGGCTCCATACAAATGTAGAAAAACTGAATCTGTCAACTTACAGTCTAAGTGCAAAGTTAGTCATTTGCCACAGCTTATTGGGATTTCATATGGTGTCACCTTCCCCTTAATTCTGCTGGTAAAGCATACTGGGTTTACTGGATACTTGAACATCATAGCTTTGCTTTTAGTAGATCTAAAGACTACTTATACAGGCTGATGATCAGATGAATAGATCAGACTTTTGAATGCAGTCCCCATTCATTGCACTGTGTAAATATGCCCCAAGATCTGCTGACAAACAAGCATATCTTTTATGCAGACATAAAAAGCATCGTTTGTCATCAGCCTCGTGTAAACAGAGATACAGTATACTGACAATAATAAAACTATATATGAATTAATAATCCTACTATTGATACTGGTTGTTGGACCCCACAGATCAGATAGGTCATCAGTGTAAAACTCCCAGAAAACCCCTTTAGCTATCTGAAAGACTAAGTAGCCAGTCCTAGTCTTTCAGGCTGAGTCATCAAATAGCCTTACGGATAAGGGTACATTTACATGAACGTAAAATGTCTATTCCCTTGCTATGGACAACAAATTGTGTTCCGCAATGAACAAGCCATATGAATCCCATATTGCGGCGAGCTGCCATACACTTGAATGGGTCCGCCATCTGCAATATATGGCAAAAAATAGGGCATGTCCTATCATTTGCAGTGCGGAGGCACAGACCAAAAAGCCCACGGAGCAGGTTCCAAGTGCTTCCATGGGCTTCTGATCCGGGCCTCTGTTCCGTATCTGGAGGATTGTAGACCCATTCAAGTCAATGGGTCTACATCCGTGATACAGGATTTACATGGCTGGTGCCCGTATATTGCAGAACCGCCATATGTGGTCCACAATAAGTGCATGGATAGCCTACAGTCATGTCAATGGACCCTAAGGGAACAACCCCGCAAGCCCCTGGAGGTGCAAAGCAGAGGATGGGAGTGGTAGAGGCTCTGGCTGTAATAATTATTCACAATGGCAATCCTCACACCAATGCTTCCTAGGGCCAGAGCCCAGGCAGAGGGTGCACACTTTCTTCCCTCAAGGTACACCCTGATATTGGAGCTCCTGCCTGATCAGCCGTAAAGAGCAAATACCTTGCTAACACGCACGGCCTTGTGATACTGGACAATCTATTAATGTCTTCTCTCAACAGGAATGATGTTTCTCCTGGAGCTGAACTGGCATCTGCCCTGGTGGGCAGAGCTAAAACTTGAAGTGACTGATGCAATACTAAATAGAAAGCTCCTCCATCAGTGGGGAAATCTAATTCCCTCTGCTGCGCCAGGAAATAATTAACTAAACAGTGAGCAGACAGCTTTTGGGAATACAAGACATAAACAGAATAAATATGAAATCAACAAAAATTTGCAAATACCCTGTTCTGGGGTACGGTACCCACACATGTCTTCCTTCCAAGATCAAGGCTACTTTCTGTACCACATCTGGTGGTTGTCCAGCTCCCAAGAGAATAGCTAGTAGATCCTAAGGTGTGTCCACACCATGGAGAAACTTGGAAGAAAAGCCTATATATTCTATGCCTGTATTTTATTAATTTATGTCTATGAGTAAGACCATTGTTACAGTTGAAATGTGTCAGACCAGATCATAATGTTCATCTTTTAATGTGAACAGTTGTCAATAAAGAAGATATGATTTTACTCGCTGGATCCACCTCCTCCTTTTGTACTATCATGCTTCTGAGGCTCAGCTGCCCAATTTGCTGAGTGTCCAGAATTAAATGACATTGACCCCCAAAAAATGGTGACTTCATTAGTCCCGGCTTATGGGGTTCAATGAGGTTTCTGTCCACCCTTGCTGACCTGTTTACAGAACATTGAGTATTCCATCTCATAAGCCCAAATGTTGGCTATTGTTCTTGTGCCTCCCCACAAATACCTAAATAAAATCCGTCACATCACAGAGGAAAATTTAATTTGGAAAATATACTTACCAGAGTCATCAATTTGACTCCACATTACTCTGCAGATAATATTGATTACCTTTGATATTAAATCTTCAAGAAGGAGCAAAGCACTTAGTAGTAAATTAGGCAATGTTTAGACAGGCAAGTAGAACAAGTTCTATGTCATCTTCTGCCAGGCAGTAATGAATTTCTAAACCCAAGGGCTTGCTGTACAGACGTAAAAGCATAGAAACACCAAGAACATTTTTACGAATGAATTGACCAATGAAATACACAGTTTGCCTTTGATAATAAAAAAAAAAAATATATATATATATATATATATATATATATATATATATTTTTTTTTTTTTTTTTTTTTTTACAAATAGGTATACCATACCAAAGACCATCTAATGATCTAACCTAAGCTGGTCATACCATACATATTACATAGCTGTGAGTAGGTCCCACTGATCTCAATAAGCAAGCCAATAAATTCTGCTTATTAGTGCTAGGTACTACTTCCCAAAAATGAGCAAAACTAGACATGCCTCCTTTGAAGTAGTTTTTTGAGTGAGTATAGGGTGTCCCATTCTTTAGGACTTGCAAATCATATCCACAGCTGCTCGCACACTGTTTTCATCTTAGTGTTTTAGTGCTGCTTGGATTTAGATTTCTTTAATCTTTCTACTGTATTATCTAAAAACAAAAATGGAAGCAGCACAGCAAAGTAGAAAAAAGTAACGGTGTGCTAAGAAAAAAAGTGGTCTGCTTGAGAAAAGTCCCATTGAGAGGACTGAAATGTCTCTGCTCTGGTAAATTAAACCACTTTTTTTCTTAGCACAATTCATGGTGGTGCTGTGGAATTTATTATTACTGTATTATCTATCTATCTATCTATCTATCTATCTATCTATCTATCTATCTATCTCTCATATCTATCTATCTCCTATATATTATGTATCCACAGTATACACAAATATACATATATACACTACTATACATTATTTATCTATCTACAGATGAAGTCGAGCTAAAATTGACTCTGGTAACACATGTCACAGCGTTATCTTGGTTATCTGGTGACAAAAGCCATTGAAATCTGTCTATCTATCTGTCTATTTACCTTATCTATCTATCTATTAGATATTCGCCGAATTTTTAAAAAGATTTGCCTTAGATAAGATCTGATTCGGTTCAAGTTGCGTAAAAAAATATGTGTGTTCTGCGAATATTCCCGTGAAAACATATGCATGAGTGTACAAAGTGCGTACGAATATTGTCTAGGTCCACACAAATAACGAACATACAGTAAAAGTACACTACTTAACTGAATACCTACGCATTAGCGTACAAATTATTAGATGCATAGCATTAGCGTACAAATTATAATATGCGTACGTAGAGTTAGCGTACAAAGATTTAAGAAGAATCTTCCGAAGCGAATCTGAAAAGATTCGGATTCACTTCGGTGTAAAAAAAAATGAAGATATGTATTGAATCTACGAAGCGGCGAATAGATTTGCTCATCTCCACTATCTATCTCATATCTGTCTGTCTATCTATCTATCGGTCTATCTATTTACTTATTATCTATCTATCTATCTATCTATCTATCTATCTATCTATCTATCTATCTATCTATCTATCTATCTATCATCTGTCTATTGCCTATATAGTATCTATCCACAGTATACATAATTATACATATATATACTACTGTACATTTCTTGGCATATCACATACTTACAACATATTTTCCAATACTGCCGACCTTAATCTGTCCTCTTAGTATAACACATTTTGCTTTGGATTATTATTGTGGTTTTCACTATGAATTGTTACCTTATCTGTCTTTAATACAGTTTTACACTTTTATATTATCCCCTAGTCTCAGGCCCTATTTTGTCTGTTCCTGATGTGGAAATCTAATTGTGTCACCATGATCTACAATCACCATTGTGGCTTTAACTGTTACAGGTCTGGAGTCTTATGGCCAATAAAAAAATCAAAAACTTCCAATCTTTTTAACTAATTGTGGCCTGAGGCTTAGTTACCATCCAGTTAGCCTGGCTATGTTAGTGAGTTGTGCCTAAAGAAATGCTGCGAACATCATGTGCAGATACTAGGGTCTTCTGACTGCACCACTGGGAGAGATGAAGCTTCGGGTTATTGTTATACCTTAAGACTATATTCTATATATGAAAACAATACTGTGAGACATTTTTTTCACCTGTGGGGATGAATCAGGCTCATGCAGGGGAGTAGCTATACACTCATGGGCCCTGGTGCAAGAGTTCAACTTGGGCCCCCCTTCCCTCAGTACTTTGTGGCCAGGGGCAGGGCAAAAATTTAACCCCCCATGCCAAATTCTTGACCTAACCCCCTCCCTCCAACCAGAGGTGTAATTTGACCATCATGCACTTTCTATAGTACTGGTGTCTTCTTATGTTGCACAAGGGTCTTTGGGCCCCCTCAGTCTCCTGGGCCCGGTAGCGACTGCTACCTCTGCACCCCCTATAGCTACGCCCCTGGGCTCATGTATCTGAAACCTGCCCATATGAGGCAGAGGTAAGCATGTGATTTAACCTTATAGGCAGTGGAGTGGTGGCTGCACACAATGATGGGGGTGCTTGACCGATACGTACCACGGTTCTCCCATGTCAAAGGCTGTGCATACTGTACCTCAATATCATTGATTTAACATATAGAATGGGGTTTTTGCACAGAAAAAAAATACTTTCTTGCTAGACTATGTAGCCTATATCTTCAATCATGTGCTACTCCTAAAGAAGAAGGGGCATAGGGAGGGGAGAAATATATGACCGTATTACTGAGAAAAATAATGTTTTAGTATATGTAAATGAGCCTCTAGGAGCAATGGGGGCATTGCCATTACTTCTAGAGGCTCTGCTCTCTCTGCAATTGCTGCGCCCCCTGCACTTTCATTGACAAGGCTATACAGTGAAAATGTCATCATGCCTGGCCCTGTCAATCAAAGTGCAGGGTTTGCAGAGAGAGCAGAGCCTCTAGGTGTAACAGCCCCTTTTAAATATTTCAGGATTCAAATGCTCAGAAGTATTACCATCTAATCTATATAGCGTGCTCAACTTGATAATGACATGATCACAACCTGGAGCCATTAACTACCTGACTCAGCAAGTAATGGTGCACTGTGTTAATTAAAAGCCAAATTAATTTAACCCAATACATTTATGTCATGTCACATCTTGATCCTGTGAAGCTCTTACCCTTTTCTGCACACGTCATCCTTCCTTCTTGCCTTGGATTCTCTTCCAACTCTGACAGCATTTCAGCTTCTCTGCCAGCTTCTTAGTGAAATCTGTTGTGGCCCTGATTGCACGCAGTGCGAAATGTAAATCATTTTGGAAGCAGACTACTGTAACATAATGCCACTCGGCGTTCTGGCTTTCTACAATAGTATATAGGACAATACCAATAATTATTATTATCGGGGTATACAATCATAAGATAATACAAGTCAGTGGAAATTTTCCACGACACGTCTGTAAATAATATTTGTTTCAGAACTGCATTCTGATGTCAGAACTAGAGATGGGCAAACCTTTAAAGATTTGCTTTGCTTCATGCTCGCAGAGAGAGATACATCTTCATGTGAAAATCATGTGTAATTTAGCTTTCTTTACAAAAGGATTTAAAAAATCTGAGTGCTTTAAAACTACAGCATATCCTTCCAGTCGTTGCTCAGCCTTTTAAACATACTCAGCAAAACTAGGAAAATAGCTAAGCCAGCTTCATATCTGCAACAAGTCCTTTATTACAGCAAGGCATATTCTAGTTGAGAGGCCTTGGGGAGACCTCTGCGTGGGTTCTATTTCTATTATGGAGACCAGTTAATCTACATGATGTCTACTGTAGGCTACATAACATTCTCTCTTATCACAAAAATTCTGTTTCTATTTGGGACGTTTTCTAAACTGGTAGAATCGATTCACTCATCCTTAGTCTGAACTAGTGATGAGCGAACATGTTCGGCCGAATACACTATTCGGCTGAACATGGCGGCACTCGTGACCATGCTCAAGTCTCCTCCTCTCACGCTAATTAGCCAACCAGGCCCGCAACTGTTCCCCGGAGCATCCCCTTGCGGCAAGCTCCTTTGCCAAGGGTTAGGTGTTCTGCAGTTTGGCATTTTTTTTGAGGAAAGTGCTGACGATAAACGGATTGTAATTTATAACCTGTGCTGTACCAAGATGAGCAGGGGCATAAACACCAGCAACCTGACCACCACCAGCATGATCCGCCACATGTCAGCAAAGCACCCTAAAAGGTGGGCCGAGCGCCTGGTTCCACGATCTGTGTCTGCAGGTCACACCACTGCCTATTCTTCCCCTCTGTTACCTGCTGTCCAAGACGCAGGCCCAGATGCCTCCCGCCCTGCATCTGGACCGTCGCAAGAACCATCAGCCAGCACGTCCACTTCAGTGTCCCAGCGCAGCGTTTAAATTTCCTTACCCCAAGCATTTGAACACAAGCGCAAATACCCTGCCACCCATCCACAGGCCATAGCTCTAAATGCACAACTTTCTAAATTGCTGGCCCTGGAAATGTTGCTGTTTAGGCTGGTGGACACCGAGGCTTTTCGCAGCCTGATGTCGGCGGCTGTCCCTCGTTACACAGTCCCCAGCCACCACTATTTTTCCCGGTGTGCTGTCCCTGCCTTACACCAGCATGTGTCCAGAAACATAACCCATGCCCTGACCGATGCAGTTACTGACAAGGTCCACTTAACAACTGACACATGGACAAGCGCTTCTGGCCAGGGACGCTACATTTCCCTGACGGCACACTGGCTGAATGTTGTGGAGCCTGGGAGCGAGGGATGGCACAGGTGTTACCCACTCCCAGGATTGCGGGCCCTACTTCAATCCGGATTTCCGCTACAGTAGCGGCTGCAACCCCTCCTTCTCTTCCTCCACCTCCTCCTCCACTTCCCAGCTCACCAGCAGACCCTCAACCATAATGTTTTAGACAGTCAGCTCTGCTGCATGTCACTCATAAATTTTTACACGGTCAGCTCTCCTGCATGTTACATATAATGTTTTACACGGTCAGCTCTGCTGCATGCCACCCATAATGTTTTACACGGTCAGCTGTGCTGCATGTCACCCATAAATTTTTATACGGTCAACTCAGCAGCAGCACGTCACCCCTATTGTTTTGGAGTGTCAGCAGCAGGCCATCAATCTGAATTTTTCAAGAGTGTGTCTGATGCACTCCTTTATGTGTAAAAAAGGGGGTATTGGAGTGCCTGTTCCTTGTAATTTTTGGCAGCCCTTTCCCTTAGTGCATAGGCTTTATGAGTGTAGGAGTCCCACAATTATACCACAATGTGAATGAGGCCCTCCTTTATGTGATATACCAGTTGTATCAGAGTGCCTCATCCGTGTAATTTTTGGCAGCACTTGCGCCCAACGTACAAGTAAATATATGTTTCCTATGTTTCCTAACAATATTTCCTCTAAAATTGATGTTATCTTTGGTTTTGGGGGGTATTATTGTCATTCCGTAAAAGTGGCATAATTCTCGTTCCCAGCAGCGACTTCGGTGTCCAATATGCATCCAGACATCCTCCCCATGCTGTTCCCTAACCATTTCAGTGGTGTTTCCACCATTTTCTCACGTTTCCCTATGGACCAGACACCCTCCCCTCTGCAGAGCAGGGGGTACCCTGTCTTCTCCCATTGACTTCCTTTATATTCGGGTGCTCGGCCGAGCACTCGAGCACCACCTAGTGTTCGGCCAGAGCACCCGAACATCGTGGTGCTCGATCATCACTAGTCTGAACCTATGATTATAGGAAGCTGAGTGGTGTAATGTAGCTGCTGTTATTTCTACTTTTAGAAGCAATTGGTTTTGCAAGAAGTTCCTGTTCCTAAATCAAGCGTTTTCTTTCCGTGTCCGTTTCGTTTATTTTGCGGACTGTATAAGGAACCAGATTTAAAGAATTTTCTACAGGCATAGAAAATTGTAAATGAGACGGGCTGTTTGGCCCACCCTCTTGCCGACCCACACAACCTTGGAAAAGTGGGGTGAGTAGCCTCAAATCTGCTACAAAAGTATGCCAAAAAAAGTGTTGTACTTATGATCATAAATGTCCCCCATAATGTTTTTTGAAGTTGGTCTGCATCAGGAGAATGATCTGTTCTGTACATTATAAAATCACACTGACCACTTATTTTTGCATGGTACCAAAAATGTGTTAAAATCAACAATAATCAGCATTTCATCGAAAAGCAACCAGAAATGTAGCAGAAACTGAGCTTATATCCTAAGCTTCAAAGGTGACAGATAGCTCAAAATTTCCGATTACTGTCACAAGGGATTTTCAACCAACGTTCCCAGAGTGTATTTATTCTATCTTCTTACAATAAAGAAAACCGTTCTGTGAAATCACAATGTCAAAGAAAACAAACATCAACAAGATGCACTAAGCAACCTGATCTGAAATCGCAGGCCCATGGTGTCATTATCAGACACTGCCACTCTTTGTAGCTCTGTATGAATCTGTCATCCTACATCCCCAGAACACATTGACTTAAAGAAAACATCATCCAAGACACAAAAGGTTAATCTTAAAAGAAACCCCCCCAAAAACAAATGCACGTAATTATTTAACATGTCTTCATGGTAACCTGATTTTTTTGTATCTGTTTTAGACTTTTAATATAAATATTTAATGCCCAATTCTGTTTCTGAAGACATAAAGAATTCATTCTGCAACCAGAAATTTGGAGGTTTTTTTAATTCTTTTTTTTTACTATCCTATGTAACCTAAGGGGCCTTTCACATATAATTTTTTTCAGCTGGAGTTGGTGCCAATGCAGAAGCAAAAAACACTCATCGATAGCACGGAAACTACCATCCATGTCCTTTCTTGGCACAGTAACGGCAATAAACCATGAATGGCAGCGCAGCCTCCCACTGAAACCATGTTAACAAGCTAACAGCTGGTAATTTTTTAGCACAGAATCCAGTGTGAACAGCCCCTAAAGAAATTGTCCAGAATTTTAAAAATTTTTTGTCTAGGAGCAGTACTTCTTCAATTTGTCACTGTTCTGGCTTTCTCTGTTGGTTTCTGCCTATTTGTCCTACAGTGATAATGTGGTGTACTTGCATATATCCGCTGAAGCCAACCACTACATCCAACATACATGCAAGCCTCACCACTGAGGCCAGTGATTGGCTGAGGTGACCACCGGAGTGGAGATGCTGAAGGGTGGAGGATTGAACACAGTAGTATTTTTTTTTAGTTTTTCACATGTTCTGCTGTCAGAGGTGCACCTAGCCTTTCTGCTGCCTGAGGCAAAAACTGAAACGCCCCCTCCATGCCAATTTCTTAATCTAACCCCTTTGCCACAATGAAAGCGCTCATTGCCCATGGCCCTTTCGCTGACCCCCTCTTGCCCCTACCTGGTGCTGCCTGAGGTGATCACCTCACCTGGCCTCATTGGTGGTGCACCCCTGCCTGCGGTTAGCCCAATGTAATGAAATCCTGGACAACCTCAATCAATGTCCAATCAGTGTGCCCCAATACTCAGTGAATATGTCTCAAGTGACAATCTGATTCCCTGGCTCCTCTTCTCTCATCCAAGATGGCTGCACCACTTTTTAGACTACCTGATGCACACTGTGGATTTGATAGTCCAAAACACTTCTGGCTGCTCTCAGATTGGCCAGTACTGCTCATGTGAACAGTGTTGGCCATCCAAGAGCAGGGCCTGACCATAGGGAAGTGTCTTGAACTACCAAATGCACAGTGTGCATCAGGTAGTCTGAAAAGTGGTGCTGCCATCTTGGATGACGGAGGAGGAGCAGGCGGATCTGCAACTGAACAGGTGAAAAGGAGGTCACCATGTAAGTGTTCTGTTTAAGTCACTTTAAGTATTGACAGCTATCTCTATATGCACAGCCATATAGGTGAGACTATCAGTCATTGGGTAGGCATTTCAATCAAAAAGTTATACTCAATCATTTCCCAGAACACTGGGAATAATTTTTTCACAGCTCCTTTGGAAAATGAAAGGTGGAATCTGATTGGTTGCCATGGACAACTGAGCCAGTTCTACTTTACACTAGTTTTATACATGACCCCCTATATATTAGCTCAGCTACTCTTGCTCTATAACATACTGCCAGTAAATTGGATAGCTTTTTCTGGAGATAGGATCCCTTTTAAGAGGTCACATACTTATTTTTATTCCACATTAAAACAAACAGGTTACAAGACAGAAAGTAATCCTTTTGGTTTAATCTGACAATCCAATGTATATGCCAGATCACTAGTCTTCAGGTGTAAACTCTGTTCTACCAAGGTAACATCTCTACTCTCCAAACATGACATAATTGAGATGCAAAAAAAAAAAAATAATAATAAGTTATTTTTCATTCAAAGGGGAACAAAATTTATTTCAAAAGTGCTGAGACTTTTCAAAATGAAAATTGCATTTCTACAGTTATAATTAAATCCACATTTAATGGTACATTTCGAGCACTCTTTAATCATCCCTTACAATTGCCTGTAGCACTGGACGGAACAGAGGAAGAGTAATGTTGGAAATTTTAGTTTCAGCTATAAAGGAAAATTAGGAACAGATATGTGTACATTTAAAGCTCGTTGTATTTAAAGCTTCAGATGCTTTAGATGAAAGTTTCAAAAATAGAATTCTTTCGATTACAGAGATGTTGACAGAACAGAATGCAGTCACGAAAACAGATCTTTCCTTTAAATAAGGTTTTAAACGAATGTTTATTTTTTTTTCTATATCATACATGCAAATGAAATAATATCCTTGATTGTCAGAGGATTCAGGACTACATTAAGTAAATTACTGTTTTTGTCTGAATTCAACTTGAGGAAATAAAATTATATTTAACATTATGAAACATCATTATGGAACTAGATGACATCCTCACGATTTACGAATCATGGGTTTTAGGTACCCTGCCATCTGGAAATTAATGAGAATGGTTGATTCTCTTATTGTTAGACAAGCAGTTCCCACAATTTATGTACAATGTACTCTAGGTGTCCCACAATCTTGAGATTTATGAGAACAGGTTAAACAAGCAGTACCCACAATTTATGTATACTAGGCTCTAGGTGTCCCACCATCTGAAGATTTATGAGAACAGGCAACCCTTTTATTGTTAGAAAAGCAGTACCCACAATTTAAGTACAATGGGGTCTATTTGTCCCACCATCTAGAGATTTATGAGAACAGGCGATCCTCTTATTGTTAGACCAAGCAGTACCCACAATGTAAGTACAATGGGCTTTAGGTGTCCAACAATCTGGAGATTTATGAGAATGGGTGACCCTCGTATTGTTAGAAAGCAGTACCCACAATTTACGTATAATGGGCTCTAGGTGTCCCATTATCTTAAAATGGGAGGGTGACCCTCTTACTGTTAGACAAGCAGTACCCACAATTTAAGTACAATGCGGTCTAGGTGACCCACCATCTGGAGATTTATGAGAATGGGTGACCCTCATATTGATAGACAAGCAGTACCCACAATTTACATATAATGGGCTCTAGGTGCCCTGCCATCTTGAGATTGATGAGAATAGGCGACCCTCTTATTGTTAGAAAAGAAATACTCACAATGTAAGTACAATGGGCTCTAGGTGTCCCACCATCTGGAGATTTATGAGAATGGGTGACCCTCGTATTGATAGACAAGCAGTACCCACAATTTACATATAATGGGCTCTAGGTGCCCCGCCATCTGGAGATTGATGAGAATAGGCGACCCTCTTTTTGTTAGAAAAGCAATACCCACAATGTAAGTACAATGGGCTCTAGGTGTCCCACCATCTGGAGACTTATGAGAATGGGTAACATAGTAACATAGTTTATAAGGCCGAAAAAAAGACATCTGTCCATCCAGTTCGACCTGTTTTCCTACAAGTTGATCCAGAGGAAGGCAAAAAAACCCTGTGCGGTAGAAGCCAATTTTCCTCACTTTAGGGAAAACAATTCCTTCCCGACTCCAATCAGGCAATCAGAATTACTCCCTGGATCAACAACAACCCATATCTAGTAACTATAACCTGTAATATTATTACCCTCCAGAAATACATCCAGGCCCCTCTTGAACTCTTTTAGTGAACTTACCATCACCACCTCCTCAGGCAGAGAGTTCCATAGTCTCACTGATCTTACCGTAAAGAATCCTCTTCTATTTTTGTGAACAAACCTTCTTTCCTCCAGGCGCAGAGGATGTCCCCTCGTCATGGTCACTGTCCTTGGGATAAAGAGATCATGGGAGAGATCTCTGTACTGACCCCTGATATATTTATACATAGTTATTAGATCTCCCCTCAGTCGTCTTTTTTCTAAAGTGAATAACCCTAATTTTGATAATCTTTCTGGGTACTGTAGTCCACCCATTCCAGCTATGACTTTAGTTGCCCTCCTCTGAACCCTCTCCAGCTCTGCTATGTCTGCCTTGTTCACAGGAGCCCAGAACTGTACACAGTACTCCATGTGCGGTCTGACTAGTGATTTGTAAAGTGGCAGGACTATGTTCTCATCACGGGCATCTATGCCCCTTTTGATGCAACCCATTATCTTATTGGCCTTGGCAACAGCTGTCTGACACTGGTTTCTGCAGCTTAGTTTGCTGTTCACTAAAATTCCTAGGTCCTTTTCCATGTCAGAGTTACCCAATGTTTTACCATTTAGTATGTACTGGTGACTTGCATTATTCCTTCCCATATGCATAACCTTACATTTGTCAGTGTTAAACCTCATCTGCCACTTCTCTGCCCAAGCCTCCAGTCTATCCAGATCCTGCTGTAGCAGTGTACTGTCCTCTTCTGTGTTAATTACTTTACACAGTTTAGTGTCATCTGCAAAAATTGATATTTTACTGTGCAAGCCTTCTACAAGATCATTAATAAATATATTGAAGAGAATAGGGCCTAATACTGACCCCTGTGGTACCCCACTAGTGACAGTGACCCAATCTGAGTATGTACCATTAATAACCACCCTCTGTTTTCTATCACTGAGCCATTTACTTACCCACATACAGACATTTTCTCCAAGGCCAAGCATTCTCATTTTATATACTAACCTTTTATGTGGTACAGTGTCAAATGCTTTGGAGAAGTCCAGATATATGACATCCATTGATTCCCCGCGGTCAAGTCTAGAACTTACCTCCTCATAGAAACTGATTAAATTGGTTTGACACGACCGATCCCTCATGAAGCCATGCTGATATGGAGTTATTTG
Organism: Rhinella marina; assembly: GCA_900303285.1. Lineage (NCBI taxonomy): Eukaryota > Metazoa > Chordata > Amphibia > Anura > Bufonidae > Rhinella > Rhinella marina. The sequence continues at coordinate 435,754 of ONZH01008582.1, read as the reverse complement.
CTTATTTTCATTGAGGTACTCCAAGATAGCATCTCTTAGAAAACCTTCAAACAGTTTACCGACTACAGATGTTAAACTTACCGGCCTATAGTTCCCGGGCTCTGTTTTTGGGCCCTTTTTGAATATTGGCACCACATTTGCTATGCGCCAATCCTGTGGAACACTCCCTGTCAGTATAGAGTCCTTAAATATCAAGTATAAGGGTCTGGCAATGACATTACCTAATTCTCTTAGGATACGTGGGTGTATGCCATCCGGTCCTGGCGATTTGTCTATTTTAATCTTTTTAAGACGCCCCAGTACTTCTTCCTGGGTCAGACAGGACACTTTTAAAGGGGAATTCACTTTTATATTCTACATTTCATCTGACAGTTTATTTCCTCAGTGAATACAGTGGAGAAAAAAATATTTAAGAGTTTTGCTTTCTCCTCATCGCTCTCTGCTACTCCCCCCTCATTACTCTGTAAGGGGCCGACCCTCATATTGTTAGACAAGCAGTAGCACAATTTACATATAATGGGCTCTAGGTGTCCCTCCATATGTCGATTTATGAGAACAGACAACCCTCGTATTTTTGATACACGCAGTACCCACAGTTTAAGTACAATGGGGTCCAGATGTCCCACCATCTGGAGATTTATGACAATGGGTGACCCTCGTATTGTTATATAAGCAGTATGTATGATCGCGGCATCTGAGGGGTACAATGATAGGGAGTGGAGATTGCACCTACTACTTACAAAGAAATGAGATTTGGGACAAAGTAATTTGTCACAAAGCAAATTTTTTGGTAAAATTTGGCGAAGCAGCCAAATCAAACTTCACTCATCTCTACTGATGACCTTGAGGATAAGTCATCAGTATCAGGAACCTAAAAAAACCCCTCTGTTTAAAAAGCTCTGTTTATTTTGCATTTTAACTATGAATTGAATCATTTTTGGAACAAAACAGCACAGTAAAAAATGCAGGGTTTACTGAAACTTTTTTGTATTTTTTTGCTTTTCGACTTTCTTTAGTAAAATTCTTAGGGAGATATTATTGCTTGAATTCTCGTATAGTTGTTCAAATTTTAGAAATTCAGTCACGTGTAATAGTGGGCAATGATCAAATGACGAGGGATAAATTAGATTGTTAGTTGCCACCAAATACCCTTATCTAATCAGAAATCTGCCAGTCATTAGCAGTGTAAATGCTCCAGGGGTGAACGAGCAGCGATTTCATTAATGAGCAGAATGAGTGAAAAATATTTACTGATTGTTTTCTGAAACTGAACGTCTTCTGAATGCAAACTACTTGCTAAATTGTGGACCATTAATAAAAAAATATCTTCCCAATGAAGATTATAGAGGATGTGAAGTTACTGTATGCAAGGGCATCATGACCGCTGCCTCCATGATATGTAACCGGGATATAAGGTATTATGATCAGTTTTGATGCATAATAGATGAGATGCAGCTAAAGTTGGAAACAAGATGTAAAAGTATCTTTAGGAACGTCTTCGTTTTAACTATAAAAATTGCCATAAAACAGCAGGACAGTGGGTTTTGGGATTAGAAATCAGTCTGCATTGATGTGTATTATAGCAAAGCCCAAAGTCAATTTCTTAGCAATTGGGACTTCTGAGGTTTTCAAGTACTACGAATCCTAGACAGTTCTTAACACGATATTCCCATCTGGACATCCAGAGTATATGCCATAAATGTCTGATACGAGTGGGTCCAGAGGCAGATTGGCCCTGGAAAAAACCTAAAAGTGGCCCCATGTTGTAGGTGGGTTCAAACTGACAAGATGGGCCAAAAAAAAGTAGACGGGGCACTTTTTATTGATTTTACTCACCTATATAGCACTGTCATATTCCACAGTACCATTCCGGACTATGGTCACATGACCATGTCCATGCTGCTCTTTCTTATTTCCTGTCATGTTATGTCTATGCGGGGGTATCAAAGCAGCAACAGGGGCAGTGATAGGGGAGTGTCTATATAACCAAATGGGTGGGAGGAGCTATAAACTAGCTGGGCACTGTTAGGGGCACTGTTAGGGGTAGTGATAGGGGAGTGTCTATGTAACTAGCTGGTGAGAGGAGCTATAAACTAGCTGGGTGTTGTTAGGGGCAGTGATAGGGGAGTGTCTATGTAACTATCTGGAGGGAGGAGCTATTAACTAGCTGGGTGTTCTTAGGGGTAGTGATAGGGCAGTGTCTATGTAACTAGCTGGTGGGAGGAGCTATAAACTAGCTGGGTGTTGGTAGAGGCAGTGATAGGGCAGTGTCTTTGTAACCAGTGGGGTGGAAGGAGCTATAAACTAGCTGGGTGTTAGGGGTAGTGATAGGGGAGTGTCTATGTAACTAGCTGGGTGGGAGGAGCTATAAACTAGCTGGGTGTTAGGGTAGGAGAGAAAGGAGAAGTGCATCATGGGTTTGGTTGGATACAATAACAGCAAATGCGACATACAGGATGGAAATAAACCAGAGTAATTTATTTATATGGCAAAAACAAGTCAGGAAAGTCCAAATTGAAATAGAAAAAGCATGGCTAAGATATATATAAGGTAAGTGCATGATTGTATCTGTTAAAAACCATAGGAATCCCATTAAACCGGTTAATCTGAGGATCAGAAGCTCTGTGGCGACTGTGGAAAACTACACAACCCCTGCAATGCTGCGGATATCAGAGAGTAGGGTCCCAAGCTTTAAGGAAGTATCAGGGAGGGGTATATAATTTTGAATTTGCCATGAGCAACATATTAGTTATTGAATTCATTAGTTAACTAGAAAAACAGCAAAAGTTCATTGAATTCATTTCAAGGCTAATGACCCAGTTTCTAGACTACTTTGATATAAGGTAATTAGAGGAAGTATACTGGATTTGTACATTCCTAATACAATGATAATTCCTCTCAATTACTACGTTACATCAGATGCTATTGGTTCAGTCCTGTGTCTTGTTAAACTAGAGAATAGCACTAAGGCTGAGTTCACACTTCAGTTATTTAGTCAGTTATTTCCATCAGTTATTGTGAGCAAAAACCAGGTGCGGGTCAAAACCACAAAAAAGGAGAAAATCTTTCATTATACATTATTCCGGTGTAAGCTTCATTGATGGAAATAACTGACCAAATAACTAAAAGTGTGAACTCGGCCTTCGTCTAGTGCTCATGTATATTAGAATAAAACCTTCTTTGTGCATATCTGATCACTTAGCCAAAAGCATTTAATGCAGTTTTTAGATTATGGATTCTTTGCTCGAACTCTTGCAAGAGTTTTCTGGAATCATCTTCTGTATAGATTTTATTCACAATTTAGGAACACCTACGAATCCGTCTACGGCCAACAACTTTTGCTATATATTCCTCTTTATAAGATATTTTCTCCTTTAAAGATTTCTGAATTCTCAGATCTCTCTTTTCCTGTGAGAGAGAAGTGAAAACTACCAAACAGATCTGGCAGTATAGAGACTATGTACTGTAGTGTTTAGCATCCTGAGGTGAAGATGACAAACCACCTAGTGGAAATCATCACTGTCGGGACTGACTGTACCCAGTTTGCTTTTAGCTCCTTGTTCTTTTTGACTTAAAATATCAGATGATTTTATAACATCCAGTGAATGCAAAGCTGCATTGCTTTTATTTATTTATTTTTTTTATAAAATAACTTCCTTCATCCCTGACCATTTAAAGAGGACATGTCACCACACCTGACATGCCTTTTTTAATAGCTTCATGCATTCCCCCTGTAATAACAATTCTTATGTCTGTATATTGTGTCATTCCTTTATTATTTCTACTAGAAGTTATGAATCAATTACTAGCAGTCTGCAGTAAGGGTACAGAGGGGAGGTAACAAGTTGGGGGTGTGTACCTGCACAGTCTAATAAAATGGCAGCACTGATTGGATAGAGTCAGTCTGTGCAGATACACACCCCCAACTTGTTACCTCCCCTCTGTACTCTTACTGCAGCCTGCTAGCAATTCATTCATAACTTCTAGCAGAAATAATAAAGGAATGGCACAACATAGAGACATAAGAATAGATGTTACAGAATTTTTATTACATGCGGAATGCATTAAGCTATTAAAACAGACAGGAGTGGTGAAATATCCTCTTTAATATATTACTATTATTGAGTGTATTTTATGTTTGTGGACTGTTATGAGAACATGCAACTTACATGTCTTACAGAAAAAATATATTGCATAAAGAGAGATATCCAAAATCCCAGAGAAAATCCCAGAGCTCTATAATCACCATTATGGCGTGCGTTCCACTGGCCGGAAGTGATGCTTGCCTAGAATCGGTCACATGGTTATCCTCAAAGGAAATCTGTCAGCAAATCTAACTATATGTAACCCAGTCCAAGGCTACATAGTGCTACCTGACACAATGCAAAACATACCTGTCTTAGTATTCTGTGTAGTTCAGTAGTGTAGAAAATTAACTTTTATTCATATGCAAATATGGTCTGCGGGCGTGCATTACTGTTATAGGAGCCCAGGCCCGTCTTCTGCTGGAGCCCAAGCCCTCCTCTTTACTTGGTTCTCGGTACCTCCCCTTGCTCCATCCATCCCGCCTCTCCATTGCAACATCACGATCCTCCTTCAGTTCCGGACGGCTGGTGATCATTGTCCTTCACCAAAATCAACGGTCAGTGCTTGCGCATTGAATGCCCTGCGGTGGGCATCGGCTTTACCATACTTAGTGCGCGGCCGGAGCTGAAGGAGGATCGTAACATTGCAGTGGAGGGGCGGGCTGGAAGAAGAAAGGGGCCTGGGCTCCTATAACAGTTATGCACGCCCCGCTGGGCACCTTCAGAGCATATTTGCATATGAATAAAAGATAATTTTCTACACTACTGAAATACACAGAATACTAAGACAGGTATGTTTTGCATTGTGTCTGGCAGCACTAGGTAGCCCTGGACTGGGTTACATATACTGTAGTTAAGATTTGCTGAAAGATTCCCTTTAACAAACAACTTTCTTGCATCACTGGAGGTGACGCTACATGTGGCGCGCTTTTTGTTTGGAGCACTCTGATCACACAGTTAGTCTATATAGCAGTGCCTGAAGATATTCAGTGCGCCTAGAATCATCAGGATGCCATTATCTACATCTTTCATCATACTTTAGTCCCCTGTAGAACCAACATTAACAGAAAATTGGGGAAACGCATCAGGTTTATGTGAAGTGTTTATTTCAGGGCCTTACAGGTGACATCACAGGGTTTAACCATCAAGAATTGGGATCGGCCCTTTCGGGGAGGGTGCTCCACTTGCAAGCAGGGGTAACTGCAAGGGCAATTTAGGGATAGATGCTTCTCCTGGTCCAAAACCCTTGCCCATACAGTACTCAGTAGAATTTAATCGTGAGATTAAAGATGTACCACATATAATCTTGCTATGCATGCTATCATATCTACCAAAATGCAACGGAGTTGATATGGCTACTGAAAATGTTATTTTTTGATTTATCAAATAATCAACTTTGTTGGGGTGGTGTTTAGAATATTTTACATTACTTCATTATTAAAAGTTATGTAAGTTTTCTGCAGCAGTGATTTTGAGCATATTGGATCTTAGGTCCCATTCACATGACTATGTTTTTGGTCTACATCCGATCTGCACCAAGTAAAGGTGCCTCTCTCAGATATAAAATATAATAAAATAAAAATCTCAGACAACCAATTTAATTCAAAAATATATGTTATCCTTAAGGGGTTAAATTGTAACCAACTTTATTTAACACAGAGTATATCACAACCTAAATTTTACAATGCAGCATTGTTACCAGTTTAGGTTTCCTAAACATGCACTTTTTCCTCATGGAATATAATTACGCTTCTGTTTTTCTATTGAACTGTCTTGATCACATAGGAGATACGATGGAGAAACAAAGCTGTTCTATGTACTGTTATTATTTTGCCAAAAAAGGCACTAAAACCTGACATAATTGGCTTTACTAACGGAGCAGTCATTGTTTCTGAGAGCATGTGGTGACAATTTAGTCTGTAGTTTGTGACATGAAAATTAGTGTTATCATGGTTTGTAAATTGACAAGAATGAATTGAAGAAAGTCCTAAAAAACGTGGGATTATAGATATCTGCAGCATGGAAGAGGCTTATACAAGAAATCAGCTTCCTATATGTTGAAGGTGGAAGACAACAAAGCTTATTTGGAAGAGGATTATAACAGAGAATATAAATGGGATATAAATATGCTGCTTAAAATACCATCTGGAGAGAGCTAAACAGGAATTTGGGCCTCAGGGGTTGCATTTCCTAAGAAATACCATAAGTACAAAAGGATGTCTCGGTTATCGCACAAACAGATGCAAGAAAATGTTACATCAAAATGAACAAGCCACCTATAAACAGAGGATGCAGATACATTGTTCATCATACCAACATTCAAAAACCATCTACCGATTATATAGTCAGTCTTACTATGTGGCTACTTCAACCACTCTGGGATGTGGTGTAACCACGGGCTTACAGGATTCCAGATATTCATGACTCAGGTGTTGGACCCTCATCAATCAGATGTTGATGACTTATCCTGAGGATACATAGGTCATCAATATCAGGATCCCAGAAAACACCTTTAAATACCAAACAATATGACTTCTATTGAACCCTTAAAGATACAGGAGAAGTCCAGATTAGTTGCATCCATTTTGCTACTCAATGGCAAAAACTTGTGCAAAAATCCTCTCTTTAGCGGAACTGGATTCGTAGGAAGTAACAAGTTGAGGAACTAGCTCAAAGCTCAACTTTTCAGTTGGTGGAAAAACCCAGCACCATAATGGGGGGTGGGGGGATCATTTTGATTCATAGCGATTGGGCCCTCTTTCTTCTATGTATTCCATTAGGTGTCACTGAGTAATAAGGGCAATAGCAATGGTGAATAGATTTAGGTTTGTCCCAATCAATTGTTTAAGTACTAAGGAGCCAATGCCAAAATGTCAATCTCTTTGATGCTTAGAAGATAGTATATTATTAGGGTTGACACAACTTGTGGTAAAACGACCATTACTTTTCATTTGCAGGCAAGAAGACTGAAAAATGTTGTGTCTTCCCTCAATAATCAGTACTTATCCCCTTCAGTTTTCTTATTTTTATATCTTGGCCACAACCATCATCAGGTAAAAGCAAATTTGACAGTGGCTATGACTTACGGGGGCATAACACATTTTTTAACTTAGGTTGTAATGATGTTTTGTTGACTTTTTATTATATTAATGAGAATGTCTCTAATACAATGATCTTCCTATAAATTCTACTAAAAGACTATCAAAATTGTTCGCCCAGTGTGAACTCACAATGTTATAAATATTACATGCTTTAAAGCACTTCTCCGAAGTCTTATCCATGTGTGAGAAATCCTCCAGGACATCTAAAAGCCCTTTTGTTCAGAACCTTGTGATAATTGGTTACCTTCCTTTGTAAGTAAAATGAGAAAATGTAATGTTTCATAAACTGGTGGGTACACGGTGACATGTTACTTCTTAAATCTACTGCTCTGGGATATTTAACGGTAATTAGAAGGGCATGTTGAACAGGAAAAAGCACAGAATCTGTGGCAACATTAGAGTGTATTGTATAATATTATTAATAATAATATTAGTGTAATATTGGTAATATATTTACTGTATACAATGTGTTTGGAAAGTTTTCAGACCCTTTCACAGTTTGGAACAACCAGGAATCTTCTTAGAGTTGGCCACCCCACAAAACTACGTAAGTAATTAGAAGGGCCTTAGTAAGAGAGGTGACCAAGAACCTAATGGTCAATTTGTCTGAGCCTCAAAGACCATGTGTGCAGATGAGAGAACCTTCCAGAAAAACAACCACCACTGCATCATTTCACCAATCTGGGTTTTATGGCAGAGTGGACTGAAAAAAAGCATTAAAAGCCAAATGAAAATTTGCAACAATCACTTAAAATATCTAAGAATGTGAGAAATAAGATTCTCTGGTCTGATGAAAACAAGATTTAACTTTTTGGCCTACGTTCTAAACATCATATCTGGAGGAAAACAGGCACTGATCATTGCCTGCCCAATGCCATTCCTACAGTGAAGCATGGTGGTGGCAGCATCAATGCTAGGGGGTATTTTTCAGCAGTTGGGACATGGAGACCAGTCAGGTTTGAGGGAAAGCTGAATGGAGAAAAGCATGGAGATATTTTTAATGAAAATCTGATCTGGACCCCAGACTGGACCGAAGATTTACTTTCCAAAAATACAATGACCCTAAGCACACAGTCAAGACAATACAGGAGTGGATTTCAGGGACAACTCAGTGAATGTACTTAAAGGGGTTTTCCAGGAATTCAGAAAATGAAAATACGTGAATATTACTTTATTTTAAATATATTCCCAAATACCTTTCATTAGTTATAATGGATCGTTTTTTCTAGGGAGCAATCATTAGGAGAAACAAAATGGCTGCCATCCTGTTATTACACACAGAACCTGTTCTAATCACACAGGAAGACAAGTTACTTCACAACACTGAGGCAAAGTTCTGCCTCATCCTCCTCTCTGCTCTGCTTGTCAGGGATTCTGATCCTGAATACAGATGATAAGATCTTCAGCTGAATCTCTGTGGGAATGGAGTTCATGAGGACACATGAAGTACAGAGAGGACGGACAGGACAGACTGTGGTAATGGAGACTGCACACAAGCGCTGCTGCTCATCAGCCACATCTGCTAATGAACTCCATTCCTACAGAGATTCAGCTGAAGATCTTATTTATCTTTATTCAGGATCATTGTCACGCGAGGTCGGCGTCGCGCTCCCTCTGCACGACATCGCCGGATCTCTCCGCCCCCCTAGAGACGAGCAATAGGGAATTGAAGTGCTGGTCTTGTCAGCCAGCACTTCATGAGTTAATTCTCTGTTTGGGTTTAGCCATGTGGTGCTGATCACACCACATGGCTACTTTACATATTGTTTGGACAGCTTGCTCCGCCTCAGGTCATGTGATGCTGGCCACATCACATGATCCTGGGCGGGCTATTTAAAGATGGCAACTGCCTCACTCAGATGCCTGTGATTTGCTTACACCATTGATCAGTGCTTGTGCGTTCTCAGTTATTGGATTGTTTACTTGGATTTGGATTTCGGACTTTGGACTTTTGACTTCTCTCTGCTTGACCCCTCGGTATTTACGTGACCTCCTGTGTTTGACCCGGCTAGCTGACCATTCTATATTGTGTTTTGTTACGTCTGTGTATTGTCTGTCCCTGTGTACCCTCTCCCTTCCTGCGCACTTATACAGTGTAGGGACCGCCTTCGTGGTTGTCCGCGGCTACCTAGGGCCGTTTGAGGCAAGTAGGCAGGGAGAGAAGGAGGGGTTAGCTCAGGGCACACTACCCTTGTCTACCCCCTCGTGACAGAATCACAGGCCCAACTTATGGATCAGTTGCGGGCCCTCACGGAGCAGGTCCAGGGTATGGCTCAAGCTCTGCAGGGTCTGGCTGATAGGCTCCAACATCAGGAGCAGCTACTATCCTCCTCAGTAGTGGCCCCTTCCACTTCCAATCCTAGTGTGGAACCTCATATTAAGCTGCCGGATCGGTTTTCTGGAGATCGAAAATTTTTTAATTCCTTTAAGGAGAGTGTCAAGCTCTATTTTGATCTACGTCCTCATTCCTCGGGCACCGAGCAGCAGCGGGTCAAAATAATTATTTCTCTGCTGCAGGGTGATCCGCAGGAGTGGGCATTTGCGTTACCCCCAGACTCCCCTAGCCGTCAGACGGTGGACGCCTTTTTCAGGGCTCTTGGGTTACTGTATGAGGAGCCTGACTTGACGGCTGTTGCTGAAGCCCAGCTCAGGGACATTCGGCAGGGTAACCGTCCTGTGGAGGATTATTGTGCGGAGTTTAGGAGGTGGTGTGTTTCTTCTGGTTGGAATGACCCGGCTTTAAGAAGCCAGTTTAGGGCAGGGCTTTCTGACCAACTGAAGGACCTTCTCGTGGGCTATCCTACTCCTGACTCCTTAGAAGCGACCATGACCCTAGCAGTCAGGTTGGACCGTCGGGTGAGAGAGAGACGGAAGGAACGGTCAAGCACTCCTCCTGTGGCCATCCTGCCTGAGAATCCTATGCCAGGTCCATCTTCCACCAGGGTTCCGGAGGAGCCCATGCAGTTAGGAGGAACCTTAAGGGAACAGAGACGTCTGAAGGGAGCCTGCTTTTACTGCGGTGAGATGAACCATTGGCTCCAGCAGTGTCCCAAGCTTCCGCCCTCTAGGAGATCCCAGCGGGGAGTAAGGTAACTCCAGCGGTGGTAAGGAGAAAAATTTTACTACCTATCTCTGTTACCTATGATCAACTTAAGGGGGTTGGTCAAGCATTTGTTGATTGTGGTTCCGCTGCTAATTTTATTAATTTCGATTTTGTACAATCAGTGGGTATACCGATAGTCCCTCTAAGGGAGATTATTCAAATTGTGGCCCTCGACTCCACCCCATTGCGCAATGGGAGAGTGGAGTTTTGTACTCCTGACGTCACCCTAACTGTGGGAATCTCCCATTCTGAGACTTGTTCCTTTCTGGTTTTAAAGGATTTACCTGCTGACCTCGTGTTAGGGCTGCCATGGTTACAGGCTCACAACCCTGTGATCAACTGGCCAGCAGGTGAATTAGAAAAATGGGGACATGATTGTGTCAATTGTTGCAAATCTGTACTGCAGCTAGGAGGTACCGCGGAGTCTCTCGTCCTACCCGAATTTATCAGAGAATTTTCGGATGTCTTCTCCATGTCGGAGACTGATTTCCTTCCTCCTCACCGGCAGTACGATTGTGCCATTGACATAATGGAGGGATCCAAGTATCCCAAGGGCCGCATTTATAATCTCTCCACTCCTGAGCGACAATGTATGAGGGATATCTTAAGGAGAGCCTGGCCAAGGGTCACATTCGGCCTTCAGTCTCTCCAATGGGGGCAGGTTTCTTCTTTGTTGGCAAGAAGGATGGAGGATTGAGGCCCTGTATTGATTACCGGGAACTAAACAAGATCACGGTTAAGAACAGGTACCCGCTGCCCCTTATCCCTGATTTACTGAATCAGGTTCAGGGTGCCTGCTGGTTCTCTAAATTAGATTTGAAGGGGGCATACAACCTGATCAGAGTCAGAGAGGGAGACGAATGGAAGACGGCATTCAACACCCCTGAAGGTCATTATGAGTACTTAGTAATGCCCTTTGGGTTGAGTAATGCACCCGCCGTCTTCCAAAATTTTGTTAATGATATTTTCAGAGCATTTATTGGGAGATTTATGATTGTTTATATTGACGATATTCTTATTTTCTCTGCTGATTGGGAATCCCACGTCTCCCACACCAGACAGGTACTGAAGGTTTTGCGTGAAAATAAGCTTTTTGTCAAAGGGGAGAAATGTATCTTCGGTGTTCAGGAGGTGGCCTTTTTAGGATACATTTTGACCCCTTTCTCGTTCAAAATGGATCCTGTCAAGGTGCAGGCCATCCTTGATTGGGTGCGACCGTCCTCCCTGAAGGCGCTCCAACGATTTTTGGGATTTGCGAACTTTTATGCAAATTTATTAAAAATTTTTCGTTGGTGGTCAAGCCAATTACTGATCTTACCCGCAAGGGAGCCGATCTGGGTAATTGGCCTCCTGCAGCTATTGAGTCCTTTGAAAGGTTAAAGTGGTGTTTTACTAATGCTCCTGTGCTAATCCAGCCGGATCAGAGTAGGCCTTTTGTGGTTGAGGTGGACGCATCAGAAGACGGTGTGGGGGCTGTACTGTCCCAGGGATCTTCCACCTTAACTAATCTTAAGCCATGCGCCTTCTTTTCCCGCAAGTTCTCGCCTGCTGAGAGGAACTATGATATCGGTAATAGGGAGTTATTGGCAATTAAGTGGGCATTTGAGGAATGGCGTCATTTTTTAGAAGGGGCATTACACCGTGTCACGGTCCTCACGGATCATAAGAATTTATTGTTTCTGGAGTCCGCTAAACGTTTGAACCCTAGGCAGGCGAGGTGGGCTTTGTTCTTCACCCGGTTTGATTTTTCTGTTACCTTCAGACCCGGAAGCAAGAACGTTAAAGCGGACGCCTTATCCCGAAGTTTCCAGGCGTATCAACCTCCTGACGCCCCTCCGGAACCCATCCTTCCAGCTGAGATCTTTGTGGCCGCCACCGCACCTGACCTCGCTTCTGAGATCTCGGCAGGACAGCATCTCGCTCCTACTGGTACCCCAATGACAAATTATTTGTGCCGGCTCATTTGCGTTTACGACTGCTGGGTGAGTGTCATAATTCTGTTTTATGTGGACACCCTGGTATCCATGCCACTAAGGAGTTGATTTCGAGGCAGTATTGGTGGCCATCGATTTCCAGGGATATTCAAGCTTTTGTAACTGCGTGTAACACTTGTGCCAGGTCCAAGAATTCTAAGAGACGACCTATGGGTGAGTTACATCCCTTACCCATACCTAGTAGACCTTGGTCACATTTGTCCATGGACTTTATCACGGATTTGCCATGCTCGGAGGGTAAGACTGTGATTTTTGTGGTAGTTGACAGGTTCAGTAAAATGTGTCATTTTATTCCTTTGTGTAAATTACCCTCTGCTAAGGTCTTGGCATCTATATTCATGGATAATATTGTTAAACTGCATGGTGTTCCTGAGAATATCGTTTCTGATAGAGGGGTACAGTTTGTGTCTAGGTTCTGGAGGGCGTTCTGTAATAAGATTAACATTTCTTTGTCCTTTTCATCAGCCTTTCATCCAGAAACTAATGTCAGACTGAACGTATCAATCAATCTGTTGAACAATATCTTAGATGTTATGTGGCAGACAACCAACATGTGTGGGTCAGATTCCTGTCTCTGGCTGAGTTTGCCATTAATAACCGTGTCAATTCGTCCTCTGGAGTGTCGCCGTTCTTTTGTAACATGGGTTTCCATCCACGTTTTGGCTCCTTTTTCCCATCTACATCGGTTGTCCCAGAGGTTAATGATTTCTCCCAGGAACTGTGCACAGTTTGGGCACAGGTTCAATCGAACCTGGAAAAGGCCCAAGAGGTTCAAAGGGTTAAAGCTGATAGAAAGAGGTCTAAGGCTGTGAATTTTATGGTTGGGGATAAGGTGTGGTTATCCACTAAGAATCTTAATATGAAGGTTCCATCTTACAAGTTTGCACCGCGTTATATTGGTCCTTACAGGATCACCAAGGTGATCAATCCGGTTTCGTTTGAGTTATGCTTGCCCGACTCCCTTCGTGTCCATAATGTGTTTCATGTGTCCTTGCTTAAACCTTACGTTGCTCCTGTTGGTCCTGAGGAACAGCCTCCACCTCCGGTTGAGGTAGCGGGACGGGTAGAACACGAGATTGCCAGAATCTTGGATGTGAGGAGGGTCCGTAATTCCTTCCAGTACCTCGTACACTGGAGGGGATTTGGACCGGAGGACAGATCTTGGGTGCCGTTGACTAGGATGCATGCCGACTCTCTCATTCGGAATTTCCATCTGCAGCATCCCGATAAGCCTGCTCCCGCTGGTAAGGGTCCGGTGGCCCCTCGTGAAGGGGGGGGTACTGTCACGCGAGGTCGGCGTCGCGCTCCCTCTGCACGACATCGCGGATCTCTCCGCCCCCCTAGAGACGAGCAATAGGGAATTGAAGTGCTGGTCTTGTCAGCCAGCACTTCATGAGTTAATTCTCTGTTTGGGTTTAGCCATGTGGTGCTGATCACACCACATGGCTACTTTACATATTGTTTGGACAGCTTGCTCCGCCTCAGGTCATGTGATGCTGGCCACATCACATGATCCTGGGCGGGCTATTTAAAGATGGCAACTGCCTCACTCAGATGCCTGTGATTTGCTTACACCATTGATCAGTGCTTGTGCGTTCTCAGTTATTGGATTGTTTACTTGGATTTGGATTTCGGACTTTGGACTTTTGACTTCTCTCTGCTTGACCCCTCGGTATTTACGTGACCTCCTGTGTTTGACCCGGCTAGCTGACCATTCTATATTGTGTTTTGTTACGTCTGTGTATTGTCTGTCCCTGTGTACCCTCTCCCTTCCTGCGCACTTATACAGTGTAGGGACCGCCTTCGTGGTTGTCCGCGGCTACCTAGGGCCGTTTGAGGCAAGTAGGCAGGGAGAGAAGGAGGGGTTAGCTCAGGGCACACTACCCTTGTCTACCCCCTCGTGACAATCATAATCCCTGACAAGCAGAGAGGAGGATGAGGCAGCTCTTTACCTCAGTGTTGTGAAGTACCTTGTCCTGTTGTGTAATTAGGACAGGTTTTGTGTGTAGTAATAGGACTGCGGCCATTTTGTTTTTCCTGATGATTGCTCCCCAGACAAAACGAGCCATTATAACTAATGAAAGGTATTTGAGAATATATTTATAATGAAGTAATATTTAAGTATTTTCATTTTCTTAATTCCCGGGGAACCCCTTTAAGTGGCCCAGCCAGAGCCTTGACTTGAACCTAATTGAACATCTCTGGAGAGACCTCAAAATGGCTGTCCATCGACAGTCCCCATCCAACCTGAGAGAGGGCAGAAAGAGGTTGAGAGGATCTGCAGAGAAGAAGGCAGGAAATCCCCAAATGAAAATGTGTAATCCTTGTGACATCACAGCCAAGAAGACTGGAGGCTGTAATCGCTGCCAAAGGTGCTTCAACTAAGTCTCGCGTAAAGGGTCTGAATACTTATGTCAATGCAAGATTTCATTTTTTCCTTCTCAATAAATTAGCAAAGATTTTTTAACATTTTATTTTCACTTTCTCATTGTTTTTTTTTTTTTTGTTTTTTTTTTCATTTTAGCACAAGGCTGCATCATAACAAAATGTGAAAAAAGTGAAAGGGCCTGAAGACTTTCCAAACTAATTGTAATGTGTATTGCATAGAACATCTGTTTATTCTCAGTATTTGTAATGATACATCGTTTGACTATTGTTTCTACGGCTTATTCATTGGGAGCTGTGGCTACTGGAAGAACTGTGGAACCCTGGTTGTTCCAAGCAAGGCGGCCAAAAAGGTAGGAAAAGGATAATTGAGGTGGCACATGTGCATTGATTTCTCCGTAACAAAGAGAACTAAAAGAACAACTGAGCCAGTGAGTCTGTCTAGAGGTCCACCTAGCCTTTCTACTGCCTGAGGTGAAAACTGAAATGGTACCCCCCAATTTCTTAACCTAACCCCTTTGCCACAATGAAAGTGCTCATTGCCCATGGCCCTTCCGCTGCCCCTCTCTTGCCCCTACCTGGTGCTGCCTCACCTGGCCTGATTGGTGGGGCACCCCTGAGTCTGTCTGTGTATATATTTTAATTAGAAAAAAAAACAGGATAATCTTTAATACTGTGCAAACTTTTCATGGAAGCATACCACGTGAGAGCTCTGGAGCCCATTGTGGAAAAGAGCCTGCCACTAAATTGCTTTTACTGGTCCAGGGCACAGTCAAATAATTTTTCTACAGCTACTAGTAGATGGTGGTCACCTCATATTGGTTAATTCAGCTTCTATGTAGTTCTATTGTAGCTGTATAAATTCATATGTACTTAGCTCCCTCTAGTGGTGGATGCAAGCATGTAGAGTTTCATCATTTACAATGGGAAGGAAAGCAGAACATTTGGAGCTCAGTGGGCACATATTAATCACTGCATTTATGTCAGCTTCCTGGCATAGACAGACTGCAAAATATTACATTTGGGCTGAGCGCTATACTTTTTCTGCCATGTCAACTGAGTGACATTGAGTGTTAGCAGCCTCTGTCAGTATAATAGCGGTTTAATGCATATATTGACAAAAAAGGCATATATTTCATGTTTTTCAGGCTTCTTTTTTTTTCAAAAACAGCTGCTGCCACATGTCAGATTAAAACCAAAAGGAAAATATAAAATGCACTACAAACAGTGTTTTGTTTTTATTTCTTCACTAGTTGTGGCTTTTTTGGGTCAATAGTACATTTCTTTTTTCAAAATGCAGGATGCTCTCACTAGATGTGGCGTTTTCTTTACAGGACTGAAAAAATGCATGAATAAAAATGGATGTAAAAAAAAATTAGTGAATAAAAAAAGACACAGAAAGAAAAAAATACTATGTCAGTAAAACACTTCATCTCAATAAAATACTATGTCGGAAGAAAGTGACAGAAAACAACGCCAGGTCCAGGAATTCATTTTCAGGGGCAATTTTACATATTGCTATGGGCCCTCAGATTACTGAGTATGTCCTTGCTTCAACAGAATAAGGACTCATGCACACGAACGTGTGCCGGCAGTGCCCATGCTGTGGACCGCAATTTGCGGTCCACAATGCATGGGCACTGACTGTGGAGCCGCCGCATTCGGATCCCGGACCCGTTCACTTCCGTGGTGTTTCGATCCATGCCTCCGTCCCGCATCTCTGGGATTGCGGACTCATTCAAGTGAATGGGTCCACGATCCATGATGCGGGCTGCACACGGCCAGTGCCCGTGTATTGCGGACCCGGCGTATGCAGGCCACGATACGGCCACGGGCCGGCAACGGCCGTGTGCATGAGCCCTAAGCCAGAGTAAAGCGCACAACATATCTTTAGCCAATTGATTATCCTTACCTTTGGAGTTCGTGCATGCTTTCCCCATCTGGCATCTTTCACCAAACTTATATCCAAAAGTTCAGTTTCCTAAGGAAATAGAAAACATGGATATCATTAAAGGCTTGCCACAAGTACTACAATGGCTTTATGTTGAGTATTTTAAAGACCCTCAATAGTACTTAATTTTTTTTTTTTATAAAATTATAAAATCATTTGCCCTATATGAGTATATTGAGAAAACGGGACTACGTTTACCCATTTCATTTATCATTTCATTCCTTAGAAAAAACTGAGTTAGTTCAAGTAACTTACTAACAATAAAACCACAGTAAGGTTGGCTTTACACACTGATCTTGGCTATGACAACCGTCTTTAGACTAAGTAATGCTGCATAGCAGGGGTCACAGCACCACGCGCAAGCTGCCATGACCGGGACCCCAGAATCACAAAAAAATCCAACCCTGCTTGATTTCTATTTGGGATCATGATGGCAGCAACTCGCAAGTCATGCTGGGATATTGCAATCCTTTGACCTGCAATGGGTGTCATGGCCTAGATCACCATGGACTGTAGCCCCAACGTAAAAGTCACAAATATGTAGAAAAAATCTAAAGGTAAAAACAGGATATATTTGATATACAGTTTTCCCTTCAGTTTCAAATGCCAAAATTTCAATGTCATTCAAAAATATAACTTCTACATAGCCAAAATCAAACAAAAATTGACACGTATCTTTCACATCTTTAAAACCTTTCTAAAGTTAGAAAGAGAAATCAGCAATGGACATTTATTTGGTTTATTATTATGGACATAAGAAAAATTCCAAATTGCAAATGAATTTCCTTAAAGGGGTTGTCCCACGAAAAATATTCTACAGTTTTCAAACCAGCACCTGGATCTGAATACTTTTGTAATTGCATGCCATTAAAAATTTTGAATAGCTGCTGAGTTATTCAATAAAATGTATCTCTATAGGACCACTTAATTTCTTATTTCTTTGACCTATTCACTGAGCAGGCCGCACATGCTCAGTTTCAACTTTTAACTGCCTCCTGAGCTGTGATAGGGAGAGCTGAGACACGCCTCCTTAGCTGCAGCAGAAAAGACACTCCCCTGAGCTGTCAGCTTGATATAAATGTAGGAGAGCAATGGATGGGGAGATCTCTGGAGCCATGTGAGGTACAGGGCTGGTTCTAGCTTTGTTAGAAAGAGGTTGTCATCTACTATAGGATGTCTGATTTTCATTTTTTACATTATTCGTGGGATAACCCCTTTAAGAATACCAGAACTATAAATGCACAAATTGAGGTCAAATAGTAGCAATTAACATCTTTTTGCCATACATTTTCTCACTGTAAAGTTTTTTATATACTAGATGATGCGATATTTATAGCTGAAAAATAAATTACCGGCCTGTCAAGAATGTAAATGGAGGCTCTGATACATATAGGTTAGTGCTTATGAAAATTGCTTTAACATACATTTTTGTTTTTTTTTGCTGACAATCCAAGAGGATTTTTCTCCCATGAAACATAAAATAGATGCAAACAAAAATATGAATTTTCAAATTGTTGTGAATTATGAGGTTTTTGAAGTGCTAATTTTGTAATATATTTAACAAGGTACAGTATGACATACTAAACACCTTTATTAAAAAAAGAACAGTGAACTGTGGGGTTGAATAGGTCGTAAAAGCAGAATTATATTATCATTCAGTCATTTCTGATGATGCCACTGAAAATTTCTAAATCACTTCATTTGAAAAATATGCGTGTACCCGCCTGAAAAAATAGTGTAAACTAATAGCCACTATGGGTCAGGCAAGATCACAGAAGACGGCTCACAGGAAATGGGGGCATGTCAGAGCTAGATGATATCCTGAGCCTGATAAAAGAACTGCTTCCACACAGCTTTTGAAGAGCAGAGAAGCTCCCGTGTGTAAGTGTGATTTTCCTCTCCTTAGGCTACTTTCACACTAGCCTTAGTACGAATCCGGCGGGTGAAGGGACCCGCCGGATCCGTACTGAATAATACAACCTTGTGGATCCGTAATTCCCGATCCAGTTGTATTATCTTTAGCATCTTTTAAACGGATCCGGAATAACTTCTATTGAAAGTCAATGGAGGACGGATCCGTTTACAAGTGTGTCCACACCAAACGGATGCGTCCCCATTGACTTGCATTGGGGGTCATTCCAGATCAGTTTAGGTGTGGATAACTAGTACGGAGAGCAAACCGCAGCATGTTGCGGTTTGCTCTCCGGTCTGAAGACGGAACGGAATGCTTTCAGGATCATTCCGTTGTCTTCAGTTCAGTTTTGTCCCCATTGACAATGAATGGGGACAAAACTGAAGCGTTTTATTCCGGTATTGAGCACCTATGACGGAGCTCAATACCGGAATTCCATAACGCTAGTGTGAAAGTAGCCTTATCTGTTCTGTTAGCTCCAGAGCTGAAAACAAACATAGTGGGAAGTAAGGGTTGGATGTAATAGCAGTACAGTGCTGGCAGATTGAAGAGATACACCCCCTGTGTCTGAGTGAAATGCATCTACAATAGCTGTGCATCTGAAACAGGGAGTAATATAGCTGAAAGACATTAGGAAAGCCCAAAAAGGACATGCTCCACAGTTATGATTAGTGTTGAGTGAATCAAAGTCAAATTAATAGACTTTGCTGCAAAGCTGAATTTCTTTGTGCTTCGTGGTAACAAATCAATTTTCCCTGAAGTGGTGGAAAAAAAATCCAACATACTCGCCTCAGCCATTTGCACGCAAAGAGGCCACCACGACCATCTCATGGCTCATACTGGCCAGCATAATGACGTTATCACGTCACTGAGCAAGATTTTGCGCAGAGTCTTCAATAAAGATGGCTCTGGCTCTTCGCTCACAAATGATTGAGGTGGGTATTTAGTTATTGTTTTACCGGATTAACCCCTGAAAGCCCTCAGTGTTAATCTCAGATGCCACAATCAGCGATGAATGTGCCATCTGAGAGGTTCAATGACTGGAGGCAGTGCGATTGCTGTTCCCTGCCATTGTGCCCGCTATATACAAAGAAATGCACATGACCTTTGCAGCCAATAACTGGCCTTAGTGGTGCGCTGGAGAGTCCAGTGATTGGCTGAAGTGATCATATATGGTTGATGTTACGCGTAGCCATTGCAGCCAGTTAAATAGAGCCCTGCCGGCAGAATCAGACCTGTGGCATGGGATCTGTCAGCTACAGTAAGTGATCATCTATTATTTATCACAGGTTGATCCCTGAATTGTCTGGGTTCAAGATGAAACTGGATAATCTCCTTAATTTTCAGATTAGTCATAATTAGAGATTAGTGAATCAAATCCACCGAAGTGGAATTCAATCCGAATTTCAGGATAAATTTGATTCGTCGCAAAGCCGAATTTCCTCGTGCTTTATGGCAGCGAATCAATTTAACCTGAAATAGTGTTAAAAAAAAATAAAAATCATACTTACTATTTGTGCACTACGGGCCGGCTGCCCCCATCTTGATTAAAGATCTTGGCCAAAATCCTGTGCGTGATGACTCATCTTGGGTCATTTGCTCCAGATCTTCGAGCAAGATGGCGGTGGCCGGCCCATCGCAAGCAAATGGAGGCTGTAAGTTTGATTTAATTTCTTTTTGTTATGTTGCTCTTACACTGTTTTTACACCCATCTGAGAGGTACAATGATGAGGAGCTATCGCAACCATTGCACCCGCTACTTGCAAAAAGAATCCCTAGAAGAAGCCAGAATCCCTAGAAGAAGCCAGAAGTGGCGAAACGGCGTTGGGTGGAGGGCACGACGGTGCTGATCCTGCAGATACAGGTATATCATCTATTAGGATTTTTTTTTTTATGATGTTGCTTCTCTCCATCTTTGCCTAGCCACCATGTTCTTTTTTCAGAGACCTTGTCTCCAAGTATCTTTTGGATGGCGTTGGCATACTGTGGTAGAACATCATGAGTATACCATATACCTGTTGTACGATGCATGGATGACCCCTGTCGTGTCCTCCTAGTTTTTGTTCCTCGGCCTTATGTGCTTCCGACCGCTGAATTAATCATGTGATTTCTCTTTTTTATCATGTATATTGTTGATGTTATAATTAATAAAATATACTATTTATATTGATTCGCTGTGTGGAGGTAGTCCTTATATATATTTTTTGGTGGTTATCTCTTTGTTAGATTACTTTCACCTGTTTCTTGAGATGATATTTTCTCTCGGATATCAATTATAGGAGTTTTGCAAAAAGATGTACTTCATGAAGTAATTAGTCAGGAAGCAACATTTTCTAAAACTTCGCTCATCTCTAGTCATAATAAAGCAGCAAAACAAAGAAATATTGAAAAATTAGCATGATCCAAAGGATCTGTTCATGATAAGTGTATTATAAGTGTATTATTATTGCTTTTAAATGAGACTAAACCTTCTATATTTTTGCTAAATTACATCTTTTGGCTAATAGAAAAATTAAGGGAACGCTTTATCTTATTTTATTACTACTCTTATTAGTATGACATAAAAATAGTCTCATACCCATTGAATAGTTGCATTTGGAAAAAGTCTATAAATTAAGCTAATATTTGCAGAAATGCTTAGATTTATTTCTCCTTCAGAGAGTTCTCCTTCCAGAATCTTGATCTGGAAGCAATTATATTTTTTTATTAAAATGAACGGACAGTATTACTTCTAATCAGCAAACAGATCACAGCATGAAAGAGCACATTAAATTCTAATTTATAAAATCATACGCCATGCTAAACATTCACTGTCACAAAAGGGCAGAACAGAACTTATGCTGGAATAATAAAAAAATACCCATAGGAAACAATGAACTAAATGTTCTCATTGTACAAAGCATCTACTAATTCTTCTAATATATTCTCCCATAATATTCAGAAATCACAATCATTTGTTTGCTTTCATTATTTTACAGTACATAAAAATTAGTGTTCAGTATATCTATTTTATATATTACATTTTATATTTATTGATATTTCATTAGTATAGACTTTTTTTTATGTTTTATAACTTTAATTAAATGTGTTTCATTAGAAATAATGCATATATTATGTTGGTGTGCATGGTTATTAATCAATTTATTTTATTACATTTTATTATTTTTTTCCACTCTCTGGGACTTTTGCTTAAATGTTATCTAATTATTATAATGCATTACATGTCTATGTATTTCAATGCAGTACTGTTGATAGGGAAGACTTCAGGTAGGACATGAGAGGAACACACAAGTGATAGCCCATGAAGCTTTTGTTGGGCTCATGGTGGTGCCTTAAAAGTGATAGATTATACCAGGGCTGAAGATCAAAAAATGAAGAAGGAAGCCCCCTTCCCTTGTAATGCCACGATTGGTATTGAATGCAGCTTAACAAAGGTTAAAAGACTGAGGTTAAAATCTCTTCCAAGACCAACCTTTTTCAATCAAAGATCATGCAGATACAACTTATGTGCATGGGGCCATGAATCTATGGGGGCTACAGTAAATACAATATCATGCGATAAGAAAGGGTTATACTTCTTGTTTGAGATTAGGAAAACATGGGGACTGTCTTTCAGAAACAACCCCACTATTGTCCAGGTGCAGAGCTGCAATGCCAGATACAGTGCATGGAGAACGGTAGTCCTAGTGCCATGTGAGGGAGTCACCATAGGGCATCACACCATAACAGGGATCCTATAAACATGTCAAGGTAAAAAGTATGGCCATCTGCATGGGACCTTAAATGGATTCTTCAGACCCAAACAAATTTAGCTGTTGTCCTGAAATTGTGTAAATGACAGACCGGCCACTCCAAAGCAGAAGCTCCAGTCCCCATTCCTTCAGGTCCCTGCCATACTGAAAACGAGACATCCTATCCATGGTCAAGTGCACTACTGCAGCCATTCACTGGTCTCAGCGGTGACATATCCCCAAGTGGCATGTGACCACAGAGACTCTGGGTCACCACTGAGGCCAGTGAGCAGCTGTAGTAGCGCATGTGACCATAGGTGGGACATCACACATCAAGTTCTCTAGGGACTGGAAGTAGTGGGGAGGGGAGCGTAGGTGATGGATTGGAGTGGTTGTGAATTGGTGAGTGTTAACTAAACTACTAAAATTACTTTGGATGCAGGACAAACCCTTTAGGTGTCCATACACCTCAATAGCTGTTGGCCGAACACTCATTTGGCCGGCAACTATCTCCCCCATATGCAGTTTCATGGTCAGTCAAACATGTACACGTTTTAATGGGGGGAGAGGAGAAAGGCGACACCTCTGTTACGGAAAAACAAAAGGATTGAGTGTTAAAATTCAACATGCCCCATCTTTCTCTCCACTGATAACATCTGTTAGGGGAGAGTTGGGAGCTTGCCATACACATCAGCCGGTCCAGCCTAGTTTATTGTGCACGGGGCCTTTAGTCTTTGAACAGACACTATCTGCTATGACCATGTCTACAAATTGGTCAGGCTTAATAAATTAAAAGAGGACGCGTGATAATAATCTATGGGTTGGTAAACCTCCTAAATGCATCATTGTGAAATCAATTGCTGTTTTTGAATAGACCTTGTTAATATTGACCAGAAACGCTTCAATTACCATAAGGATATTAGCTATAATCTATTACCTTACCACAGTTACATGAGCAACAGAGCTAATCATAGCAAGCCGTATTGTTTGCTTTAGTTTGGTAAGTACAGTGTGATTGCAACCTGACACGCTAATGCTAAAGTGATTGATAGTGTTTGTTTAATTATGACTGAGACTTTCTGCTGTTCTTTAATTGTTAATGTACATTGCTCTAATAAAGCACATTACTCTTCACTGCAACATGAAATATATCCAATAGTTTGTTAAAGTGACTTGTCACTTTATGATCTGATTATAAAAAGCTAATTGAGCAGCCATGAAATATGGGGTTTGAATGCAGCAAACCATAAGGAACTTACAATTCTGAACCATAAAATGCCTAAATATTGTACAGAAGTGACATTTGGCTTATTCAATCTGAAGTATCTAATGTATCATATTACTAAATATTCCCCAAAATGGTCATTTCCCACAAGAAATACCTGTAATATCTGTACTGTAACTTTAAAGGGGTTATCCAATACTATAAACTGCCCCCCCATATGCTGGGCCCCTCACAGGGAATATACTTACCCAGCTCCACGCAATGCCGCTGCTGCTTCTCCCCGTGCACCGATGAAAACATCCAGTGTCGGGGGGATGGGTGGGAGCAGCCAATGGCAGGAGGGGATGGGGACGAGCCTCCATAGCATCACCCACGATGCTGGGGAGGCTTGTACTAAACCCCGCCTGCCATTTTCTACTCCCACCAACACCAGATGTTTTCATCTGAGCGTGAGGAGAAGCAGCAGTGGTGGTGCTTGGACCAGGAGCTGCGCAGGTAGCGGGTTAAGTATATTCCCTGTGAGGGGCCCTGCATATGGGGGGCAGTTTATAGTATTGGATAACCCTTTTAATCAGTCCTGCATCTGTGACAATCACAACCAAATCAGTGTCGTCAGACACTGAAGGGACACAAGATCTTTAAGAAATGGGTACATATTCTTTAGCATACTGAACCAGTATCATCTAGTTGGATATCAAATTTAAATTCAATCAGAAAACCTGCTGAATAACCAGCTTAGTAAATGATGCATTGGTTAAATTAGTGCAGCTCTTGCCCAGCTCTGTGCTGCACTTTTGTTTTGATGTTGCTAGGGCTTGCTGCAAGCAGAATAACTACATAAAGGACTACAGTTCAGATGATTTCTCTCCTTTCAAAGACATTGGCTCTGTTTATTGCTATCTTTATGTCTCTCTGTTACAAGGCATGAGGTAGTTCAGAAACAACGCTGTTCTGCTATTGAGAAATTTTTGTGCTGTCCAACATGTGAAATATAATCCCTCCAGAAACAGAGAGGTAGAGTTAGGGAACGGTAGGGATACAAGGCATGAAAAGTGTGATGTCCTGTACTAAAGGGAATGAGGGGGAGATAACTAAAAGGTTTAGTGAAGACAAACACGCCAGTTATAAACCTCAGGAGCTAGGGGTTTGTATGTGAGACTGACACAGGGGACATCAGTTTGGGATTTTAAAAAAGATTTGACCCACATAAGTTACATATGGATTTTATCAGGGACTTTGCTGCAGATTTGCGGGGGATGCAAAGGGTGAAATCCGCAGTGGAAACCAACTCAGGATTTAAAATCTGCATTGCATGGCAATTTCCAAACAGACCCTGCTTGGATTTTTTACATAATGTGTGGATTAGATTTGATGCTACTATTGTACAGTTATAGATACTACATTAGTAAGTGACTAAACCTACCGCATGTAAACCATGTTCAATCATAAACCCCTTTAAGATTCAGCTACATGGCAACATGTCTCGTGGGACTTCATGTTGTAGAAAAGAAGCGTGACACAAAAATATGTGCGACTTGTCTACAACTTGCTGTCAGGCAGCTATTTTAGAACTGTGATTTGGCTGTGAAAAAGTAGTGCGCAACTTCCATTAAAGACTATGGAGGAAAAGTTGTGTGTGCCTTGCAACACAAAATGCAATATGTGACTATGTTGTGTTGCAGTTGTAGCACGTTGAGTGTCGTATTGCTTCATCATTGACATAGATTACATGAAATGCCACTCGAAACATGTCATTGTGTAGCCGAATCCTTAAAAGGATAGGTCATCAATATCAGATCGACGGGGTCCAACACTCGGCACCCCTACCGATCAGCTGTATGGAGAGACGGCACACACAGTGCACAAAAGCAGTCTCCCTTCTCTCTTCCTGCTCGCTGCTGTATGTGGGACAGTAGCAGTGGACCCCCACTGATCTGATATTGATGACCTATCCTGAGGATAGCTCATCAATGTTAAAAAGCCTGGACAACCTCTTTAATAAGCTAATGTCTTTTATGCCATTTATGCCAATTCGTTTCACATCTGCCATTCAAGCCCTGAGGGAACTATTAGCTAAACTTTAGAGTTACCTTCTTGAGACTGAGCCACCACATATAGGTATAATGATAGACAAGTCCAAAATAAGATCAGAAACCTGGGCAATTTTCAGGTCTATACCATTATTTAATACATTTATAAAGATGAGTACCATTTCTTTTACACAGATCCAAAAGAAGTTTATAAGAGCTTCACTTAGGAAAAGAGACACAAGATTACTGGCAAGAAACACCTGGTCTTCTCTTTTCAAAGTAAACACGAATATAAAATATTTAGGCCACGCTGCTTTTAGAGTCCTCCAGCCAGCACTTGTTTCCTTCATAACCCCTTCCTGAAGCTCAGAAACTAATATTTTAATATTTATTGCAAATGAGGTATAGCATGAATTAAACATTAAACATCTAATATATATTTTATTCTGCCAAACTTTATATCTTGCACTAGTGGGGAATGAAAGCCAAATTAAAAGCCAAAACTTCTTAAACTGAGTTAGTGATTCCCTATTTTACCATATTATATATTCTGAAAGTACACCCAAGAAGGGTTTGAAAAGAAAAAAAAAGTAGTAGAATATGAATCATACAGTCTATCTGTAAAGTATGTAGGATACTTTGTAAGTATGTACTGTACTGTACATTACTAGAAGAATCTATTTTATTAAGTTTTTTAAGTGAGTCTATATGAGCAAATCTATTCCACTTTAGTGTCAGAAGGGATCATATTCGGCTCAACCTTATGGGCTCCAGTAAGACCCAGTTATCATATAAAGAACTACTGTGTTAAGGCATCCCCCGTGGACCAGTGTGATGCTGCCACCAACAAAAACGTTAACTAGAACTAGGCTTCTACACCTAAAGCCCCCTTATTGTGAAGGTTTTGGAGGTTCTCCTGGGAGCTTCCTCAAAAGAATGATATCCAGTCAGTTCTGGTTGACCTTGTTCCTCTGGAGCATCATACGCAGATGGTATTGATGATATTCCTGGCCATCTACACCAAAATATTTCCTCTTTTGGATACCACTGGATTCAGCAGAAGATGTATATTACAAATGTACCTACAGATAACCCAATAGCACACACCACCACTCAGCTCCAAAGAAGGCACACCGGGGCACCTAAAAAATACACCAACTCTAACCCCTTCATTTTTTTCACAAAACTGGAACTGTTTATTATGAAAATTGCGAGGAGTAGATTAAGAAATGTTCCCTTTCTGTCAATCGGATAGGCATAGCTGCTATGCCCATCCAATTGACAGAAAGGGAACATTTCTTAATCTACTCCTCGCAATTTGCATAATAAACAGTTCCAGTTCTGTGAAAAAAATGAAGGGGTTACAGTTGGTGTATTTTTTAGGTGCCCTGGTGTGCCTTCTTTGGAGCTGAGTGGTGGTGTGTGCTATTGGTTTATCTGTAGGTACATTTGTAATATAAATCTTCTGCTGAATCCAGTGGTATCCAAAAGAAGAAATATTTTGGTGTAGATGGCCAGGAATATCATCAATACCATAGTAGATAGGCAAAGCCTTCAAGTCTACTTTGTTATAATCTTGCTCTATAATGCTAAAATGTAGACAGCATTTTGAGTGACATGAAGCAAGAAAAAAATGATTTATGCAAA
The DNA here is from genome assembly GCA_900303285.1 of Rhinella marina. Classification (NCBI taxonomy): domain Eukaryota; kingdom Metazoa; phylum Chordata; class Amphibia; order Anura; family Bufonidae; genus Rhinella; species Rhinella marina. Next base: position 408,590 of record ONZH01008582.1, on the reverse strand, counting down.
TTAATTTGGAAAAAATATCCTTCAAAACTAAAAGAGTTTCATTTGCATTTAGCACTATACATGTTGATGACCGAATTGAGATAATTAAGCTGAGTTTGTCAGATGGATTACCATAGTCCAGAAATATACAATAATGCAGCCCCAAAGAGTTAAATGACAGCTCCACTGCACCTGTAAAACGACTCCACTGCGTGCAGCTAACAGGTGCACAATAACCCACTTTTCATTATGTGAAAATCTATACACAAGAAATCTGTGCTAAATTACTAAGCAGGCCTGTATAATTAGATATTGTCCATAAATATGACAACATATTCCAAAATCAGCCTTGTTCTTGAACGGACCTAAAGAATAATTTGAGAAGACTCCATGGGCAATTATTTTTATCTTATTATAGAAGCTAAAAACGTTTCAAGTTATGCAAAGAAGATGCTATTAAATATTGATGAAACAGACTTAAAGATACACAGAAATGCAAAAAATGTATAATTCAGCAGCCTACAGCAAGTGCCTGCTGAAAAACATACTCTACAAATTTGAGCTCATAGTGGCAAACAATTGACATGCCATGTTTTTCTCTCGCCAGCTGTCCATATATTGGGTGTTCGCTATACCTTTGTAACTAATACATAGTAAACATAAGTTATACAATCATAAAAACAAGCTGTTTAGATACAGAACATGTGCACAACAGACAGATTTCTTCTGGTCCATGAAGACCATCCAAAGGTCTATGTGGAATAGCTATTCTCAGCCAACATTGTCTCATTATCACACATCACTACAGAAGCTAATATACTGTCACTAATAGGTCATTTCCATGTCCATCATGCTTGTCATAACATCCACTACAGTATGGAATTTGTCATCTGCAATATCTGCCTTAAAGAAGAACTCTCTTCTTACCAGTAGCTAATTTTTTTAGTTATATCCTCCTGAAGTTTCTTATCTGTGTCATGTGACTAGGAATTAGACCCACCAACTCACACAGCACCTTATATGTGGACAGGAAGTCTAATTTTCTATGCATTTCTATGGGAGCCTCACTTTCAGTCTCATAGGAATGAATAGAGAAGTGACTGGCTTGCGGTCCTGGGTCAGTTGGAGGTCAGGGAGTTGGTCACATGACCCAGCTACAATATGAAGAGAGTGGAAACTCTCAATTTCAGCCTCTGATAAGAAAATTACATTCACTACAGATTATATCATGCACCTTTCTAACAGGTCAGAGAATGAAAATTTTTGCGGGAGTTCTTTAACTGGTTCATGTATAGTATGGTGGGTGCATACCTCACCTGGAGTGACAGTCCATCAAAATCCATAATGGCCAAACCGTGGGCTCTTCAAAGATCTATACTAAGTAAATTGTCTTTAAAATGTTCTTTTCACCAGCCTCCATATTAGCATCCACACAAATGATTACTCCTTAGTCCATATAAACATTCATAAGATGGGAGATACACAATGACATGGGTCGCTTTCATACCAGATAGCAACATCACTACTAAAGAACTGGAAGTAAGCGTGGGTACTGTAGATGCAGTAGATGCAGATGACAGTAATGTCTCCAGCTTTTTAGGGGATGTAACATCCAATTCTAGGAAATAATTTGATATGAACCAGCATCAAACATTGTTGTGTAGCACTAGTCTAACTTTGTATATTAAAACACCAGGCTAGTTTATAGCTCCTCCCACCCAGCTAGTTGCTTGGACACTCCCCTATCACTGCCTATAACAACCCCAGCTAGTTTATAGCTCCTCCCACCCAGCGAGTTACATAGATACTCCTCTATCACTGCCACTAACAACACCCAGCTAGTTTATAGCTCCTCCCACCCAGCTAGTTACATAGACACTCCCCTATCACTGCCGCTAACAACACCTAGCTAGTTTATAGTCCCTCTCACCCAGCTAGTTACATAGATACTGCCGTATCACTGCCGCTAACAATGCCCAGATACTTTATAGCTCCACCCACTCAGTTAGTTACATAGACACTCCCCTATCACTGCCGCTAACAACACCCAGCTAGTTTATAGCTCCTCCCACCCAGCTAGTTACACAGATACTCCCCAATCACTGCCCTTGTTGTTCCTTTGGTTAAATTTTAAATCCCTGCTTCGGTGCACAAAACACTGGCATAGACGGTCTTGGAAGTTTCAAAGTTCCTCTTTATTTCAGTTGTTTGTGCATAAAAAATAAGAACAACATGTTTCGGGGGATCTTAAGCCCCCTTAATCAGGTTAAATATTCATGAATATTTTAATACCAAATCCATAGGAAAATGAAATGGCAGATCTCCCCCTAAATGTGCATCACAGCAAAGTAAACAGGTCTGATTATTTTAAGAAAAAGCATATGAAACCTGAAGCAACTGGATACATATTGATACAGTATTTTACCAGATCCCTTGAATGGATCAGGAACAATAAGTAGCCAGTAAAATCCAGTTTCATACTGTTTTCTTATATGATCTGGTTTTAAAATAAAGAATGCATTTCAACAGATCATTGAATGCAGATGTGAACCTACTCTTAGGAAACCAGTGTTTTGTGCTTATCTAGCCTATGCTGGATTCCTAACTTTCTGTTACTGACATCTCCTGTATTTCGTTTGGTCTTGCATTTGTCAGTTACTTTATTTGACATTTCATTACTAACTTACTTTGACCTTCTAAACTAGCTTTTGACTTATGATTGTTAATACTCTCTTTTAACAGTTTACAGTGACCCCAAGCTGAAGCTTCCTGTGATACTACCTACTAGTCTCCAAACTCCCATAACCATAAGGCACAAGTTCATGACTACGGTCAGAGGTCTATGTGTTCCTGTAGCTGTAAGAAACATGTCAATGAGGGCTGCTGAGTTCCTGTCAGTGATATATGTGATAATATGCCCAGAGGTCTCCATGATCCAGCTGTTATGACTCAGAAGCTCATATGTGATCCTTCAAAGTTCTCATCACTGTTGTCCAACATAATATGTCCAGAAGTCCCCAAGGTCCTGCAGCTACAATACACTGGTCTGTGAGTACTATTCTAGTGTATCAGATGACATTGTCTGATGTCTTAGCATTTACTCTAGCTCTTCCAACTCCAGTCCTTATTTGGATGTATTGGTGTCACTGTCTAATATCAGCCACCAAATGTTTGCAAAGAAACAGGTAATTTGCTACTAGGACATTGCAATAGGTGTTTTCTATCTTACATTCATGCATATTCATAGCACATTATTTCACAGTAGAGTGATTAGCCAGATCTAGGTTCATTCCAGAAAGTCTTGCGTGATAACCAAGCCCACTGCAGTTCGCAGCTGTAGCTGCTCTTCTTGGAAATGTATCTGCTGTACATTTTTTGAAGTTTTGATAGAACGCTGTCTGCATCAAAGAGTACATCTCCTAAGTAGGACTTCTTCCAATAAGTAGTATTATTTAGAAGGGAATTTGTTAGAAATTTGCGTTTGAAAGCATTTACCCTTCTTAAATGGTTTTTTCCATGGCTATAAGCCATTTTGGTATCTTTGCATTTCCTATCCCAATACATTTTTATATTACAATTAGAGATGAGCGAGCACTAAAATGCTCGGGTGCTCGTTATACGAGTCGAACTTTTCCCGATGCTCGGGTGCTCGTTTCGAATAACGAACCCCATTGAAGTCAATGGGAGACTCGAGCATTTTTGCAGGGGACCAAGGCTCTGCCTAGGGAAGGCTCTGTGAAAACCTGGAAACATCAGAAAATGATGGAAACACCACGGAAATGGACAGGAAACAGCAGGGGCAGCATGCATGGATGCCTCTGAGGCTGCCTAATCCCACCATTACCCCAAATTCTCAGGCAACAGCCTGGTGGTTACCCTCATGGCAATTGTGCTCACCCAGACCAAGAAAGGCGAGGCAAATACCCATCACATGTTAGGGAAGCACCCAACTAGGTGCAACGAAGGTCCATCACCGCCTGCAGGTGACACCACTGCTCATGCTGACACTGCTGTGCTATCCCCCTCCCCACGATGCAGGCATAAGCCTGACACATCATGGTGACAGCGTAGTGACACCAACAAGTGACCAAGTTAGATTGAGGTAGCAGTCAAATGTCTGTAGGCAAGCCTCCAAAAAATTTGTTTTGGAGTGTCCGAAGTTGACCCTCCTAAAAAATTGTTTAGGAGTGTCTGTAGTTGACCCTTCTATAAAATATTTTATTTGTTTTCCCTGTTATTAGTTAATGTACAACCCATGGCTGGCATGGTGGGAATATATAGGTTTTGCGTCACAGACGGTCCACTGCACCGTTACATTTTCTTCATCATTGCCAATTACTTTTTCACTAACTGTTGTCTGGCAATGATAAAGGGTAAGGTGAATCCACTGCAGAAGAAAAGTGTCATCCTCCTACAATTCTACACTTGCTCTCAATTAAAAAGGGGATGTTCTCGCCGTGGCCTTCCTTATAGTGGCCGCTTCTGCGGACGACAGAGGTGGTGTACCTAGTGACAGCCTGACCGTACACGATGGCAGACGGGGAGACACTCCCTCATGTAAAATTGTTTAGGAGTGTCTGTAGTTGACCCTTCTGTAAAATATTTTATTTGTTTTCCCTGTTATTAGTTAATGTACAACCCATGGCTGGCATGGTGGGAATATATAGCACCCAACTAGGTGCAACGAAGGTCCATCACCCATGCCCATGCTGGCACTGCTCTCCTATCCCCAGCCACACGATGCAGGCATAAGCCTGACACAGCATGGCGGTGACACCAACAAATGACCAAGTTACATGAGGTAGCAGGTGAGCCACCCAAAAATTTAGCCAGACGCAGCATGGCGGTGACAACAGAGTGACCGAGTTAGACTGAGGTAGCAGGAGGTGAAGCATCCTCCAAGTGGGCAGTACATGAGCGGCAATTAAAAGAAGAACCAAAAAAAAATCAGTACAATATCTAATACGTCCCCTACCCGGGTAAATTGTTTGGAGAGAGGGCCTGTAGGTGGGGGGAAGGAAGTTGAGCTGGAAGAGCCAGAGGAGTGCCCCCTGGGCTAGCGTGTGTGGTGGTGACTACGCAGGACCCTAACTTAAAAATTTAGCATCAACCAGTACAATTGTCAATTATGAGATTGATCAAGTGTGGTATGTGTTCTATGTATACTACTCAGTTTAATACCGTATATGGCACCTATCCGGAAAAATAGTTTGGAGAGAGAGAAAGATAGGAAAAAGACGTAAATTGTTTGGAGAGAGGGCCTGTAGGTGGGGGGCAGGCTGGGGGGAAGGAGGTTGAGCTGGAAGAGCCAGAGGAGTGCCCCCTGTGCTAGCGTGTGTGGTGCTCGCCTCCTCTCCCCCGCTACTTGGCCCACAGAACCATGCCCTCTGCCGCTAGCGGCGTCAGATGGGAAGGATTGTTTCAGCTTGTGATTGTTGATATCTATTCACTCTCAGACTCCTTTCCTCTGCAGGGATGAGAATGGAAAGGTTCTGCTTGTACCGTGGGTCCAGGAGAGTGAATACCCAGTAATCGGTGTTTGAATAAATGCTTCTAACACGAGGGTCACGGGATAGGCAGCCTAACATGAAGTCTGCCATGTGTGCCAGAGTCCCAACACGCAAGAATTCCCTCTCCTCACTGGCCTGACTCTCCATTTCCTCCTCCTCCTCTTTAGCCCATACACGCTCAAGAGTTAAGAAGGACTGAGCACTGGTACCCTCTTCTGTCTCGCAGACATTCTCCTCCTCTTCCTCCTCATCCTCATCCCCCTCCTCCGATACGCGCTGAGAAACAGACCAGAGGGTGCTCTGCGACGTATTTTCCTCCACCGTCTCTTGTGACAAGCGCAAAGCATCTGACTTGATGCTGAGCAGTGAGTTTTTCAACAGGCAAAGAAGCGGGATGGTGAGGCTGATAATGGCGGCATCGCCGCTGACCATCTGTGTTGACTCCTCAAAGTTGCTCAACACCTGGCAGATATCAGACATCCACGTCCACTCCTCATTGTAGACTTGAGGAATCTGACTGACCTGACTTCCAGTTCTGGTGGAAGTTGACATCTGGCAGTCTACAATCGCTCTGCGCTGCTTGTAAACTCTGGATAACATGTTTAATGTCGAATTCCATCTCGTGGGCACGTCGCACAACAGTCGGTGAGCGGGCAGTTGTAGGCGGCGCTGATCTGCCCTGAGAGTGGCAGCATCTGTGGTCGACTTGTGGAAATGCGCACAGATGCGGCGCACCTTGGTGAGCAAATCAGACAGATTGGGGTATGTCTTGAGGAACCGCTGAACTATTAGATTGAACATGTGGGCCAGGCATGGCACATGTGTCAGTCTGCCGAGTTGAAGAGCCGCCACCCGGTTATGCCCGTTGTCACACACAACCATGCCTGGCTTAAGGTTCAGTGGTGCCAGCCACACATTGGTCTGCGCCGTGATGCCCTGTAACAGCTCTTGGGCGGTGTGCCTTTTGTCACCTAAGCTCAGCAGTTTGAGCACCGCCTGCTGGCGCTTACCCACGGCACTGCTGCTGCGCCTAGAGCTACCGACTGAAGGCGCCGTGCCCACGGATGGTAATTCGGTGGAGGAGGAGGAGGAGGGGTCGGAGGAGGAGGCATAGTACGTCTGAGAGACCGTGACCGAGGTAGGCCCCGCAATCCTCGGTGTGGGCAGTATATGAGCGGCCCCAGGGTCATTCTCGGTCCCAGCCTCCACCAAGTTAACCCAATGTGCCGTCAGTGAGATATAGTGTCCCTGCCCGGCAGCACTTGTCCACGTGTCTGTGGTTAGGTGGACCTTCTCAGAAACAGCGTTGGTCAGGGCACGGATGATGTTCTCTTACACGTGCTGGTGTAGGGCTGGGACGGCACATCTGGAAAAATAGTGGCGGCTGGGGACCAAATACCGAGGGGCAGCCACCGCCATGAGATTGCGAAAGGCCTCGGTCTCTACCAGCCTATAGGGCAGCATCTCCAGGCTCAGCAATTTGGAGATGTGGACGTTGAGGGCTTGGGCATGTGGGTGGGTGGAACTGTATTTGCTCTTGTGCTCCAGCGTCTGCTGTAAAGATAGCTGAAAGCTGAGCAGGGACACATTGGTGGATGCTGTGGAGGATCGTGGAGGCGAAGGTGTGGTTTTCCGGCGGGAGGCGCTCGTGCCGGGGTCCTTGGCAGGGAGTTGACTAGCAGAGGCAGTGAGTGACACAGGGGAAGGAGCAGTGGTGTGACCCGCAGGAGGTGAATGGCCTTGGTTCCATTGAGTGGGGTGTTTAGCACTCATATGCCTGCGCATGCTGGTGGTGGTTAGGCTAGTAGTGGTGGCACCCCTGCTGATCCTGGTGTGGCACAGGTTGCACACCACAGTCCGTCGGTCATCCTCACTTTCTTTAAAGAACCTCCAGACTTGCGAACATCTAGGCCTCGCCACGGGAGCTTCACTATGTGAAACAGTTGCTGCTGATGCACCAGCTCTTGCCCTGCTTCTCCCTCTGGCCACACCACTGCCTCTTACAACCTGTTCTGGTGCAGCACTCGCCTCCGCCTCAGAAGCACTGTCTTCACTCGGCTAATCAACCCAGCTTGGGTCAGTCACCTCGTCATCCTCCGATTCCTCACTAGGGAGTGTAGCTCTGCGGCGTTCCCCTGCTCCCTCATCAGCAGGTACTGTCTCACCCTGCCCAGGACCATGGCCTCTGCCCCTGCAGTAATTGAATGCCCACGCACACGCCCTCGTCCTCGACCCTTAGCCCTGGGGTTCAACATTTTCTGTATATAAGTGTATTATATAAAAAAACAAAAAATAAATGGGCCTGCTGTACTGAAACCCTCAAACTTGTTCAGTCTGGTTTAATTAAGTGACGTACAGAAAGTGTCACCTGGACAGAAAATACGGATTGTAGTGAGTGGACAGCTCAACTGTGACACACAGAATGGTTCCACGCAGCTGTGTGAAATGGATTCGTATCACTGAGATAAAACAACAAAAAAAAACTATTTTTTTAATATATTTTTTTTTATATTTTTTTTTTTAGTTGTTTTAGTTTTTTGGAACGTGACATGCAGAAACTATCGTAGACCTAACTCACACCCTGATGACGGTGGCTATTTTGACTGCGACCCAGACAAATGTCGCACAGAGATTTTTGTGATCAAGCTATATAAGTGAGAGCAAAAGACCTTGTTGGATTAAGTGACGTACAGAAAGTGTCACCTGGACAGAAAATACGGATTGTAGTGAGTGGACAGCTGAACTGTGACACACAGAATCGTTCCACACTGCTGTATGAAATGGATTTGTATCACTGAGATATAACAATAACAAAAGAAAAAAAGGGATATATATGGCGATAGCTGCACTACTAGTGCCAGCCAGCCAGCCAAGCCAGGAGACAAAAAAAAAGTCTTGTAGCCCTTAGAAGGGCTGTTGGGTTCTTTTGAGATCACTCCTGCCTAACAAAGAACTAAATGCAGGCCCTAAAACTCTCCCTGAAACGCAGCAGCTCTATCCCTAACGACATCCAGACAGCATCTGAGCCGAGCACCGCGGGCAGTCACTAGTATATTCCAGGGTCACCTGATCAGGCCAGCCAACCCCTGCTATCGACATGTAAGGGCCCCACGTGATGCTGGGTGTACCGCAGAGTCTCCTGGCTTGTGATTGGCTGAGTTTATAGGCGCCAAAAATGCACAATGCGGAAGTTGCCATTTCCTCGAGCATGGCGAGATACTCGTCCGAGCAGTGAGCACTTACGAGTACCGTAATACTCGAACGAGCACCAAGCTCGGACGAGCATGCTCGCTCATCTCTAATTACAATATGATATCAAGTGTAATATTTATGTATATCAGCCATGAGTTCGTCTACAAGTGTCTTATTAGAGATGAGTGAATCGATTCATAAGAATCAATTTGTCTCATCAAGCAGACTTCTACACCTATGACGGGTTGTCCTTGAAGCTGAGGATGCCCACCTGCCACTTCATTGACAGAGCTGGACATCTTGGCCAGCCCTGACAGTCATACACCTGCGCTGCTGCCTCAAGTAGTGTAGCAACTTCAGGGGCAGCAACTGGACACTTCCGAGTAGTGGTGCACGAACAGTAGCTGCACCTGTAATTGAAGCAGAGCCTCTGCACTTGCACCAATACTTGGAGCAGCGGCGCAAGTATAAGATTGTCAGGGCTGGGCAAGATGTTTGGCCCTGTAAATCAAGCAGCAGGGGGAGCATCCTCAGTTTTGGGGACACCCCATCGCAGGAGCAGAACTCTACTAGATGAGTTGAATCAATTGTTATGAACTGATTTGTTCATCTCTACTTCTCGTGTTACCTGTTTTATGTAAATTGACTCAGATCAACCATGTTATTGGGTTAAAAGCTTCTTTAATTGCAATGTGCAGAGTGGAAAGTAGAGAACATCGGTCAATACAGTATAAGTAATTTAACAAATATTATACAATTGACTTTTCCATCTTTAAGTAACATTTACTATACTCAGATACTAGTTTTCCTATACAGATGTGTCCACCCTTATCTTATTTTAAGGACTCCAAATTCTTATGAAACAAATTCAGTACTATATTGCAACACAAGAACAATGTATGGCCACACACATATTATCATTATTTATTATTATTAAAGCGCTATTCATTCCATGACACTATACATATGAAAAAGGGTGTACACACGTAATACAAAACAACTACAATAAGCATGAACAAGACAAGTTATAAACTGGTACAGAGGAAGAAGAGAGGACCCTGCCTGCCAGGCCTTACAATGTACAAGGGATGGGAGAAGCATACTGTAGTTGAGGGTAAAGCTGGTCACATATGGCAGCAGGGATACTGTAGGTTGTATGATTGTCTGAAGAGGTGGGTTTTCAGGTTTCTTTTGAAGGTTTTCACTGTAGATGAGAGACTGATATGTTGGGGTGGAGAGTTCCAAAGTATAGGGGATGCACAGGAGAAATCTTGGAGGCGACTGTGGCAAGAAGTAATGAAAGGAGAGTATAGAAGGAGGTTCTGTGGAGATGTACTGGAACAGCAGGTTAGAGATGTACAGAGAGGGCAGATTGTGGACGACCTTATATGTGCTTGTTAGTATTTTAGACTAAACTTTTATGGCAATGGAGAGCCAGTGAAGGGATTGGCAGCGGGTGTGTATGTACAAGCATTTTTGCAAACTACTGGTTGAGGAACGTGCATCCAAGAGATATTTTTAAGTTGAATTCTGCAGGAGGTGAAAAAGCCTTGGATATGCAGTTTAAAGGACAGAGCAGAATGAAAGGTTACTCCAAGGCAGCGGACTTGGCTGACCGGGGAGAGTGTGCAGCCAGACTGTGATAGATAGGTCTGTTGGGGGGTTGAGTAAGATGGGATAAAGGTAAGTTCTGTTCTTTCCATGTTAAGTTGTAGAAAGCAATGGGAGAAGAAAAATAATATAGCAGATAGGCATTGTGGGATTCTGGACAGTAATGAGATATCTGGAGCAGAAAGGTAAATTTGCATGTCATTAGCATTGACGTTTTTGGGATGGGAGTGTTTGATGGTGTCAAAGGCAGGTCAAGGAGGAGGACATAGTAATGACATTTGGCTTTGGCAGTTAGCAGGTCGTTGGTGACTTTGATAAGGCAAGTTTTAGTCAAGTAGTGAAGTAGAAAGCCAGACTGTATCCAACGAGGGAGCAGGAAGAGAGGTGGGAGGACAGTTCAAGGCGGACATGTTGTTCAAGTAGCTTGGGGGCATATGGAAGTAGTGATATGGGGCAATAGCTAGACAAAGAAGATCGGTCAAGAGAAGACTTTTTGAGGGTGGGTGTGATGGTAGCATGCTTAAAACAAGAAGGGAGGGAGACACCAGTGGTTATTGATAGGTTGAAGAGATATACAGTAGTTAGGGCAGGGGGACACAACTGGTGATATTGGGGATGAGGTGATACTGCAAAATCATTTGGTTTTTCAAAGCTGATCATCTTGTGCCAGACATTTTAAAATATGTTAAGCCAACAGGAAAGGTAATGGAAGAACACATGTGCATAATCTATCATTGCTTTTTGTTTTATATAGTAATATCATCTTGCTATATTGTTTCTTTCTATGATGTTTCGGTTAGGTGTACAATGGTTACATGTTGAGTATAATGTCCTGGGGACATTAGAAAAGCAGTTTTGGCGTCTGGCTAAGGAATCTTAAAAAGTACAAGTAGTATTCAGAGTGCAATGATGAATTATATTTATATGTAACTTTCTGTGTATTTCATTGTGTCTTTGCATAAATTCCTGAATTTTTATATTTAAATTTTTAACTTTTCTTTTTCTAAGCTGCACAAGCAGCAGCTGATATTACAAAGTCCCTAGGTGAAGATAAAAGCAGGATTTCCTTTTTAGGAAGGAAAAATAAACAAGGTCGAGGCTTTTCCTTGCAGAATTTTCTGTGTGCTCTAGAGGAGGCTGTAAAAAAGCAGAAGAAAGTCTGGACACAGCAAAGATCATACTTGCTTGAACTTTCTTTCCTGACTGCATTGTGCATATATTGTACCCACATTGTTTCCAACTTCTTTCATCACAGTTCACCTATCAACAGTGACAACTTCTGACCATGAACACAATAGTGTTCTTTAACCATTTACATGCATGCAGTTTTGGAAGCCCAAATCAGGAGTGGATCATAAAAGGAGAGAAAATATTATGGACAGATACAACTTCTCTTTTTTTAAATTCACTTCTGGTTTTGGCTTCCAAACCATCTTGCAGAAACCTGACCATGTGGCTGTACCCGTAGGCTACCTGCAAACGTGCAGAAAAATCACCGTGTAATACAGTGCCAGCAAAATGTATGAGATTAGAAATTTTTCAATTTCAATTATGTTTGTGATTTTTGGTGCAGATTTCACTCTTTTCAATGGAGTGGTGGCATCTATGGCAAAAATACATCAAATGTGTGCCAAAATTGCAAGTAATACATGCAGATTTAGGTGCAGATTTTTTTTGTTGTTGCAAAAATGCCCCGAAATCTTCATGGAAATTTGTGTGGACCTTCTGCATGTTTACCCCCATCCATGTGAAGATAGCTTCAGATCCAACACAATTCCAGTGACCTTGTAGTGTAGATCACTTTTACAGTATTTTAAAGGGGTACTGAATAAATTGACAAATAAATAGTAGATCAATCGATCGCTAGATAGCTAGATAGGCAGCACAGTGGTTAGCACTGGATCCTTGTGGCACAGGGGGCCAAAGTTCAAATCTGACCAAGGACAACATCTGGAGTTAGTATGTTCTCCCTCTGCTTGTGTGGGTTTTTTTCACACTTCATAGACATACAGTATTCATAGTAAATTTAGCTTATGACCTCCATTCATTGTCAATGGGGACAAAACTGAACTGAAGGGAACGGAGTGCACCAGAATGCATTCCGTTCCGTTTCATTGCGTTCCCATGATGCAAACAAAGGCGCTGCAAAAGCGGAGCATTGACTTACACTCACAATGTAAGTCAATGGAGATGGATACATTTTCTCTGACACAAAAAAAAATGGATCCGTCCCCCATTGACTCACAATGGTTTTAGAGACGGATCTGTCATGGCTATTTTAGAGATAATACAACCGCATAACTGCATAACAGATGCAGACGGTTGTATTATCATGACGGAAGTGTTTTTTGCTGATCCATGTAGGTCAACTGGGCTCCTTCGGGTGCTGCTTCCATTCGCCATGCAATGGATTCAGTCAAGTGCTGTGGCTAAATAGTACACATCGTCAAACTGGCCCACCAGAGGGCCCAAGCTCTAACAATAATGGACCACTAATAAAACAAGGCCCTTAAGGTCCTATATATACAGAGGTTGTGCTCTCAGAATAATTTTCTCTGGTGGGCCAAGGGGACTTCAGTCCATTGCTGACAGTACATGTAGTAACAACTCCCCAATGTGTTCCTGACAAAAGGGAATATATTTTGGCAGGGAAAAGTTTAAGTTGTGTATTTAACTATATATACCATAAGTTATAGATTAGCTTCTAAATACTCTGTGCTTAAGTGGTCGATATATAGAGAGGGTTGTGCTAGCCATTAATCAATTCTTCCTTATGTGTTTCCTTCAGTCTTTGTGTTGCCTCTATTTATAGTCACTGTAGTTACTTATAAATGGAAAAAAGCCAAGGTTACCCTTTAGTGGAGCTATTTTCATACCTCCGGCATCTCACGGGCCTTGACTACTACCTTCCTCTTCCACTTTCTAGCAAGCAGAACTACAGTTCCCACCCAGCAGTCTCCTCACTTCTATCCGTGCACATTGCCATGAATTTATGCACTGCTTTCCACAAATGATTAACTATTTCCACCTCTCTCAGGGCCGTAAATCTTTACTTCATAAAGCCTTTTAAACACATAAAGCTATCTTTACAAAGATTTTCCACTTCGTTCTCTTTAACATTTCATGTTACATAAAGAGTTTCCAAATATTTTGCATCATTGCCCTAAAAAACTAAATTATTTGTACCCTAAAATTGAAAAGTAAATCATCTTACAAAAAACACCATAGCATTTTTTGTAGGGGACCAAGGCTCTGCCTAGGGAAGGCTGGGTGAAAACCTGGAAACATCAGAAAATGATGGAAACACCACGGAAATGGACAGGAAACAGCAGGGGCAGCATGCATGGATGCCTCTGAGGCTGCCTAATCCCACCATTACCCCAAATTCTCCTGCAACAGCCTGGTGGTTACCCTCATGGCAATTGTGCTCACCCAGACCAAGAAAGGCGAAGCACATGCCCATCACATGTTAGGGAAGCACCCAACTAGGTGCAACGAAGGTCCATCACCCATGCCCATGCTGGCACTGCTCTCCTATCCCCAGCCACACGATGCAGGCATAAGCCTGACACAGCATGGCGGTGACACCAACAAGTGACCAAGTTACATGAGGTAGCTGGTGAAGCACCAAAAAATTCCACCACCAATGACTTTGTCCGACTGAGAATGCAGTGAAATGGCTTTTGTTGAGCCTCCAAAAATTTTTTTCTTTTCGGAGTACATAAAGTCGACCCTCAGCAAAAAATTTTTTTTTAAATGTCGGTACTTGCGCCTCCTGAAAAATTGTTTTGGACTGTCTGTTTGACGCTCCTGAAACATTGTTTTACAGTGTCTGTAGTTGACACTGCGGAAACATTGTTTGGAGAGAGGGCCTGTAGGTGGCCCTCCGGAAAAATTGTTTAGAGAGAGGGCCTGTAGGTGGACCTCCGGAAAAATTGTTTGGAGAGAGGGCCTGTAGGGGGCCCTCCGGAAAAATTGTTTAGAGAGAGGGCCTGTAGGTGGACCTCCAGAAAAATTGTTTAGAGAGAGGACCTGTAGGTGGATCTCCGGAAAAATTGTTTGGAGAGAGGGCCTGTAGGGGGCTCTCCGGAAAAATTGTTTAGAGAGAGGGCCTGTAGGTGGACCTCCAGAAAAATTGTTTGGAGAGAGGGCCTGTAGGTGGACCTCCGGAAAAATTGTTTAGAGAGAGGGCCTGTAGGAGGCCCTCCGGAAAAATTGTGGTAAAAGAGTGCCAGTTGGACCTCTAAAAAATTGCATTTTTTGGGTCAGCGTTAGGCAAAGACGACAAGAAGGAGGAGGAGTAGGAGGAGTAGAGAAGAGGAATCGGATACATAAGTAATGTTAATCTTTAGCTGCTTTCCCCCGGAGGAGATTTGAATTCCGGTGAAATCCAGGCTTTGTTCATTTTAATAAGCGTCAGCCTGCCAGCGCTGTCAGTTGACAGGCGTGTACGCTTATCGGTGATGACGCCACCAGCTGCACTGAATACCCGCTCCGACAACATGCTAGCGGTAGGGCAGGCCAGCACCTCCAAGGCGTACAGCGCCAGTTCAGGCCACGTGTCCAGCTTTGAAACCCAGTAGTTGTATGGAGCAGAGTGATCGGTCCGGACGTTGGTATGGTCAGCTAGGTACTCCCTCACCATCTTTCTGTAAAGCTCACCCCAACTCTGCCTAGACTGGGGACAGGTGACAGTGTCTTGCTGGGGTGACATAAAACTGGAAAAGGCCTTGGAGAGCGTTCCCCTGCCAGTGCTGGACAAGCTGCCTGCTCACCTCCTCTCCCCCGCTACTTGTCCCACAGAACCATGCCCTCTGCCGCTAGCGGCATCAGATGGGAAGGATTGTTTCAGCTTTCAGCCTGTTGATATTGATTCACTCTCATACTCCTTTCCTCTACAGGGATAAGAGTGGAAAGGTTCTGCTTGTACCGTGGGTCCAGGAGAGTGAACACCCAGTAATCGGTGTTTGAAAAAATACTTTTAACGCGAGGGTCACGGGATAGGCAGCCTAACATGAAGTCTGCCATGTGTGCCAGAGTCCCAACACGCAAGAATTCCCTCTCCTCACTGGCCTGACTCTCCATTTCCTCCTCCTCCTCCTCCTCTTCAGCCCATACACGCTCAAGAGTTAAGAAGGACTGAGCATTGGTACCCTCTTCTGTCTCGCCAACATTCTCCTCCTCTTCCTCCTCATCCTCATCCCCCTCCTCCGATACGCACTAAGAAACAGACCAGAGGGTGCTCTGGCTATCAAGCAACGTATCTTCCTCCACCGTCTCTTGTGACAAGCGCAAAGCTTCCGACTTCATGCTGAGCAGTGAGTTTTTCAACAGGCAAAGCAGCGGGATGGTGAGGCTGATAATGGCGGCATCGCCGCTGACCATCTGTGTTGACTCCTCAAAGTTGCTCAACACCTGGCAGATATCAGACATCCACGTCCACTCCTCATTGTAGACTTTAGGAATCTGAGTGACCTGACTACCAGTTCTGGTGGAAGTTGACATCTGGCAGTCTACAATCGCTCTGTGCTGCTGGTAAACTCTGGATAACATGTTTAATGTTGAATTCCATCTTGTGGGCACGTCGCACAACAGTCAGTGAGCGGGCAGTTGTAGGCGGCGCTGCGCTGCCCTGAGAGTGGCAGCATCTGTGGTCGACTTGCGGAAATGCGCACAGATGCGGCGCACCTTGGTGAGCAAATCAGACAGATTGGGGTATGTTTTGAGGAACCGCTGAACTATTAGATTGAACACGTGGGCCAGGCATGGCACATGTGTCAGTCTGCCGAGTTGCAGAGCCACCACCAGGTTCCGCCCGTTGTCACACACAACCATGCCTGGATTCAGGTTCAGCAGTGCCAGCCACAGATCGGTCTGCGGCGTGATGCCCTGTAACAGCTCTTGGGCGGTGTGCCATTTGTCACCTAAGCTCAGCAGTTTGAGCACCGCCTGCTGGCGCTTACCCATGGCACTGCTGCTGCGCCTAGAGCTACCAACTGAAGGCACCGTGCCCACGGATGGTAATTTGGAGGAGGAGGTGGAGGAGGAGTTGGAGGAGGAGGCGGCATAGTACGTCTGAGAGACCGTGACCGAGGTAGGCCCCGCAATCCTCGGTGTGGACAGTACATGAGCGGCCCCAGGGTCATTCTCGGTCCCAGCCTCCACCAAGTTAACCCAATGTGCCGTCAGTGATATATAGTGTCACTGCCCGGCAGCACTTGTCCACGTGTCGGTGGTTAGGTGGACCTTCTCAGAAACAGCGTTGGTCAGGGCACGGATGATGTTCTGTGACACGTGCTGGTGTAGGGATGGGATGGAACATCGGGAAAAATAGTGGCGGCTGGGGACCACATACCGAGGGCAGCCACCGCCATGAGATTGCGAAAGGCCTCGGTCTCTACCAGCCTATAGGGCAGCATCTCCAGGCTCAGCAATTTGGAGATGTGGACGTTGAGGGCTTGGGCATGTGGGTGGGTGGAACTGTATTTCCTCTTGCGCTCCAGCGTCTGCTGTAAAGATAGCTGAACGCTGAGCAGGGACACATTGGTGGATGCTGTGGAGGATCGTGGAGGCGAAGGTGTGGTTTTCCGGCGGGAGGCGCTCGTGCCGGGTTCCTTGGCAGGGAGTTGACTAGCAGAGGCAGCGAGTGACACAGGGGAAGGAGCAGTGGTGTGACCCGCAGGAGGTGAATGGCCTTGGTTCCATTGAGTGGGGTGTTTAGCACTCATATGCCTGCGCATGCTGGTGGTGGTTAGGCTAGTAGTGGTGGCACCCCTGCTGATCCTGGTGTGGCACAGGTTGCACACCACAGTCCGTCGGTCATCCTCACTTTCTTTAAAGAACCTCCAGACTTGCGAACATCTAGGCCTCGCCACGGGAGCTACACTATGTGAAACAGTTGCTGCTGATGCACCAGCTCTGGCCCTGCTTCTCCCTCTGGCCACACCACTGCCTCTTACAACCTGTTCTGGTGCAGCACTCGCCACCGCCTCAGAAGCACTGTCTTCATTCGGCTTATCAACCCAGCTTGGGTCAGTCACCTCCTCATCCTCCGATTCCTCAGTCTGCTCCCCCCTCGGACTTCCTGCCCTGACAAAAACTTCACCACTGTCTGACAACCGTGTCTCCTCATCGTCCGACACCTCTTTACACACTTCTTCCACTAAGTCAACATTGTCATCATCATCACCCACAGACTGCGACAGTTGGAAAACTGTCAGGAAAGTGGTCAGCAGCAACCTGAGAAGTGGTTTGTGACTCTGGGAAGGGTCCAGAAAACAGTTCCTCAGAGTATGCCGTATCGCATTCCAAATTTTCCTGGGAGGGGGCAGACTGGGGGGATGGAGGTTGAGGTGGAGGAGCCAGAGGAGTGCTCCCTTGGGTAACGTGGGTGGACTGCGTGGAAGACTGACTGGTGGACAAATTACTTGAAGCATTGTCCGCAATCCACGACATCACCTGTTCGCACTGTTGTGGTTTCAACAGTCCTCTACCACGTGTCCCTGTAAGTTGAGACATGAAGCTAGGGAGTGTAGCTCTGCGGCATTCCCCTGCTCCCTCATCAGCAGGTACTGTCTCACCCTGCCCAGGACCACGTCCTCTGCCCCCTGCAGTAATTGAATGCCCACGCCCTCATCCTCGACCCTTAGCCCTGGGGTTCAACATTTTCTGTATATAAGTGTATTATATGTACAAAAAAAAAGGGCCTGCTGTACTGAAACCCACAAACTTGAACAAGTTAATATATAGGTGGATAAGTTAGAGCAAAATTACGTATGTTATTACGTACCATGCAGTATGGAGCTATTACACTGAAACTATTAGATTAGGCAGACTTGGTCTGCTTAAGTGCAACCCAGACAAATGTCGCACAGAGATTTTTGTAATGTAGCTGTATCAGTGAGAGCAAAAGACCTTTTTTAATTACGTGACGTACAGAATGTGTCACCTGGACAGAAAATACGGATTGTGCTTTGTATATAGGTGGATAAGTTAGAGCAAAATTACGTATGTTATTACGTACCGTGCAGTATGGAGCATTTACACTGAAACTATTAGATTAGGCTGACTTGGTCTGCTTAAGTGCAACCCAGACAAATGTCGCACAGAGATTTTTGTAATGTAGCTGTATCAGTGAGAGCAAAAGACCTTTTTTAATTACGTGACGTACAGAATGTGTCACCTGGACAGAAAATACGGATTGTGCTTTGTATATAGGTGGATAAGTTAGAGCAAAATTACGTATGTTATTACGTACCATGCAGTATGGAGCAATTACACTGAAACTATTAGATTAGTCAGACTTGGTCAGCTTAATTGCAACCAAGACAAATGTCGCACAGAGATTTTTGTAATGTAGCTGTATCAGTGAGAGCAAAAGACCTTTTTTAATTACGTGACGTACAGAATGTGTCACCTGGACAGAAAATACGGATTGTGCTTTGTATATAGGTGGATAAGTTAGAGCAAAATTATGTATGTTATTACGTACCATGCAGTATGGAGCAATTACACTGAAACTATTAGATTAGGCAGACTTGGTCTGCTTAAGTGCAACCCAGACAAATGTCGCACAGAGATTTTTGTAATGTAGCTGTATCAGTGAGAGCAAAAGACTTTTTTTAATTACGTGACGTACAGAATGTGTCACCTGGACAGAAAATACGGATTGTGCTTTGTATATAGGTGATAAGTTAGAGCAAAATTACGTATGTTATTACGTACCGTGCAGTATGGAGCAATTACACTGAAACTATTAGATTAGGCAGACTTGGTCTGCTTAAGTGCAACCCAGACAAATGTTGCACAGAGATTTTTGTAATGTAGCTGTATCAGTGAGAGCAAAAGACCTGTTTTAATTACGTGACGTACAGAATGTGTCACCTGGACAGAAAATACGGATTGTGGTTTGTGGTGACTGGACAGCTGAACTGTGACACACAGAATGGTTTCACACAGCTGTATGAAATGGATTGTATCACTGAGATAAAACAACAAAAAAACGATTTTTAAAAATTTTTTTTTAATATTTTTTTTTTATATATATATTTTTTTTAACATGACGTGCAGAAAATATCAGAGAGCAAACTCAGCCCCTGCTGACTGTGGCTATTTTGACTGCAACACAGACAAATGTCGCACAGAGATTTTTCTAATGTAGCTGTATCAGTGAAAGCAAAAGAAGGTATTTGATTACGTGACGTACAGTATGGGTCACCTGGACAGAAAATACGGATTGTGGTTTGTGGTGAGTGGACAGCTGAACTGTGACACACAGAATGGTTCCACACTGCTGTATGAAATGGATTTGTATCACTGAGATAAAACAATAAAAAAAAAAATTGTTATATATGGCGATAGCTGCACTACTAGTGCCAGCCAGCCCAGAGACAAAAAAAAAGTGTCTTGTAGCCCTTAGAAGGGCTGTCGGGTTCTTTTAATATCACTCTTGCCTAAAAGAGAACTAAATCCAGGCCCTAACACTCTCCCTGAAATGCAGCAGATCTGTCCCTAACGACATCCAGACAGCATCTGAGCCGAGCACCGCGGGCAGTCACTAGTATATTCCAGGGTCACCTGATCAGGCCAGCCAACCCCTGCTATCGACATGTAAGGGCCCCACATGATGCTGGGTGTACCACAGAGACTCCTGGCTTGTGATTGGCTGAGTTTATAGGCGCCAAAAATTCAAAATGCGGCAGATGCCATTTCCTCGAGCATGGCGAGATACTCATCCGAGCATCGAGCACTTACGAGTACCGTAAAGCTTGAACGAGCACCAAGCTCGGACGAGCATGCTCGCTCATCTCTAATCATGAATTTCAATGTGGTTCATTTGCATGTTTTTGGTTATGTTTCTTAATTTGTAAAATGTTTTTTTTTTCATGTCCTGTAGAGAAGTCAATTGGAAATAGCCTAGAAAATAATAACTATATTGTGATGAAACACAACTGAAAAAAGTCAAAGAAATACCACCAAAACACCACAAAGAAAAACACACTTATCCCCATTTAATATTATTGATATATCTGAATTCTGCCATAATTTAGTGCTTTTTTGCAGAATGTGACGCATCTCATTATAGACATATTTATTTAAGAAGTTAAACCAAAGAATAATCTACTGGGCCTATTCTACACTTTGCCAGGCACGGCTTAAGTTCACCTATTGTACATCAAAAATTTGGTACAAAATTATGTTGCAAAGCAAGCCAACGGTTGGTATAAATTCAAACTAGACAGTTTACAGGTATTTCTCTATAGATTTAAATATATAATCTGATCACACAAAAAAAAATTCTGTTAAAAATACCATGAAAAATGAAACTGAAAAACACCACCACAAGCACAGGGGGGCAGATTTACCAGTCCTGTAAATGGTAGAAATTTAGACATGTTGTCAAGACATGCACTACATTTGTCACACTAGCTGAGGCTTTTGACACACAACAAATTTTGTCTAAGGGCTCATGCACACGACCGTATGTATTATGCTTTCGGCAAAACACAGATCCCCGTAAAAAATACAGAAGACATCCTTGTGCATTCTGTCTTTTGCGGAATGGAACAGCTGGCCCCTAATAGAACAGTGCTATCCTTGTCCGTAATGTGGACAATAATAGGACACGCTCTACATTTTTGTGGAACGGACATGCGGACATGGAATTCCAGGTTATTTTTTATGGCGGACCTATTAAAATGAATGGTTCCACATACAGTTCTTCGTTCGTGTGCATGACCCCTAACTTTACACCACATATTGGCTTCATTACTTTGCAACAGGATTCTGTGCCAAAACATCATAGTCCACGCTCATGTGAAGCAACACCCATATCCCAGTCAGCCAAATTTGAGTAGAATCTGATTAATTGACAGTAAGGCTACATGGTGATTTTAGGCATGACACATGTTACACTCTTGTGTCGCACCAAAGTATCGCAGTGTAGGTAGGCTGCAATAGGAATGAATGCGGTTGCAGTATGACTTGCACGTTTGCTGCAACCACAATGTGCCAATTGCAAAAAATACAGCAGTGTTGGATTTTTTTGCGATTTGAGTGTTGCAGTCGTGTTGCGGCCCCATTCATTCCTATGGCAACCCTACACTGCGATTTTTGGTCGTGCAACAGCTATCACGCCCTGTAGCCAAAACCTTACAATTGTTTTGCGCACCTCTACTTCCCCATCAAAACTATAGTGCACAAAATAAACTACAGAATACCTGCCCAGTTTAGACAAAATATTGCTTAAAATAAAATTACATTCAAAAAATCAAATATTAAAAATATTGTATTGGTTATCACAATCCTCACCCTTTGACATCTTTGATGTCTTTTTGGCCTTCAAATATCTGCTCATGCAATTTAGCCAGAGAATAATACCAGCTAATCAGTATGTCATCCACATTCAGGGCTCTTGTCTAGTTTAAGATATGTAAAATGTTAAAAAGGTCCTGGACATTTGAAAAGCACAATAACACGTTCAATGATTTTGAAATAAAGCCAGTATGACAAAGATGTACAAAAGTAAAACGTAAAACCCGAGAGAAAAAAAACCTGTAGCGATTTAAAACATATAATTAATCAAATGTAATGCAGGATCCATTTTGTGCCGGCTACGACTGTTCCTGCTACAATTTAACACGAGGGGAGCACTGAGTCATACACTATGTGTAACAAGCAATCTCCACAAAACAGCTCCCAAGAGTGGGATAAGAAAATATATTTAGAAAGACTGAAGAAAGAAAATGCAAAACACTGCCACACAAATAAATACAGTATAATTATCACTTAAAGGAGAATTTCACTTTGGTGGAAATAGGGGTGAAGCAAAGCTAAAATTGTCTGCCGTGCTGCTACTGGACTGTGGTAACTTCCTGAGTAAAGGTCCATTCACATGTCCATAAGTGATTTGCGGTACGCAAATTGTGGATCTTCAAAACACGGATACCGCACATGACCGGCCCTATGATAGAAATCCCTATTCTTGGCCACCGACAAGAATAGGACATGTTTTATCTTCTTTGCGGGGCTGCAGAACGGAACTACGGATGTGGGCAGCAGACGGTGTGCTTTCCGCTTCTTTTGCGGCCCCATTGAAATGAATGGGTCAGCACCCGTTCAGCAAAACTGCAGAACAGATGTGGACCCTGAACTACGAACGTGTGAATGGACCCCAAAAATCACTCAGTGGGCAAATACATAAAACCACGAATGACGAAGTAATTTCTGCTGTCAACAGGTCAGTGTTATGGTCAGTGACTTCCATCAGTGATTGTAAGCCAAAACCAGGATTGCAGCCTTTACAGACATAGGTATAAGGGTATAAGGTATAAGGGAAAGATCTGCACCTGTTCTGTGTTTAGAGCCACACTTGGTTTTAGTTCAAAATCACTGATGGAAATCACTGACCAAACACTGACATATGAATGAGGCATAAAAGTCACAAGATTTCCATATCTACAATAAAAGCCTTCCACCAATGCTTCTGCTGGCAGGGATGCTGTGTATATTACATTACAGGAACCTTTTGAAAAGGGAGAGGTAGCATGTAAAATTGAGTAATATACTATGCTTTTCCTTAAAATGTAGTATTATACCTGTCATATTAAAAAGTAGTCCATTGAAACTCTGCACTGCTTTATTAGTTTCTTCATTTTATTATAACCTGGGCAGATATTTTAAGTTTTTATCAGG
The DNA here is from genome assembly GCA_900303285.1 of Rhinella marina. Classification (NCBI taxonomy): domain Eukaryota; kingdom Metazoa; phylum Chordata; class Amphibia; order Anura; family Bufonidae; genus Rhinella; species Rhinella marina. The sequence continues at coordinate 385,605 of ONZH01008582.1, read as the reverse complement.
TGCTCCTGGGATTGCAGCATCTGCTGTAGCTACAGATATCCCTGGTGAAAACCATCCGTGAAGATAAGTCACAGAACCCTGTTTAATGTATTAAATGCTAACAATAAATGTCAGGTATGGCTTCTATCATCGACTGCATCCGCATGCTAAGCCAGGGCTGTAACAAGGCTTTCTCACCCGGGGCAATGATTCTGGGCGGTAATGCAAAATTACACTAAACAAAAATGTAAAAATGTGTTCCCATTGACAGAGACAGGACTACAGTTACCATTTCATTTAGATTTATAATATTACATAGTGTGTCGTTTCATACACATAAATAGTATCAATACTATGAATATGGTGCTGCGATACAACACACATACAGAGAGACATCAGTGCCATATGTACTCATTATATTTATAAAGGGAATATAATGCTCACACATACATATGCACACATTACACAAAAAATATGATATGTATAAACACATATAGTAGAATTTACAGGTGTACCTAAAGGGCATCTGTCAGCAGATTTATACCTATGAAACTGGCTGACCTGTTCCATGTGCGCTTGTCAGCTGAAGACATCTGTGTTGGTCTCATTTTCATAGTTTTAATATATGCAAATGAGCCTCTAGGAGCAATGGGCTCAGCTCTCTCTGCAATGACAAGGCCCCCATTGTTCCTAGAGCCTCATTTGCATATATTAAAACTTATACTTGAACATAGGCCCAACACAGGTGCCTTCATCTGGCAAGGTACAAATCTGCTAACAGAAGCACTTTAAAGGAGTGGGGGGCAAAGGAAAATTATAAAATAACTAGTGTGCTTCAGAATAATACTGTACAGAGATCCATCTCCGTACAGTATTAGAATGTATGGGCTCCGATGAGCCGAAGTTAGTTATTCACAAAGTCGAGTGTGACTCCGTTGAATAACTTTGGTAATTGGTTTTTAAAGTGGAAAACTACTTTAAAACTTGAAACCAAACTTGGCTTCGGTTCCAAGGTACTAGTTGGAACCAAAGTTTTGAATGAAGTGACTTTGGATAAGTCGCTTGGCTCAGCCCTAAAACCAACCAGCATGCATGCTGCAGTATCCTCATGCTGAAATAAATGGGAAGATGCAATATAAAAAAATCTATGCCAGAATAATTTTAAAAAGGTGAGACACCTTTAAAGTGGTTGTCTCACCTTGAAAACTGGTGGCATGTCATTAGGATTTGCCACCAATGTCAGATAGGAAGCACTGCGTATGCACAGCCACCCTTCATTAATTTCTATGGGAGCGCTGAAAATAGCCGAGCAGGATGCTCGGCTATTTTCAAAGGTTCTATAGAAATTTATGGAGATTGGAGAGTGCTCTGTGCAAGAACAGACGCCGTTCCATTTCTTTATATGCAACTGCCTGAAATAGCCGAGCCAGGGCTCAGCTATTTTCGGCACTCCCAAAGAAATGAATGAAGGTGAGCCAGACGTCTAGAGATAGGTCACAGGTAGGACCAATGTTCAAGGTGAGACAAACCCTTTAAGAAAAAAGTATACAGTATCATATAATAAACTAAAGAAGATAATAAATCAGATAGAGCAGCAGAACAGGACGGTGACTCCAAGTAGTCTTATAATGTATGGGAGCCGTTATATTCCATGTAGTCCACTCAATGATTAATATTTCCACCATGAGGAAAGTTGTCAAAGATGAATTACAATGGCAGTAAAGGCTCTGCAGTGTATTTTTTTTTCTCCCAAAACAATTTTGTATGAATTGAGAGATTTCACGTAATGACAAAGAACAGCAAGCATGTCACTTGCAGGAAGTAAAAACCATTCATTTCCAGAATATGTTAGTGTTCCTTCCAAGCCCCACAAACAATAAAACAACAGAAGGTGAACCACAGGAGGTGCCTGCAAGATATTTCCTGTCTAATGCAGTAAAGGGACAAGAATAAACTTTACTGGTGCATGGAAATAGAGGTCTACATAAAGACACATAAACAAGAAACGAAAAGCAAATGTCCCTGTTACTGAATTCCAAATCATAGTAAAATATAGAGCAGATATGGAAAGAGTAAGATAGAGAACATACGTGCAGTATAGTTATATAAACTGCAAATGCAACCAAAGGTACTGCGATAAAAATGGAATCATAAGGGCAATAGAAACTTCATTTCAAAACCCCAACAGTAAGAGTTAAGCTTCCCGAAACAGGAGGCGTAATGACGTCACTATATTTTGCTACCTACACCAGACTGTTGACATCACAGGAAAGGAGGAAAAGCTACCCTGCTTTTCTTGGGAAGGGGTTAGGTGAGTATACATTTTTATTATTTTTGGAAGCACAAAAAAGGGACATCATCACTGTAGAAGGAAACAATAGGGGCACAAAAGGGGTAATATTACTGCTGTGTAGGGCACTAAGATTACACAGTATGGGGTCTACAAGTAGGCACTTGCACTGTGTGGAGCATTATGTAAGCGCTGTTACCATTTGGTGCTCCATTTGGGTACTATTATCGTGTGGGGCATTTTTACAGTCTAGGCAACTTTCTGTTTAACCTTATTTGTGGCACACAGTATTTTCTGGCACTATTATTATTTATGTGGCACTATTATTTATTTCTGAAGGACATTATTTGGGGACACTTGGCAACACAGCAGGTACATTAACAGGGTAGCAACAGGCAAAGCACTAAGTGTAGCAATAAAATGAAGAGTTTGTATAAAGGGTGAAGAATGGGTGGGGGGGAATAGAAAAGCAAGGAAACAAAGATTTCTGGGCAGGTAAGGGCATGTTCACATCTGCATTGGAGGCTTTGATTAGGACCTCCGTCACAGAGTTCATCAAGAATAGCAGAGAGAAAAGTCCTGCATGCATTCTCCAAAATGGACACCAAGTTCTGCTCAATTCAAGTCAGTTATGTACCGAAGCGGGCATTTCCATTTTTGTTGTTGTTATGCTCCTATGACAGAGCAGAACAATGGAAACAATAACGCTGATGTGAATGTGCCCTAATACTACAGAGACAAGTCATGGATGGAAGAAGTTGTCATGATGGTCTGGGCTGGATAGAGAAGGAAAGTGAAAGTGTAATTAGAAAACATCTCACCTGTTGCCAAACGTTCCCAGAAATAATGTTTAACTGAAGGTGAAGCTATAAGAAGATAATATACAATATCCCTCACTCATGAAACGTTTGCACTGGGCCTACTAATATGTTAAAACGGCCCTAATACTAAATAACTGGATCTTCCAATTCTATGACAATACAGTACCATTGACCATTCCCCTAATCAAGTACATTACTATATCTTGAAGAGGCAGTGATCACCCGAAAAAGGGTGGCACTTTGGACAGATCAACTGGATACAACATATTTGAGGAGATTAAAGGGGTTGGCCCATCTCACACATTTGAGGCCTATCACTAGGATATGCCACCTACTGTATCTCTAGAACGGAGCATTCAAAGTGAATGAGGTTGCATCATGCAACCAAGGTCACCCTCCATTCAGTTCCATGAGAGTGCCCTTAGAGTGTCCCATAGAGGTGGCCGGGCTTGCACAGTGCACTCTCCATTAATTTCTATGGGAGATATGGGAATATCTTAGCACGATTGATGATGCATGCAACATTGCTATGAGCAGTTGAACTGACTACTTCCATCTGAAAAAGCGGCTACCACAAATTAACCTGACAGACACCACTGTAAGTTCATGAGGCACTGGTTGTGGATCTAATTGTAGAAATTATACACATGCACGAGTACCTATCCCATCATACCGATGTGCCATTAGACAGTGACTAATTTGATGAATATTCAGACGATTGGTTTGATGTCTCCTTTGTAGACAGAACACCTTGAAGTTCTCCAGTCTGATGCCTTACATCCTCATTACTCTATGCATCTTTCTGTCATACACAAATGCCAAATGTAATTTGTTTGTTAAAAACCTGCTAAGCATCCTGTTTCAATTATGATGTTCTGTAACTTTCAGAGGAATCACTAGAGTTTAACACCAATTAGCAGACCATTATTAGCATGGTTAGAGTTTCCATCTTCATAAAAAAAAAAGTAGCAGTATCGCCTCTGAACTGTAGGATACCGCAGCATACCTCATGAAAGAGATTGTTCAGGGTTCACAATTGTACATTGCAGGCAGAGTAAAATCCAAAACTGAACAGAAGCTGTCCTCCGAGTAACCTCTTGGAAAGTTCAGAATAGAAACATTCTACTGTCAGGACAGCATAGGGGCGTCAGTATGGTTGTCAGCTCTTAAAGGGAATCTGTCTCCTTGATCTTGGACTATTATGCTGCTATAATACATAAGTAGTGCTGCAGATAAGGAGTCCAGATGACTAGCTTGTATCTTCCTACTAACCCCTGTTCCCCTGCTCTCAGCATTTAAAACTGCCCTGAAGTGTATTGTCAGGACTACTGTGCATGCACACAGAAGTCCTCTCCACTAGGTTAGGACAGAAGTACAGACTATATATTTCAGCGCAACTTTGAGAGTTGACAGTGGGGGGAACAGGGGGCATAAATAAAAGAAAAAATGGCAATCTGGACTTTGTAGGTACAGTACCACTCATGTATAACTGTAGATAGTAGTCCAGAATTGTGGTGACAGATCCCCTTGAAATCTTTTAGCACTTAAGCCTTGCAACATAGGGGTCCTGGGTTTGTATCTAACCAGGGCAACATCTGCAGAGTGTTACTATAAAACTATAGCGTCCCTCCTCTACCTCATTAGCCTACGTGTGTTTGATTGAGATCCAAAAATTAGATTTTAAAGGGGTAGTTCATCTTCTGGTGTTCTTTTGGCAGCCCTCTCCCCCCTTGGGGACGTGAGGAAAGAAGCATCCTGGTTCCTTCACCCCCCCTTTGCTGCTGCAGCCCTCAGATCCCTCGCTGTCAACATCCAGTTTGACACTGCTGCTGCCAATGACTGGCTATCTGCTCCTCATTGCATCATCTCAGTTGGTCCATGACTTCAGGGAGCAGGTCACCGCTGCCATACAGGCATTGACTGCAGCAATGTCAAACCAGATGTTGACAGTGGGGGACCTGAGTCCTACAGGGAAGCAGCCAGTACCCAGCAATAGGTAGCAGGTAAGTATGCTTCCCTTCACATGTCCGCACATGAGGGGCTTCTTTTAAAAGACGGTATGGGGGGACAATTCCCTGTTGCTTATTTAATTCTTGCTTATAAAGTGCCAACATATTCTGCAGCCCTGTACTGATTGTCATCACTTATGTCCATCCCTTACCCTATCTCAGGCATATACACTAGGGCCAATTTAACCTATCACTATGAATTTGGAGTTTGTAGGGTAACTGTGGAAACCCATCAAATACAGGAAGAACATGCAAACTCCATGCAAACGTTGGATTCAAGCACAAGACCCCAACAGTGCTAACTGCCGAGCCATAATACTGCGCATGTACTTATTGTACTGCAGCATAGAGTACTGCATAATGGTGTTATATACACAAGGAGCAAGTAATATAAAACAATAAATGATCACTGTCCTCATTTTTAGGCAACATTGTACAGTTACTGACCAGGGGTTTTATTACTAGCCACATAAGAAAAGTAGGTGCCGAGTACGGTATCTCCCATTCATTTCAACCAATATCACTTGCTCTTCACCTAATGGAGATTCTAAGTTAATAAAGTAGGGGTCCATTGCTATATATTACAATGCCTTCACGTAATAAAATCATCATTGATGCTTACTGATCACTGAGGTCCCAGCAGTTGGACAACCCAGGATCAGCTCATCATCTGAGGACCCTTCTACAAATAGAAAACTGTTCAAAGTCCAACCCTTTAGACTGTATAATGGGGCGACTTTTACGCATTATGATTTTGCAGGTAGAAAAATTTCCATAGACCTATAATCATGTGCAATGGTTAAATCCATTTGATTTTACTAGAATTGTCTTGCATTCTAAGAGATATTGTATGTATTAGATGTTTCAGCTTTGGGAGCTATTTTCTACAATGCTTCTAATGAAAGGATTCAGCTTGTAGAGTGAATGCTGTTATTTGGTTTCCTTCTGCTCTTCAGGTCCTTGAGCGGGAATGTACATTTTCTTTTCTACTTTACCGAAAAAATAGATTTCTGTTTCTGACTTCTTGAATGTCAGGCAATTTTATGAAGTGTGTATTTCAATGGATTATCTGAGCTTTAGTACTTGCTCATAAATCCATATACTGGGGCCTCCAAAGTATATAATATCAACCGCAGAAACCTCAATATGATTTTTTATCTTTTAGGTAAATCCAGAAATTATTATCATTCCAAATATTAGGCATCATTCTTTTTTTGCTATTATTATAAGCCTCTTCTTTCCTGCTATGACTATTGTATTCAAAGTGCAGGGAGAATGGTAGTTTGTGGGAGGCAGTGACCTATCCATTATATAAATAATTTTTTACTCCAAGGTGCTAAGATCTCTACGGCTGTTTGTGATGCACATTCATTAGAACTCAGGTACAGGGGCATGCAAAAGTTTGGGGACACCTGGTTACTGTTACTGTGAACAGTTAAGCAAGTTGAAGAAATCTCCAAAAGGCATGACGTTAAAGCTGAAGTTTTTACCATAGCCCTCAGGTCCCCTGATCTGAATATCATTGAAAATGTGTGGACAGATCTTAAAAGAGCAATGCATTCAAGACGGTCCAGGAATGTCACAGAACTGGAAAACTTTTGAAAGGAAGAATGAATGAAAATCCCTCAAATAAGAATTGAAGGACTCTTGGCTGGCTACAATAATTGTTTACAAACTGTAATACTTGCCATAGGGTGCTACTAGGTACTAACCATGAAGGGTGCCCAAAGTTTTGCTTTAGGCCATTTTCCTTTTTGTTATTTTTAAAATGTAAAAGATGAAAATAAAATAATTGTTAATGTTATGCCTTTTGGACATCATATCATCCTCAACTTGCTGAAGTGATCCCAGTAACAGTAATTTTGACCAAGGGTACCCAAACTTTTGCATGTCACTGTGGCTGTTTTAATGCCAGTCTGTAACCAGGAGAATGATGTGTTCACTAAACCTTCCCCAGCCAATGGCTGAGTATTTCTGGGTATTTAAGGCACCCTCTCGAGGCAGAGGGTGCCTGAGTTTTAAGATTCCCTGGGACCAGCAAAGGTGCTTGGAAGAGTTATTGTTTCAGCATTTTACTTGTGATTTACTAGTGCTAGCCAGTCTGTGTATGAGCACATCTTTTAAGAGAAAGACTAATATGCTACTCTAGGCTTCTTGACAATATAAATGTGTTGTCGAAGGGGGTACTCTTTCGCATTATGTAGGGCACCTAGTATGCGTGGTACATAAGAGTATTGTAGGCCAGGAAATATCACTTTGGGTTTCTGGGAAAGATATTCCCATTAGCTTCTCTAATTTGCTAATTTATATATACTTTTCCCATAAACCTAAAGGAACATTGCCTAGCCTACAATAGTCATTATGTACATTAACTGGTCTCCATAATAGAAATAGTACCAGATTTCCAGAGGTCTTCCCAAGACCTCGAAACTAGAAATGGTGATTCCATCTGCTTTGCTCTGATAAAGGGTTTTGTCCTAAAATAGCTAGTTGCAGATTTGAGCTTGGCTTAGCTGTTTTCCTAGTTTTGCTATGTTAGTATGTTTAAAAGGCTGAGCAGTGACTGAAGAATATGTTGTAGTTGTGAAACAGCTTTTTTTTAAAGGCCATCAGTCATCAGATTTGTACCTATGAAATAGCTAACCTATTGCATGTGCACTTGGCAGCTGAAGACATCTGTGTTGGTCCCATGTTCATATGTGCCCACATTCCAGAGAAAAACTAAGTTTTAATATATGCAAAGGAGCCTATAGGAGCAACAGGGGCGTTCTCCTTACTCCTAGAGATTCAGCTCTCTCTGAAACTGTTGTACCCTCTGCACTTTGAGTGACAAGGCCAGGCAGTGAAAACATCATCTCCCCTGACTTCTAAAGTGCAGAGGGCGCAGCAGTTGCAGAGAGAGCAAAGGCTCTAGGAGTAAGGGCAATGCTCCCATTGGTCCTAGAGGCTAATTTGCATATATTAAAACATAATTTTTCTCAGCAATGTGGACACATATGAACATGGCACCAACACAGATGCCTTCAGCTGCCCAGCGCACATGTATCAGGTCAGCCAGTGCAAATCTGCTGACAGATACCCTTTAAATAATTTTAGAAAGCTGAAGTGCACGTGTTTCACATGTGGATGTCTCCTTATTTATCTGAAATGAATTCCAAAATATTCGGGCTAACAAATTAAGATTGAGCAAATCCATTTTATCATTTTCAGATGAACTTCAGATAAACCAGAGAAAGACCCCCTGAAGGTGGGGGTGTGAGACAAAAGAACCAGAGTTTCCTATCCTCCCTGGATAGGGAAAATCCAGATTATATGTCTCAAAGAAAATTGCCTTTCTTGGCTGACTGGCCTTCGGGGTGGGGACATTTCAGGGTTCTCTTTATCATTAGGGAGACCAAAAATATGCATGATACTCTTGGTTTCTAGAATATATGCAAATTCACATATTTTAATTTGGGCCGCCCCACAAAAATGAACAACACCAATGTAAGGATCAATATATATTAAACTGACTTAATAGTGCCTATTACTAGAAATGTTATAAGTTTATGGAGTGGGTCTGGGGCAGGAAACAGTAAATATTTGATAGTTTGAAGTGTTGAGCATTTTAAATGTAAAATACAGTACACACACCATTTGTCTGACTATGGCTCCATTGCTGACCATGAAAGAAGCATTCTGCTAGCCACTGTGCTACAATACATTATTATGCCAGTATTTCCATAATTTATACTATATGTTTATTTTATTAAATCGTTTTCTGTGCTTTTTAGGCAACATTTTATGAAGTAGTGACACAAAGGAGCCTTTATACTTAAAAAATGCTGAGAATCTTTTACAGCGTGGGATTTGAAAAAAAAACTGCTAGGCCTTCGAAGCATGACAGACTACTAAGCAAGAGAAAAGAAAATCTCCAGTCACAGCTGAAAATACATCAGTGCTCCACTAAGCTCTACAGCTATACTTTTTATTTACTATGAAGAAAGTGGTTTATTCTGTACTCACTGTGTCTCCCTACTAAGTAGTGCAGTTTAAGCCATCTATCAAAAAGAATTTAGAAAGGGGTTATAGACGCTACTATTTAGCCTCAAACAATTGTTGTGCAAACTATAAGTAAATTCTTAGCTTCATCAATAATAATTATCATAATAGTTCATTCTATGGACCAAAGTACAGTCCTGAAGGTTGGTGACATTTTGCCTTTGACTTTCCACCTTGAAGGCAGATTAAAAGGGTTTTCCACTCTTTTGATACTGATAACCTATCCTCTTGATAAGTCATCAATATCTAATAAGTGGTGGATCAGTACCTAAGATCCCACCACCAGTGCTAGAAACAGTACAGTGGACAGAGTCCAAAGCAGAAGGCTCCACTGACCATGTAGTCATTGTGCCAGCTGCTGAAAATGGCTGATCAATCTGGTGCCACGTGTCAGACACCAACCAATCAGATGTTAATGACGTGATCCATTACAGAGGACCAGAAGATCACGAACAGAAAGGTACCAACTGCTTCATGTCGAGAAGGAGAGGGGCGCACAGAGACCAGCAAGGAGAACCTGGTAAACATTTAGGGTAGCTGGGAACTAGTAAGGTATCTTAAAGGGGTTATCTGGGAGTAAAATATTCCCCAGGTCTTTTCCCCAGGTCATCAATATCTGATCATGAGGGTCCAACTTTCGACAAGCTCAACCATCAACTGTTTGAAGAGGCCATGGCACTCCAGTGCACCTTTTCTTAGTGGATCTTGCCACAGATTGAAAATCCAGTGGGAGTCCTCTTAGGATGGATCATGACATAACAGGCCACGTGGTAGGATAAAGCAGGAGAGCCACATTGTAGGACTGCATGCAAATACAATGTTGAGGGATGAGGTTAGGACAGATGAGATGTTTGGGTGCTTGATGACATTGCATGGCTGAGGTCAAGCAAGTTCAATTACCTATAATAAAATGACGCATTTATAAACTGTGTGCACGCCTGATTTAAACACACTGACATTTAGCTTTAAGACACAACATTAGACAGAAGAGCTGATAAAGTGGTTTGCCGGAATCTGCTTCCGTCGGTGCTAAATCTCTCCACATGCTGCTGAGGAATATTAAAATTAGTCATTACCAAGCAGAATATCATCTACATGACTGATTCTAATTCTTATCAGGTAGTAATATCTCTGGCAGCATATGTTTCAGTAACAGGTGGCCAGTCATTGGAGTGACTAATGGGGTAGAATTAAATCGGGTCTGCTTATATGATGATATTTGGGGTTATTAAAAGACTATGTGAAAGTATAGCAGATATATATTCTTCAAGGAACATGTGGAAGGAAGAAGACGTCTAGCGCTGTACATTCATTATACATTTAATTGTTTATGCCAAAAGAATTCTTGGCTGAAGAAAAAAAACGGTTTCAATAATAACTTACAGTACTGTACTGTAAGTCCTAGCAGCTCAGATTTGTCAGAGCTCCAGTATTTAAGCTTCTGCCTAGGTGAGATAAAGCTGAACTTCACCTACTCATCATTCGCCATTTTGCAAATGACTTTTATCAGTTCATGAGGAGGAACTTCAATCAACGACTTGTTTACATCAAAGTCTTAGACATTGTTCATGCGTTTTGGTCTACGAAAAGTGGAGCAATATATCTTTCTAGAGGTTTCAGTGTTGTCAAATATAATCAACATTTAGGCTTATTACGCCATGAGCGATACAAATTGTGTCAGGATGTGCATTCAGTGTTTCAACTTTTTCCACACATTTGCAGTGTGATGTGTTTTTTACAATTGTGAAGAAAAACCGACGAAGAACACTCAGCAACCGTCAGTGAAAACGAATTGTATCTGGATGCCTTCAGTTTTACACAAAATCCCAATTCATCCCAATGGGGCCATGAAAAACGGATAATATAATATTGAACCTGCTGCAAATTTTCCAGAATGCAAAAATGGTCAGTGAAAAACGTGTACACATACCCATTGAATCGAATGGGTCAGGATTCAGTTCAGAAGCTATCTGTACACAAAATGCATTGCATACGGACAGAAAACTCGCTTGTGTGAAAGAAGCCTTAGGTACAAGATTAATAAACTATTTAAAAAACACCATATAGTCTTCCAATTAGACATCAAGATATGGAACGATCATCACTTTTATGGTAGTGTGTTATGGATTGTGTTAACAAACAGATTTGGCTTTGGAGTAATCCTAAGGGTATTATCCTCGCAGTCCCCTGGCATTCACCCTTTAACTCCTATACAGGGATCTGGACTTTGCTGCAGGGGAGCCACTAGGCCGCTACTTTCTGTGTAATTAACAGGTGACCCATGGGGGCAGAGATAATGGGCACTGAGGGGTCAGGCAAAATTGTAGTCAGGGACAGGCCAAGGTCAAAGCTGGTGGAGTGCGTGCAATACGGGAACCAGTCCAAGGTCAAAGCAGGCAGCGTAAGGTCAGAGTACAGTAAACAGGCAGAGATCGGTACACGGACAGACAACAGGAAACAGAACACCTATCAGGAACTTACCAAGCTAAGAACCTAATTGATCAGACACCCTCCCATAGGAAAAGGTGGCTGAAATACCCCAGGGTGAAGATTAGGGTGCACATGTGATGGTTCTTTAAGAGCCGGAGGGAGTGCGCACACATGCCCTATGGGAAGCAGCAGAGGGGACTTGCAGGCAAGCAGGCCACACCCTGCATGGAGAGCCAGAGCAAACTAGTGCCTGGGTCTGCTAGGAAAAGGGCAGTGAGAGGCAGGTCTGGGCCGTCGGAGGGATGGGTGGAGCAGTGAAGACTAGCAGAAACCACTGTAACAATGACTGATGAATTATGGCACTCATTGACCCTTTTGCCTATCAATCAATCAATGTCCTAAGCAAATGATTATTTGAAGGACATATTGTATAGAGCCCAAGTTTTGAAGAAAGCTAGACAGGCTACTGAATATTCACATGTAAAACACAGGTTGTACAAAGGTCACGACTATGATATTACCATAGATCCTTCAAAATCCACCCTACATAACAGTGCCATTAAAAAAATGAGAAGTATGGAATTTGATGTATAGGGTTATAGGACCCTGGTTATAGAGTCCGTCAGCTAAGGAGGCTATCTTCATTCACACATGATTGCAGTTAGTGATCACTGGGAATGGGAAGAGTTAAGGTGGCAAAGGAAAACATGCAGATCATGAGGAGACAAATAAAAGGTGGAAAAGATAAAGGGGGCTTAAGTTTCTATGATCTGAAGCAATTTTGCTATAAGACCCTATGGTTCCTTGTTACACCTGTTTATTATAATGGCACTCAGCTAATGAGAGAGCCAGGGCATTGTAGTAGGTACTGTAAGTTGCTCGTAGCATGATCAACATTGGATTCTACGGGAGAGCTCCCTTTAGAATGGGGTCAACATTTACCAATTAATTCATCTGTCTGCCACATCATTGACTATCCCTACAGATCCTCAAATCTTGACCTCATGTGGTCTCCTGAGGAGCTCTGTTTAGAAAGCATGACAAGGAACTATACTACCATCACGTGGGAATACACTGAGAATTCCATAATGAAAACCACCTCTAAGATAAAGAGTTCATCAATCAAGCACATCCAACGTACCAACCAATGTTCCGTTACAAATCACCCTTTTATGTAGCCACATGTCCCTGACAGAATGACAGTCATAATATGTATTTACTTAATAAAGTGAGCAATCCTTCTGTGTTCCAGAAGACAAGCCTGCAGACGATATTCCAGATCCCCCAAGCCGCAGTCATTAGAAGCTCCCCAGCGCAGATACTTCATTAACGTTCACTTGGCCTTGTTCCCAGGTGACTCATAACTTGTCTCACCTGTGAAATCCTCATATGTGCTGACATTTCATGTTTCAGGTCCTTTCTAGCATGGATCAGGATACTTTATCTTCCTGAAGTGTGATTAGATGGATGTGTATACTCCAATGTTATTAAAGTGGAGCATGTGCAATATATAGCATCTATTTGTATATTGAGATATATTGAGGGGTGTAGCCATAGGGGGTGCAGAGCTAGCAGACCTACGAGCCTGAAGGGTCCCAAAGACCCCTCGGCTACAGAAGAAGACATCAGGATTATACAAAACACATGGTAGGTGTGGGGTCTCGTTAGATTACATTTTGCAATGGGGTCACAGATCTTCAAGTTATGCTTCTGGATGTATCAGAATTTGCATTTTTGCCCCTGCCTTCAGGGTCCTAAACATTTCCATCTACAAAGGGACCCAAGTAGGTGTCTATTAACTTCTTAACAACCAGAGAGTGTCAGTCCTATATGACCAGATTCTCTTTAGTGACTCAGTGCACATGGTGTTTTGACAGCACTAGTGATGATCGAGCACCCAGGTGCTCATGTGCTCGGGTGCTCTGGCTGAGCACTCGGGGGTGCTCGTGTGCTAGGCCAAGCACCCGAGCATAATTGCATAATTGAAGTCTATGGGACTAAACCAGGCACCCCCCGCCTGGTTTACACAAGTCCCCCCCAAAACAAATAAAAAGTACACAGACACAGGCACTGACACTACTTAGCTTTCCCCGTAGCTCCGGACCTGTTCCAGCAGGAAAGACGGCACGCAGAGTGGTAAGTTTTACCACAGCGCCACCTGCTGGAGGGAGGAGGGAGCTGATGGGAAAGGTTAGGACGGATCTGTCATGAACTCCATTGAAAGTCAATGGAGGACAGATCCGTTTACTATTGTGTCACACCAAACGGATCCGTCCCCATTGACTTGCATTGGGGTCATGACGGATCCGTCTTGGTGCGGGGAGGGGACTCGAGCTTTGCGCTCGAGTACACTCGGTGTTCGGCCGAACAGCAAGTGGACCCGAGCGCATGCATGCTCGGCCGAACAGCAAGTTCAGCCGAGCATGCTCGCTCATCACTAGACAGCACAATTTTTTTATTTTTTTTTGAGCTACAACAATTTTATGTCATTTATTTTGCGATGAGGACTATTTTTAATGCCTATGTGATTTTTATCTTTTTTGTTTTATTAGGAGTAAAGTGTACAAAAATGAATAGTTTTAAATTCTTTACATTTACAAACTGAGACCTCAGTACAATGAGTTCCCTATTTTTCTTTGTCTGTTTTGATATGTAACATGTATAGTCTTGGGCGAACAGGGCGTTTGTGGTAACGGATTGGTGTGGTTATATTATACCGGTATTTGTATTTTGTTACATATTTCATTTGCTCTAGTTACAGGAGGAAACAGCTCCCCGTTATGACATTACTTACAGGCAGAGCTGATCTATGTCCCCTAAGACCCAGCAGCAGTGCCATAATGGGTGGGAGCCAGGCGATGTGACTGAGCACTATGTAAGCAGGAAAAGGGAAGAGAGGAGCAACTATAAACTGCTTCTGTCTTCTCCTCATTGGCCTGACTGTTTTTGACCTGACCCAGTTAGATTGCATGAGCAGGATCTTTAAAGGGGTTGTCCACCTTTTATTAAGTGATGGTGTATTACTAGATGATTGGCAGCAGTCTGACACCCCACACCCCTGCCGATGAAGCTGTTCGGCATTAGCTCCAGCGGTGGACGCAGACAACTAAGTATAGTGCACTGAGCTCATCACTGCAGTGCTGCTCCCATTGAGTGGCACCAATTTGTACCGCTCTATAGTCAGATTCTAGGCACAGACACATTAGTAAATCTTGGCCTTGGCAGTTGGGGTTTTAGGCATTTGTGTTTGTGAGTCACTAGAGTTTTTTTTCATCATGCTTTAGGTATGGTGTATGTATTTTTTGGTGTTTTTCCATGTGCTTCAAAAATGGCAGAAAAAAAAAATTAAATATATATATATAAGACATTCAATTTGCCTCATGAATGTTGTGCCTGTGTGTACACAAATATTCTACTATTTGCACAAGTGGAACTCATTATATAATTTATGCCAAGTTTTTATTGGAGTTTATGATGTCATAACGGAAGGTTTTAGTGACATCATAGTGAACAGTGATGCGTTAAGTACAGTGCATCATTACATCGAGCATTTTGGCTTCCAGAAGAAAATCTCCTACTAGACATGCAAAAATGCTAAATATTTTTTTTTAAAACTCGCACTTCTGGAAAAAAAAAGGATGGATGTTCAGCATTTGCTATATATAGCAGCGGTGAAGTGTTCGGAGCATTTATAAAATGTCAGCATTACTTTGATCAGACAATGACTTCCCAATCAAGAAAACAGACTTAAAAGTGTTCAGTAACGCTGACCACCAAAACATCAAGATCAGCAGGAAAAAACTTAAAAAGGAACCAGCAGCTCACTTACAAAACCAATTCTGGGACATCTTTTCTCAAAAATGGTGCTGTTCCATTGTTATTCCTCCTGGAAATGTATGAATAAATTGAGTCCCTGTACACGCTGATAAAGTCCACTCAGCACTAACAGTGTCAAACTGTGAATGGACACACCTCATTGACAAAGGTTCAACATATTTATATAATTTCAAGAGAAATAACAGAGGAACTGCACAAAGATAAAAATCTTCTGCATTGTTATTTTATTAGGAAATGTTAAGAACCGATGTCCAAGGAGGACTATATCCTCCTTAAAGTGGAAATCCTGCTGAAAAGATCTTCTATCATACTATAGATAGATGATTGAATATGCTGAATACTGGAGCTTCACTGAGGGAACTCTGACACCTCATTCTTGTGATCAGTGGGAGTAACAGCTGTCAGATCCCCACTGATCAAATACCTACTGTATCCCTTATCCTGTGGATATTCTCTTATGGTGGGCAGGGGTGCACCACCAATGAGGCCAGGTGAGGTGATCAGGCAGCACCAGGTAGGGACAAGTGATGGGCAGCGGAAGGGCAATGGGCAATGAGCGCTTTCATTGTGGCAAAGGGGTGAGGTAAAGAAATTGGCATGGGGGGTGGGCGCCATTTCAGTTTTCGCCTCAGTAACATAGTAACATAGTAACATAGTTTATAAGGCCGAAAAAAGACATCTGTCCATCCAGTTCGGCATGTTTTCCTACAAGTTGATCCAGAGGAAGGCAAAAAACCCCTGTGAGGTAGAAGCCAATTTTCCCCACTTTAGGGGAAAAAAAATCCTTCCCGACTCCAATCAGGCAATCAGAATTACTCTCCGGATCAACGACCCCTCTCTAGTAACTATAACCTGTAATATTATTACCCTCCAAAAATATATCCAGGCCTCTCTTGAGCTCTTTTAGTGAACTTACCATCACCACCTCCTCAGGCAGAGAGTTCCATAGTCTCACTGCTCTTACCGTAAAGAATCCTCTTCTATGTTTGTGTACAAACCTTCTTTCCTCCAGACGCAGAGAATGTCCCCTCATCACAGTCACAGTCCTGGGGATAAATAGATCATGGGAGAGATCTCTGTACTGACCTCTGATATATTTATACATAGTTATTAGATCTCCCCTCAGTCGTCTTTTTTCTAAAGTGAATAACCCTAATTTTGATAATCTTTCTGGGTACTGTAGTCCACCCATTCCAGTTATTACTTTAGTTGCCCTCCTCTGAACCCTCTCCAGCTCTGCTATGTCTGCCTTGTTCACAGGAGCCCAGAACTGTACACAGTACTCCATGTGTGGTCTGACTAGTGATTTGTAAAGTGGCAGGACTATGTTCTCATCACGGGCATCTATGCCACTTTTGATGCAACCCATTATCTTATTGGCCTTGGCAGCAGCTGTCTGACACTGGTTTCTGCAGCTTAGTTTGCTGTTCACTAAAATTCCTAGGTCCTTTTCCATGTCAGAGTTACCCAATATTTTACCATTTAGTATGTACTGGTGACTTGCATTATTCCTTCCCATATGCATAACCTTACATTTATCAGTGTTAAACCTCATCTGCCACTTCTCTGCCCAAGCCTCCATTGTATCCATATCCATCTGTAGCAGTGTACTGTCCTCTTCTGTGTTAATTACTTTACACAGTTTAGTGTCATCTGCAAAAATTGATATTTTACTGTGCAAGCCTTCTACAAGATCATTAATAAATATATTGAAGAGAATAGGGCCCAATACTGACCCCTGTGGTACCCCACTAGTGACAGTGACCCAATCTGAGTATGTACCATTAATAACCACCCTCTGTTTTCTATCACTGAGCCAGTTACTTACCCACATACAGACATTTTCTCCCAGGCCAAGCATTCTCATTTTATATACTAACCTTTTATGTGGTACAGTGTCAAATGCTTTAGAGAAGTCCAGATATATGACATCCATTGATTCGCTGCGGTCCAGTCTAGAACTTACCTCCTCATAGAAACTGATTAAATTGGTTTGACATGACCGATCCCTCATGAAGCCATGCTCATATGGAGTATTTTGCTTATTTTCATTGAGGTACTCCAAGATAGCATCTCTTAGAAAACCCTCAAACAGTTTACCCACAACAGATGTTAAACTTACCGGCCTATAGTTCCCGGGCTCTGTTTTTGGACCCTTTTTGAATATTGGCACCACATTTGCTATGCGCCAATCCTGTGGAACACTCCCTGTCAGTATAGAGTCCTTAAATATCAGAAATAAGGGTCTAGCGATGACATTACTTAATTCTCTTAGGATACGTGGGTGTATGCCATCCGGTCCTGGCGATTTGTCTATTTTAATCTTTTTAAGACGCAGCTCTACTTCTTCCTGGGTCAGACAGGGCACTTTTAATGGGGATGTATTCCTGCTAGAAGTTATGATTGAATTTTTAGCTTTTGGAATGAAGGTCCAGATGGGTGTTATCAGGCAGCAGAAAGGCTAAGTACACCCCTGATGGTGGGTCAAGCTCTACTGCACACTCTGACAGTAGTAGCACTGATTTGATAGTGTCAGACTGTGCAGGTAACACCCATCTGGACCTTCATTCCAAACTGCTAAAAATTCAATCATAACTTCTAGCAGGAATAATACAGTAATGGCACAATATATAAGAATAGATGCTCCACAATTGTTATTACATGGGGGATGGAAGACATGTCAGGAGAGGTGACGGGTCCTTCTTAAGATACACTTAGGCTACATGCACAAAAAAAACGTTCGTTAAAAACGGACACACTGTCAGTTTTTCATGGCCATTTTGCATCAGTGTGTGCATCCATTTTCTGGCCGTGTGTCCATTTTTAATGTCCGTTTTGCCTCCGTTTTACATGTCCGTTAAAAACGGACATGAAAAATTGATGAATTGGATTGGCAGTCATTTCTTGCCCCCAACTATAATTAATCATGATGCCCATAATGTCCTCCATAGTGCCCCTAACTAAAATAATGTCCCCCACTGTGTAAATAATTTTTTATAGTGCCCCAGCTAAAATAATGTCCCCATGGAGGCCCCCTGGTAAAATAATGTCCTCATAGTGTAGGAATTTTTTTAAAGTTCCCAACTTTAATAATGTCCCCCATGTAGGCCCCCATCTTAAATAATTTCCCCCATGGTTTAAATAAATGCCCCCACAGCTGCTTTTTTAAGATTAAAAAAAAAAAAAAAAAAACCTCACCTTATCCAATTGCTCGCACTGCAGCAGTCTCTTCTCTCTTCACTGAACAGGACCTGCCGAAGGACCTGCGATGTGCGCGATGACGTGACTGCGCGCGCCAACGTAACGCAGGTCCATCGGCAGGGCCTGCTCAATGAAGAAACCAGAGACTGCGCAGTGCGAGCAAGTGGGTAGGGTGAGTGGCCATAGTGTACCCGTTTTTATCGGCCGTTAGACGGGAGTACTCCTGTCAATCGGCCGTTGAAAACGGCCCCATTCATTTCAATGGGGCAGTCAGCCCGTTGAAACAGCCCAGAAATAGGACATGTCCTATTTCTGGACGGACGCTATTCACTGGCCGTTAAAAAAACGTCCATGTGAATAGCCCCATAGGCTTTCATTGGTGCTAAAAATGGCCATGTGACGGCTGCTACTTAGACGGCCGTCACACGGCCATTTTTCACTGTCGTGTGCATGAGCCCTTAAGAAATTTGGCTCCAAAGTAGTACATAGGCTTTAGGGTATGTTCATATGTAGTGGCTAAGGTGTGGCTAAAACTGCATTAAAACTGCATCAGAAAAAATGTGATGCAGATATGATTTATTTCACATGTTTCACCTGTAAAAACAGCAAACGCGTTTATTTACTTTGCTTCACCTTTAAAAAAAAAATCACGGCTTTTCAGATGTGATTTTCATGCGGTTTTAAGGGCACTTGAAACTGCTACGTGTTAACATAACCTAAAATTATTGGTAAAACCAGCATGCATAAAACTATGGTAAGAGAGTGCATGATGATTTTTGTACATTGGGTCTGTACGTTGGGTCTGTATTTATACATGTGCACGTATTACATTAAAAAAAAAACACTTAAAAATAATAAACCACAGCAAATTGAAAATGTATGCCTGTCATGCATTCAATGCAAGGTTTCAATTACATACACCATTAGTGCTGTTTGTCTTTTCTCCAGTGATGAAGGAGCAGTGGTTAATGGAATATAAATAATGAGATATTTTAATGCATCGCTCAGACATTCTGTCTGCATGGGTATCATTAAAGATGTCACTCCTTGTATGCAGCTCCTATGTACAGAAATGTAAAGCATATTACCTTTATGACAGATTATACCGCCACGCAGTGTACACAGGCCCGATTTACTACCTCATATGTCACAATATTTAACACACACGGTGAATCCACTTTTCCACCTTTCATCCAGAGAATGATCTCAACA
The DNA here is from genome assembly GCA_900303285.1 of Rhinella marina. Lineage (NCBI taxonomy): Eukaryota > Metazoa > Chordata > Amphibia > Anura > Bufonidae > Rhinella > Rhinella marina. Next base: position 365,785 of record ONZH01008582.1, on the reverse strand, counting down.
TAATCATTTTTGATGATCCAGTTTTGACCCACAAAACAGACATTGTCAGGGGACGAGCCTCCCTAACATCACGGGTGACACTACGTAGGCTTGTCCCCGTCTGCCATTGGCTGCTCCCCCGGACACCGGATGTTTTCATCCGTATACAAGGAGAAGCAGCGGAGGTGCGGGGACCAGGAGCGCCGCAGGGAGCGGGGTAAGTATATTCTCTCTGAAGGGCCCGGCACATGAGGGGGCTGTTGTATGATGTTAGATAACCCCTTTAACGGCTTTTGCACCACTAAAAAGTCTCTGTTTTGGATGATTAATATCAAAAATCACAGAGAAAAGATAAAAAAGCAAAGATAAAAACATCTTGCAAGATATGGTAGATAAACATGCTGATGTCCATGGCTACATTTACAAAAAAGTCTTTGATTAATATCCGAGAATAGAGGAGGTTCTAAAGATAAAGGGGTTGTGTAATGAAAAATATTCTACAGTTTTCAGCCCAGCACCTGGATTTGGATACTTTTGTAATTGCATGTAATTAAAAATTTAGTATAGCCACTGAGATATTCAATAAAATGTATCTATATAGCGCCACCTGCTGTTTTTTCTTTTCCTTATTTCTTGTCCACCTCACTGAGGTGGTCGCACATGCTTAGTTTAAATCTGTTGAAAGCTATGGCAGTTACAGGGAAAGAGCTACAGCAGAAAGGACACGACCATGAGCTGCCAGCCTAAAATAAATCTAGTAGAACAATTGGAGTAATGAAGGGGTAGATCTCTGGATCCATGTGCGGTACAGGTCCGGTTCTAGCTTAGTTGCCAACAGTCCTGAATTTACAGAGACTGTCTATAATTTTCATGGGTTGAAACTAGAGATGAGCGAATCATTCAAAAAATTATTCGCCGAACATTCGCCGAACCTTTCCTAAAATTCGTATATTCGACGAATAGATTTGTTGTATTTGCGTACAAAATATACATTATTATGTGCTATTAGCGAACATTCGCTCACTAATAACGAACGTTCATTTACAAAATGTACGCAACTTCTTAGAAGACGTACAAATAGCTTACGAATCTCAGTGTACTATTGTCTAAGCAATTACGTAATATGCAGGCACGTATGAGGAGAGGCCGCGGCGTGCACTCCTCTGAGGCAGAGCGAATATTCGAGACATATATATGGTAAAGTGCAAATACATTATTATAGGTATAATATAAAAATTTTAAATATCACCTACCTAGTATGCTCACGGACACGTTTAAGTCTCTTTTCTTCTGACGCTTGTCATAGAACTGGAGCAGAGTCCCAAACTCAGTCGCAATTTGTAATCCACATAGGTAAAATTGTAATCCAAATGTGTAAAAAAAAACAGCAAAGGTTCCTTAAAAAACCCTCTTTCAAGGGGCTCCCCAAATAACCTGAAAAGGGGGAAAAAGGGATGAGGCGCACGAATGCGCAACTTAATTTCCTGAGTTGCCTCGTCATCCTCCCGCGCTGGAGAAAGGGCGGAACTACCAGGGAGGAGTCTGCATCGCTGAATTAAATTCGTAAGCAACAGCGTATAGAGTAACTACCGGGGAAAAGTCTGCATCGCTGAATTGAATTCGTACGCGACAGCGTATAGAGTAACTAAATTATACATAGAATAGCGTATAATTTATAGGACACACTACGTAGCGAATGCTTACAAAAGCGAAGCGAATCACCTAATATTCGGATTCGCTTCGCAGCTGAAAAATCCCAAGATTCGATGCGAATCTACAAAGCGGCGAATAGATTCGCTCATCTGTAGTTGAAACACAAGGCAGGGTTTAAGCCCCACCCAGTAGTGGGCAGTCCCAAACAGATTTGGTGTACTGGGGTAGGTCTTATATGTTCTGAATTAATCTATATCAATGTTTGTAAGTATGCATTACTGTTCCTGTACTTGGAACCACAGCTACTTTAAGAGAGAATATTAAAAAATGAGGAACATTTTAACTGTTTCTGACCATGTTAATATGAAAGTCTTACAGTATGTGTCCCGTAAAAAAAATTAAACTGTTGCGGCTAGGCAACTGCTGGGTTCATATCGCGTTATTAGCTATCCATCATTATGATTCCCGATGTATACTTATGATGAAAAACTTGATGTAAACGCACCTTAAGAAATAACAAAGAAACTGTTTTCACTGTTTCGTTGTGTGTTACTTTAAAGTCTATAGTAAAATACTGAACTATATATAATGCAATTGGTTTGTAGTATTTGCGTTGTTATTTTCAAAAGGCGGCATGTTCTGTGCATAGCATTTTGTTCTGCTGTTTGTTCCTATAGGGCAGAGGTCAGCAACCTGCGACACTCCAGGTGTTGTGAAACTAAATCTCCTTTCATGCACACTTGCTTGCCTGTTCTCTAAACTCTCACACAAGTGGAAGGAGCATGCTGGGAGCTGTAGTTTCACAACAGCTGGAGTGCCGAAGGTTGCTAATCCCTGCTATAGGGTATAGAACTTGAAAACTTGAACTTGAAAAAGATGCATGTTTCAAGTGTTACAAAATAAAAAAAACACCAAAAAACTTTGTAAAAAATTGCCACTAAAAAAAGCACGGGACAAGTTTTTAGCGTTTTATTTTTCAAAATTTTAAAAAATGCTGCAAAAATAACATGTGGAAAGAAGGCCTTTGAATTCCACTTTCCAAAGGGTAAAATTGTGCGCTGGGTATTAAAGGGGCACATGCCTGCAGCTAGTAATAGGCGTCATTAAACCATCAGTACAGAACTCCAATAGTTTAATATATATTTACAGATCTCTGATAGAGAGAGAGATCAGATAGAAAGATAGATAGATTGGACAGATTGATAGAAAAATAGATATAGATAGATAGATAGAGATAAATAGATAGACACTGTAGATAGATGGATAGATAGATAGAGAGATTAGATAGAAAGATAGATATTGGATAGATAGATAGATAGATAGATAGATAGATAGATAGATAGATAGATAGATAGATAGATGTATTGGACAGATGGATACGAAGATAAGTAGGTAGATGATAGATAGATAGATAGATAGATAGATAGATAGATAGATAGATAGATAGATAGATGACCCTCCATCAGTGACCATTTTGGGTCTGCAGAGCCAGCAAGCAGATAAGTACAAGAAAGAAGTATATTACATATTAAACCATCATACACTGGTAATACATAGCGGACAGCCCCTTTAAGGCCCAAAACGCATCTAGTCATGAAAGGGTCTCATCTGTATATCAAAGAGACACTAAACATTTGACTGCAGCAGACTTTCCATGAGTCTCCTGCTTCTGATGCAACAACAATTAACACGTCCAATGCGCTGACACCCCGAAGCTGGTTAAGTCGCTGGTTATTTCCATGGTAACAAATGTGGAACTTCTTGTTTAAGGCCAATCAGTAGATAACAGATGATGGCGAACAATGAAAAAGTCAGGTCTGAAGAACCCGTCCAGCAGATTCCTCACACAATCGGCTGCGATTAGGATCTTTATTGCTCTCAGCATTATCGCTTCAAGAAGCTGGCTGCTGCGGCTTTCATTTGGCTGTAAGGGAAATTGAATAGCCATGGATGTGAGAACACTGGGTAGCTGAAATGTGATGCTGCTGCTTAGCTCTACTTACACGGAGCGGCATTTTTCTTGAAAACTCAATAGGAGTCATTTAGTAAGGAGCACCTCCAGCTAAAAACGATAATGTGACTGAGCTGCTGAATTCGTAATGTGCGATGGTGAAAGAACTACAGTACCAGGCTGCATCACTCCCCAAACATAACAGAATTTAGATAAAAATCTGGTACTTGTAGTTCCACAATACTAAAGACTGCTAAATACTAAAGACTGCTAATATGCCGGGATTCGGCTGGACAAATACCACTGCAAAGGCTCGGACAGACCCAAAGGGGAACAGGGGAATACCCCAATGGGCCCCTGAGAAAGGTGGGCCCCCAGTACACCAGCACAGCATCTCAAATAACCTACATCAATATAAAAAAACTGTGTAGGCTATCCAGTTTATTATTATAGACGCATCGGAAGGCTAAGATGGCCTCTAAGAATAGAAGCAGGCCAAACAGTATCCTCTCTTCCTTGGGACCTACCTTTTAAAGTTGTTGCAGGGACCTCCATAATCAATCATCTTGTAGTGTCTTGTTGCTGTTTGCCTCTGTGTAAGCGGGTAATATTTTCATGTCACTGTACAGTGGGCCCTTAGAATGAATGGATAGCGGACGTATCTCCACCAAACCCCATTATAGTGGCTGGCGGACATTCTGGTAAGGGGCAGGCTGTTCTCTGCCGGAACAGCCTGTCAGGACTTCAGACACTAATGTGAAACAGGCCACGTTTATTGTTTGTTTGGGGGTTGGGAATAGTGGAAATGGGCATGAAGGATAGGCCTTAGAGCCCAGATTGATGGAGTGCTGCAGTGATGGTTGACCTTCTAGAAGTTTCTCCCATCTATACAGGATCATTGGAAATCTGCCACAGTGACCATTGGCTTCTTGGTCACCTCTCTTACCAAGACCCTTCTCCACGATTACTTACTTTGATAGGCAACAGCTCAAGAAAGAGTCCTGATTGTTCCAAACATCTTCTGTTTAAGAATTATTGAGGCCATTGTGCTATTGGGAGTTTTCAGTGCAGCATCATTTTTTTTTTACCCTTCTCCAGATTTGTGCCTCCACACAAACTTGTCACTGAGCTCTACAGGAAGTTCTTTCCACTCATGGCTTAGTTTTTGCTCTGATATGAATTGTCAGCTGTAAGACTGTATATAGAAAGAAGTGTGTCTTTCCAAACTATATTCAGTCAACTGAATTTACTGTACCACAGGTGGACTACAGTCAAGGATTGGAAACATCTCAAAGGTGATGAAGAGAAATAGGAGGCCTCTAGAGCTGAATTTCAAGTGTCATAGAAAAGGGTGTTTATATCCTGAATGTCCATGTTCCTTTTTAATAAATTTGAAAAACATATAAAATTCGCATTCGTATTAAGTAGAAATTTAAGTGGTTAGGGAGACTTTTTTTTTTTAATTTTTATTTTAGGCCACAAAATATGATAAAAGTGAAAGTGTCAGGTCTGGTCATCGGAGAACATAGGGTCTATGTTTTGCTTGGTATTCTGAGTTTTTGTGTGTTTCTGTTTAGTGCCTACGCCTTGCCTTGAACCATGTTCACACTGTGGGTTGTTTTAGAGCCAACGCCCAGCTTCATGTTTGGTTTGTCTACTCAGGGTTAATACTCAGGTGCTGGCTGAGTGGCTTCTCTGAATCTGGTCCATTCAGAACCTGGGGGTGGGATATCTTCCTGCTTATATACCTACCTTCCTCTCTGCTCCTTGCTGTTTTTTTGCAATTCCTTGCTATTCCTGCTTGCGTTGTTTTGTGTATCCTGACTGCTGATTTGACCCTTGGCTTGTATCTGACTTCTCTACCGTCTTCCGATTTTGTACTTTGTTATTCCTGGTTTTGACGCGGCTTCCTGACGATCCATTTGGTGTTTTGTCTGTCTTGTTTGTTGTTCCCTGTTCCCTGCACCTTATACAGTGTATTTCGCAGTCCTCGTGGTTGTCGCCCCACGGTTTAGCGTGGGTGAGGCAATAGGCAGGGACAGAGGGTTGGGTAAGCTCAGGGCACACGCTCCTCTGTTGTCTGTTTATCCCAACCTTGACAGAAAGGGTGTGAAGACTTCCCGAATGCACTGTATAATAATACATGATACTAACATGTTCATTGCCTACATTCACAGTTCTTAAGATTGTTTAGCTTAACCAAGGCAGAGTTTCCCAGCAGGGATGTGCCACTTAGGGACACGTCACCAATGTGGACAGTTACTGGGTGCTGCAACACGTCACCCCATCTGTGTAGAAACTGACAAGGGATAGGGAAAGGAACTGAGTATGGATCTCTCCACAGGCAATCCAGACTGGGGTATAAAATTAAAAAAAAGGATCCTGGACAACCCCTTAAAGGTCCTTCAGTCAGCTAGTGCCAGAATTCAGAGTTTTAATAAAATTATTAGATGCATATATAGCTCCCATCTAGTGTTATAATATAGTTTTCTGTTCACATCCACACTAGGGACTTGAAGATTAAGGTTGTTGGAGATTTTGATTCTAGAATGTGCATACCCTACTATATCCATATCATACTGTCTATTGTAAACATAAAGGGACACATAATACTAGATATTTACAACGGATAACGTACAAAGCAGTCAGATCTGAACCTTTTATTATACTCCATATTCCCAGTTGAACAGGTTTTGTATTAAACACGTCATTGCATTTGAAGGTAGCATTCAGTATTGTACTACAAGCACGACATCAATAGTACAAGTGCTGCAATCTATAAATCCTCTATGGTTCTATAAAAATACTGTCAATCAGAACAATGAGTAGAGAATAATGGCTACACCTACACCTTCCATGCAGTATGGCCAATACAGTGTCCTATTTTGATAATTGCTGGCTCTATGGCATCAAATGATCATTTTGATCACAGTTTATCTCAAATCTTATCAATGTTTGTAAGTATGAATTATACTGTGTGCTGACCATATCATCATTTTTATGCATATTTTCCAACTCCGAGCTGTATAAACTTGAATGCATATTGGATTGAAGCATATCAGGTGATGTGTATATGACCCTATATCAAGGTGTGCATAATTATTAGGCAGCTTGCTTTCCTCTTGCAAAATGGGCCAAAAAAGGGATTTAACTGACTCTGAAAATTGAAAGGTGGTTAAAAGTCTTTCAGAAGGATGTAACACTGAAATTGCTAAGATACTGGGGTGTGATCACAGAAACATCAAACGTTTTGCAGCAAATAGTCAACAAGGGTTGCAAGAAACATGTTCAGAAAAAAAAGACGCAAATTAATGCCAAAGATTTGAGAAGCAGATTTGAGACGCATCTGTCTTATTTCAGAACTGCAACCTCCCTGGAGTGCCCAGAAGTACAAGGAGTTCAGTGCTCAGAGACATGGCCAAGGTAAGGAAGCCTGAAACCGACCACCACTGAACAAGACACAGAAGTTGAAACAAGAGCGGACCAAGACATATCTGAAGAAAGATTTTTCAAAGGTCTCTTGATGGACCATATGGGTGGTCCCATGAATGTATCAGTACCAGGCACAGAGATCCACTCCGACTCAGACACCAGCAAGATGGAGGTGAGGTACTGCTATCGGCTCCATGAAGAACCTCCTACTGCATGTGTATGCTCATGAAGAGTTCACAGAAATAAATCTTTAAAATATTATTCTCCACAAATTTCCATGAACCTGGTGAATCAATTCTATCATCTGAAATAAAAAGGTAACAATATGCACAACAAGAATGGTAATAAAGGAGATGATCTTAAAATTAATAAACCAAGAAAACTATGATTAATGAAAATGTCATCAGTTCAAGGATCACGGGACTACAGCAGAAAGGATGAGAAACAATATATGATAATTGTAGGTGCCAATATTTGATATTTAAAAATGCAATAAAAATGGTCAGTTCGTAGTAAATTACTCGGTCCAGATTTTCAGTACTATACCTTACTGAGCACACACACCAGCAGAAGAGTACCATTCTCAGAGTGGTAGATATCTGTCCAGGAACATTCTGATACAAGCCAAATACAAGTGATAGGTAAGCCTGGAAATTGCTCCTGTTAAATTAGCCCATCTGTCACCTTCCAGTACAAGGAATTAGAGCAGCCTTCAGTATTTCACTTCTTAATTAAACTTTAGATAATGTCAGCTTAAAATTGCATTCAGACAGCACAATCCATAACCTTCACCCAGCTTGAAACTTCTTGCCACAGTGATTAGTTATGCTAATAGCAGGGCTTAATACCAATCCACATGGGTCTGTCATGCATCAAAGGGCAAGGTCATCATTCCAACTAGAAGTGGCATTAAGAGACTTTGTGACATAGCCCCAGGAATATTTACACCTAGGTTAAGAAATAACAACATAAATTAGTACCGTACGTTACTAAAGTGGAAAAAATAATAAAAATAGCACTAAAGCTATTTTCAGGTTTTAGGATCCAAACAGCGATGCCCTGCACACCAAACTTCTGCATCTTCAAATGTAATACAGAGCTTTAGAAATATCTTAGGCCAACATATGACGCTTCCAAGAAGCAACTGTTACATCTACAGTGGATCCATTCCCCTCCTCTCCACTCATCCTCCTATTCCTGCTCCAGGAGCTCAGATCCGCCAATCTTCATCTCCTTCCTTGTGGCAGGCCTGGCTGCCAAAGTTGTCTTCCTCATGTCCCCAGGCAGACCGCAGCCTGATTATTGCAGGAAACCCTCTACCATCTGCCTGTAGGGCATACATGTGCAGCCTAATTCACACCCGCCTATGACTGGCCACCCTTGGGTCCTCTATGGGAGGGTGCCTGACCAATAGGCTGTCTAGCTTGCTCGTTCCTTGTAAAAGTGTAATGTATTTGTTTTTCTGTCCATGTACTGACTACTTCCCTTTTCCCAGATTCTGACTCTCCACTGCCTGACTTGTGCCTGATCTCTGTACTGACCCTTCACTGCCTGTCCAGACCTTAGACTGTTTATTGGATTGCTCATACTCTGCCTGCCCTGACCTTGGCCTGTCCTTGTCTGATATCTTGCCTGATCTTTTCGTGACCTGCACCAGTGTATTTGACTTCTGTGGGTCAGCTCTCAATCACAGAGACTATTTCAGGAGGTGGTGGGCTGGTGGTTCCCCTACAACGAACTCCAAATCCCTATAATTGGGTTAAAGGGTGAATACCAGGGGACTGCCAGGAAAATGCCCTTAGGATTAGTCCAAAGCCAAATCTGTTGGCTCACACAGTGGTTCCACACCCACTACAGTAGCTGTGGCAGTAACAGAATGTTTGTGTAATACAATCATGTGTTTGAGATCTTATTAAAATCAATATCTAGGGACATGTTTAGTTACAACCATAATGTATGCAATGTTTACAAAACTAAATGTCAATGTAGCATAATCACTTTAACTGTACAATACATATTTTTTCCTGAGCTGGTGGGTAAAGACTTGCTGGTTTCATGTATGCCCCTACACAAGACATGGATAAACTGGGGGTCCTGCTCCCTATCTCTCTGTGGCACCCCCTCAGAAGCAGTAACAGTAACGGAGGACATTACACAGCAGAACTAAGCAGCATAGATGTAAATCCTGCAATAAATCACTCCCTCTCCACAGACTTCTATGTAATCTGATCCTTCAGTGAGCAGGCAACCCGTCTTCACTGAATACTGATATGGGCATAGAGGAAGGGGAGCAAGAGAAGAGGAGAAGGAAGCATCTACGGTATTTATTTCTTATATTCACTTGCAGTATTCATTTATGAAAAAATATAAAAATAAAAAAATGATATACTGATGAGTATCAGTAAAAGTTGATATTTAGCTAAGAGGGGGAAAGGATCCATTGATGCCAGTGACATTGGAATTCTTATACTGACCTCTATGAGGTCTTTGAATTTTTAGAGCAAACATTTGCATGGTTACAAGCCCAAGGCATTGAAATCTGCATATGTTTTCTGACATTTAATGAATAACCCCAATGTAACGTGTAACTGTTGTTTTACATATTTATAAGTTGTTCCATCAGCGACAAATGAAATCAATTTACATACTGTATATGTTCTTCATTAGCAATGGCCACAAGAACACACTGGATGATTTGCATCTTTTTAGCAACATTCAACAAATTTTTCATTTAACTCAATTCCTGTTTTTCCACTTTGATTAGAGAAATATTCTAAGTTATTGATGTGTGACATAAAACATACAGCACTAGACTGCTTTTCCCAATTCTGACATACTGTAGATTCAATGTATTTTCCATCAGCAGTCACTAGGGAGAGCTCAGTGTATAGAGATTATACAGCTTTCATTGGTTTCAATAGTAACTATATAAATTCCTATGCACTGAGCTCCCCCTAGAGGTGGCTGGAGGCAGCCAGCTTTATTATACAGTACATTGTGTAAAGGGCAGCAGAAGATTTACTAATGTATTTATACCAGTTTTCTACATTAATAGGTGGTTCGGAACCCGTTCCACTTTTTCTGACAGAAAAGTTGGATTAAGTGGGTGAAGCAGAGTGTAACTCTTTTAGTACATTTTTTTAAATTATTTTTTTCTCTTAAAAAAATTGTACATTTGTCAGAAAAAGGGGGAGCTGTGATTTACTTCCCATGTTGTCTGGGAGTCTTTGACACATATATACTGGGAAACTGGATGGTGGGGGGCATACTATGTTTGGCTATGGAGCCCTATGAGATCTGTCTATGCCACTGGCAGGACCAGACAGATATAATGATGTATCTCTATAGCATTTTATACATGTATACAACATACAGTGAGTTGTACAACATTTTTGCAACACATCTACATCTTCATGGCTCAGAAAATTTGGTTGATTTGGAGAAAGATAAGGGGTGCTCTATGATAAGCTACTGAAAAAGCAGGATACATTGTTTTAGTTGAAAGGCTTTCTACTGCCTTTGTCTTCCTTTGTATTGGGGCTTTAAATGATATCTGTAACGCAATGTGAACAGAGCCTTAGATTGTTGTTTGAGTCCACCAAAATCCATAGGTTCCAACTTTTATCCAATATTTCACTTACATGTAGCTGATAGCATGGAAGTTTGTAGCTAAGACCACAACATCACAGACATGAAAGTCTTGATATTAAAAAGGTATTTCAAATCTCAGAAAGACAGGATAGTCTGGGGATACAAGCTCATGACCACCTTTTACACATTCAGAACAGGAATGAATTTGCCATGAATTTATGTCCCTCTACATCTCATGTTGTTTTTAATTGTGACATAAAAGTAGTCACAGGAAGTTACATTACAGCTAAATATGTGTGAATTAATTCTACTGATTCAAAATTTGTCCTGAATTTCAGAAAAAAAATTGAATGTTAGAATTAGAATTTTTTGAGATTCGATTCGGGAGACTGAGAGAGAGAGACCCATAGGATAACATGGGGGAAGTCTTTATGTTGCGGCCAGGCAACGTTACTCTGAAAATTGTCAATTCCTGTGCTGTGTTCTGACGTAGGATTAACATTCAGCAGGGTAAATAATGGTTTGTTGTGGATTTTCTGAAACTTAATGTCCCCATTAAATTTAACGGGGGTTGTAGTCTGCACAGAAATCCACCCTTAGCTTTCTTCTCCTTTAGGAAGGGAATCTAATTTGCATATACCTTCCTAGAAACCCAGAAGGGCTGTGCCTGGCCTATAAGACTCCTCACACGTACTAGGTGCTCAGCTGAATCCCGGCCAAAGCCTTTCACCTAGCTAAGCCAATTCTTTATGGTCTGTACTGATGAGGGGCAATCTAAGGCTACTTTCACACTAGTGTTTTTGCCTGATCTGGCATGGATCAGCAAAAACGCTTTCATTACTGATAATACAACCATCTGCATCCGTTATGAACGGATCCGGTTGTATTATCTTTGACATTGCAATGACGGATCCATCATGAACACCATTGAAAGTCAATGAGGGATGGATCTATTTTCTATGGTGTCTGAGAAAATGGATCCGACCCCATTGACTTGCATTGTGGGTCATGTTGGATCCGTTTTGCTCCGCATCCCATGATGGAAAGAAAACCGCAGCTTGCTGCAGTTTGCTCTCCAGTATGGGAACACAAGCAAATGGAACGGAATACATTTTGGAGCACATTTTGCCCCCACGAAAGCTTTTTTCTCCAGTATTGAAATCTAATGACACATCTCAATAGCGGAAAATGTAAACGCAAGTGTGAAAGTACCTAAGTTATGCTTCAAAGTCTGTTTAAAATGCTAAGTATTGACTTATTGGAGTCATACCTAACATCTAGTGGCATCAGAGGCTTTCTATTCCTTCTAGAAGGAAAGCTAATTTATACACTAAGCAGAGGATTATCTCGGCTTATTTGGCCATTTTTCTGGTGGCTCATATGCGGAACCATTCATTTTAATGGGCCACAAAAAATGGAAATGACTCAGTGTGCATTCCGTGTCCATATGTCCGCAAGTCGGTTCCACCAAAAAATAGAACATTTCCTATTCTTGTCTGTTTTGCAGACAAGGGCAGGCATTGGTACAATGGATCTACAAAAAAAAAATATGCAACACGGACGTCACACGGATGTCATCCAGTTTTTTTGCAGATCCATGTTTTGCGGACCGCAAAAAACATAAGATTGTGTGCATGAGCCCTTAGTTACAACTAAAGTTTTTTTTTTTTTTTATGTGTGTCTGTCATTTAGACAGCAGGAAAATTTATCATAGCTTGAGGGGTACAAAAAGATGTGGAAATGAGAAATATTCTACGTTATCGTAACTGTACACTGAGGGCGGCTGCAAGAGAAATGCTGCCATAATAATAATTTTTGATGAACTAACAATGAAATCGCTGTGGCACCTGTAAAGTAGGGCACAAGGCAATGGTTCTGTAAGAAAAGGAGGAAAAGCATTTAGAAATCAGACACAGAGACAGGCTGCCTGGTGGGCTTGATATTGACCATTAAGAACATGTATTGCTGTGTCATGTTTTATAGATAATCAAAGGTGTGTCCCACAGAGTGGAAAGTATCATCCTGTCTCACAGCTATCAGAGGATTTTATCTTGTGAAGGAAAATCAGGAGATGGTTTAAAGCTAATCTTGTAAAACTAGGTGAAAGTTTGGTAGATTTTTGTAGCTTTCTAAAACATTAATATAATTGGAGATAATTTACTGCCACTGCTACTGATGAGCAAATTTCTTTTAATTCAATTCAGATTCAATTAATCGGTCTGGCAATTTGATTTGGATCTTAATAATTCTGACCTGAATCTAAATTGCTCTAATTGCCCTGTTGTGCATGGCATTCTGGGGTCTTCTAGGACTCTATGCAACTCCTTTCAAGCTCTTTAATGCCAAGCCAGCATAAGTAATCTTAAAGTGACGTATATGGTAAACGCATGGCTGCTGTGGTAACATGCCTACTATACATGAAAAATGGAAGCTCTTCTAACACATTTTTGATCAAACATGTGTAGGACCCAACGTCAAGGTGGCTTCTGGGTACCTAACACCACCAGAACTGCCTCCCCTAGGTCTAACCAAAGCCTACAATGTTCAGGTCGATGTAGGGACATGCAGCATGTCATGCTCCGATGCGCTCCCTTGTCTTGCGCTAGATCGCGCAGGGCAAGGGCTTTCTTGTTTACTAACAACACACTTGCTGGGCGGAGGCTTGTAGAGAAATGTGCAGCTATCTACAGCTTTTCCCTACAAAGAACAATTCACTGTCAGAGGTTTTAGCTGCCAGAGTCACAGCGATCTGAAATGAGTACCTAAAAAAAATGAAAGCGTGAAAATACCCTCTAAACCCATAACATGCTTTCTGATTGTGTAAAAACAAGCAAGTCAAGTCTAGTGAGGTGACCTGTGTGTTAAGAGTAAAAGACTTTCTAGAAATTCATTTGACCTCGTCTTAAAGGACAACTACATGGAGCAAAGGACAAAAGTCTGTAAACAATGTAATCTCTCACAATGACAATAGTGAAAGTGAACGTGTTTCTTGTGAGAAGGCTTCATGGAATTGGACAATATGTGGACTGTTTAAAGGGTTCTCCAGTCTACAGATATTGATGACCTATCCTAGTGGGGGTCTGACTGCTGGCACCTTCACCAATCTGCTGTTTTGGGCTACCAATGTGTCCCGGAAACTATACACTTTATGGAGTTGGACAGCAGACAGCTCCGTACATTCTGTAGCAGACGTGTTGGAGGAACTTCAGCCCAGTTTCCATTCAAGTAAATAGGCGCAGAGCTGAAGTTTGCCAGCTCCGTAAACTAGACAGTGCCTTCTGCTACACAAACTGGCAGAAGGGCTACCTGAAACACTGACTGGGAGAAGACCCGATGTCCAACCACCACCAATCTGATAATGATGACCATCAATATTTGTAGTGTGGGCAATCTCTTCATCTCTAGAACAGAAACGTCACATGGAATCAAATGTCCCTGTGGCGTGCCTCATATTAAACAAGCGTATTACAGACTCCTTGAGAGATTCATTTTATAAACTGTCCTAGTATATTGCCAGCAACTTGCCACATTATATTTCATGGGATGACCATGCCTGTCACTCTCCAGAGAAGTCAATAGCGTTGGGTTATGGCTGCTATTCAATGCTCTATGCATGGTAGACCTGGTTCAGAAGGATAATATGAACGCATATTCAGAAGCTTGTGTTCAATCTGTAATGCAGACTACACTCTTTGAATCAATAGCAACCACCAATAGAACCTGTGATAGTGTTTTGTTACTAACTCACTGTATCCTAGCTGTTGACCTCTGATTTGTCACCTGACATGTTTCCTGACCATTGTCCAGCTAATGGATATTACCTAATAATAACCCTGTACTGGTAAGCTCTGCTTGACCTTTAACATCTCCCTTTTACTGTCTGAACACCACACCATTCCTGTCATAAGAACACCCATTGTTCTGATGAATTGCTACTTCTTTGTCTTCTGTGATACCTTTAAAGGGGTTTTTGGGTCTTTTATCCCGTTTTATACGGATGACCTGTCCTCAAGATAGGTCATCAGTATCTGATCCAATGAGCACTGTGGCCTCCTTGAAGCTTACACTAGGCCAGTGACGTCAAGTTCATTGGTCACATGGCACATTCAAGTAAATGGGGCTGAGATGCAATACCAGGTATAGCTGTGGCCTCCTCAAACAGCTGATCAGCAGGGGTCAGAGTCCCACTGATCAGAAACTGAGGTTATCAGTATAAAACACTTGGTTTACTTGACTACATGTGCCTTTCACCCCTTTAAGCCACAACCATTTTTCAATCTCAGCCTTTCCAGAGCTATAACTTTTTTATTTTTCGGTCAAATAAGAGCAGAACATTTGTATTTTTAATGGTTCTTTTAATATACCATATAATGTATGGAATTTTTTTAACCCCTTCATGCTATTTGACGTGTATACTCATCATGGAGCACTGCTATTTAGTGCTCCATGACGAGTATACACACGTCATGGCATTAAACTTGTTACAAACAGCCAGGGGTCTCAGCTAACCAGCCCGGGACCAATGAGGGCGTTCCCGGGCCGGCGATCGCTGTTATTGGCTAGTCTGTACAGGATTTGAACCCTCCCTCCCTGCCTCGATGTTCAGGATGGCCGAGCGGTTTTCAAGCAACATAACATAAAGCTGACACTCTGCTTGAAACTGCTGACATCGGTGCTGGCATGAGCTTGATCAGGCTTAGTGTACATGATAAAGGCAGGAGCTTGATCAGGCTTAGTGTACATGCAAATACACTGCAGTACACTGTACAGTGTACTGCAGTGTACTGTAGACGCCTCAGACCCACTGGATCTTCAAGAACCAAGTGGGTCTGGGCCAAAAAAGTGTAAAAAAAAGTAAAAAAAAGTGAAAAAGTGAAAAAAAAATCTATATCCGAATATCCGCATTTATAATTGATTAAAAATGTAAAAAATAAAATACACTACACATGTTTGGAATTGCTACGTCCGTAACGATCTGATCTATAACCAGATCACGTTACTTTCCCTGCACGGTGAACGCCATTAAAAAAAAAGAGAAAAACTATGATGGAATTGAAATTTTGCCCACCTTGTGTCCCAAAAAAAGGTATTAAAAGTGATCAAAAAAGTTGCATGTGCCCCCAAAATAGTACCAATCAACCTGTCACCTCATTCCCCAAAAAATGAGCCCCTACATGAGACAATCACCCAAAAAATGAAAAAAATATGGCTTTCAGAAAATGGAGACCTAAAATTTTTTTTTGTTTATTCTAAAATGCTTTTTTGTGTAAAACCAAAATAAATAAATAAAAATTAGGCATATTAGGTATCTCTGCATCCGTAACAACCAGCTCTATAAAAATATCACATGACCTAACCCCTCAGGTGAATACTGTAAAAAAATAAAAATAAAAACTGTGCCAAAAAAAACTGTGCCATTTTTTGTCACCTTACATCACTAAAAGTGTAATACCAAATGATCAAAAAGTCACATGTAACCCAAAATAGTACCAATCAACCCGTTACCTCATCCCGCAAAAAATAAGACCCTACATAAGACAATCACCCAAACAATAAAAAAAATATGGCTTTCAAAAAATTGAGACACAAAAACATGTTTGTTTTTTTAAATGCTTTTATTGTGCAAAACCAAAACCAAAATAAAAAAATAGACATATTAGGTATCGCTGTGTCCGTAACGACCTCCTCTATAAAAATATCACATGATCTAACCCCTAAGGTGAATGCTGTAAAAAAAATAATAATTTTGCCAAAACAACCAATTTTATAGGTCTTTTTGCCCAATAAAGTGAATGATCAAAAAATATTATGTACCCAAAATTGGGACCAATGAAAATTTCAACTCATCCCGCAAAAAAATGAGCCTCTACACAATACAATCAGCAGAAAAATAGAAAAAATATGTATTTCAGAAAATGGAGACACAAAAAACATGTTTTTTTTCAACAATACTTTATTATGTAAAACTGAAACAAACAAACAAAGTAGACATATTTGATATCATTGTGTCCGTAACAACCTGCTCTATAAAAATAGCACATGATCTAACCTGTCAGATAAACACTAAAAAAACAAAAAATAAAAACTGTGCCAGAACAGCCATTTTTTGTTACCTTGCCTAACAAAAAGCATAATATAAAGTGATCAAAGATCATATGTAACCCAAAATAGTATCAATAAAACTGTCACCTTATCCCTTAGTTTCCAAAATACAGACACGTTTTGGTTGTTTCTGTAGGGGTGCATCAGGGGGGCTTCAAATGGGACATGGTGTCTAAAAACCAGTCCAGCAAAATCTGCCTTCCAAAAACCATCTGGCGCACCTTTCCTTCTGTGCCCTGCCGTGTGCCCATACAGTAGTTTACAATCACATGTGGGGTGTTTTTTTAAATAGCAGAAACAGGGTTGTAGTTTTTGAGTTTTGTTTGGCTATTAACCCTTGATGTGTTACAGGAAAAAATGGATTAAAATGGAAAATCTGCCAAAAAAAGTGAAATGTAGAAATGTCATCTCCTTTTTCCTTTAATTCTTGTGGAATACATAAAGGGTTAGCAAAGTTTGTAAAATCAGTTTTGAAAACCTTGAGGGGTGTAGTTTGTAACATGGGGTCATTTATTGGTGGTTTCTATTATGTAAGCCCCACAAAGTGACTTTAGAACTGAACTGGTCCTTAAAAAAATGGTTTTGGAAAATGTCTTAAAAATTTTAAGAATTGCTTCTAAAATCGAAGCCTTTGAACGTCCCCTAAAAATTAAATTACATCTACAATATGATGCAAAAGTAGACATATGGGAAATGTAAAGTAATAACTATTTTGTGAGGAATCACTATCTACCTTAAAAGCAGAGAAATCCAAATTTTGAAAATTACAAATTTTTCCAGGTGATTTATATTGACTCAAATTTACCACTGTCATGAAGTACAATATGTCACGGGAAAACAATCTCAGAATGGCTTGGATAAGTAAAAGTGTTCCAAAGCTATTACCACATAAAGTGACACATGTCAGATTTCCAAAATTTGGCCTGGTCCACCATTTTTAATATTTCAGTCAATGGAGCTGTGAAAGGGCTTGTATTTTGTGGGGAAAACTGTAGTTTTTGACTGGCTTCACTGTGCGGTACATACACCTTTTTAAATTTATTTTTTATTACAGTGGCAGGGTGTTATAGCAGCAATAATATGGCAGACTTGGATGCCTTGACTTGGCCTCTAGCTGTCATGATAACTACTCAGCAGCCCACAATTGCATCTCAAGGGGAGGAAATTAAGGGGGAGGAAATTTGTTCATATAGCAACTCAGATATGATGAACACAGCACCTAATAGGTTAAAGAGTTATCTCTTTTTTCCTTCTTACTTGAAGTTGAACTGGAGCTTATCAGAAAGAAGGCAATACTCCATAAGAAAGGGTGTGGCCTAAGATGCAGCGTTTTGTGCCAAAATTGTGCCACAATTCAGGAGTAAGATTCTGACTCCAAATAAACCATCCAATAGTTGGCATAGAGTCACAGAAAAGTGTCCCTGCACCAGATTTATCATCCAGCCTGAGCCCCTGTAATAGATTTGACGCAGGTCTGGACACCCTGTCTAAGTTTACGTCATCTATAGATTATGTAAATCTGCCCCTCTGTGATCAGCTTCTCATAACGATTACGCTTTTAAAATATTTACTGGACCATTTTCCTGAGCACCTAGTGGCACCCAAAGAGCATTGCTTATAGTACGCCTCTCTACCACAAGTTTAGGCTTAGAAAAGAAAAGATACTTTCCTTTTTTTTTGAAAAAAAAATATCAGCCTTTTACCTCTAGTGTCAGCTTATCTTGTTACTACTTTAAAATCATAACTGTGTTTCACAGTCCAACTAATTTTAGCTCATTTATTCAGCATATATAAGCACAATTCAGCGCATACTCAACACACCGGCACATATTCTATTTTAGAATTCTCTCTTCTTGGTGTTGATATGACTCATCTCGGGATTACAGAAGAGAGTAGGCATGGAGGAGGAGAAGAAAAAGCATCGTTACTAAATGATTTCACGGCCAGAGGAAGAAATTGAAAGAAAATCAAATATGGTCATATTTCACAGACTTTCTTAGATAGTCGGTTTCTATTCAAATTGAATACTGATTAGAAAACATCTCTGTAAAGAGTAAGAACATGTACAAAAGTCTATTATTACCATTAACACGACGGGATAACACCTACTCACAATAACCAACTTCCATTAGCATAACAAGAAACTGTATGCTAAAGTACAGAGGTAGTATACTTTAAATTGACACTTAAAGGGGTTGTTCAATCTCAACCTTTATGGTCTATCACTACGATATGCCAAAATGTCACATTGATGTGCGTCCCACCTCTGGGATCCACTCTTATCTCCAGAACAGGGTTCCTGAAGTGAAGGTAAGCACACTGCACATGTGTGTTGTCTCCATTCACGTCTATGGGACTTCATAAAATAGCCGAGCGAGCATGCTCGACTATTTTTGGAAATTCCATATCAATGAATGGAGAGCATGCCGTGCAAACGCAACCCCCTCTCCGTTCATCTGTATAGGACTGCTGGAAATAGCCGCATCAGCAGTGAATGGAGGGAGGCTGAACATGTGCAGCTGCTCTCCATTCACTTTGGGCGCATCATTCCTGAGATAGGAGCCGGTACCAGGGGTAGGACCCATACCTGACATTTGTGGCATATCCTAGTGGTATGCCATAAATGTTCAGATGGGACAACCCCTTTAACAAAAGGAATTGAAACTCAAGTTAAAATTTGCTGTAACTGTGAGGATCAAGCTAACATGTATATAAGCAAAGGCTGTTCGACAGACTGTCCTTAAAGGGGTATTCTCATCTTAGACAATGGGGGCATATCGCTAGGATATGCCCCCATTGTCTTATAGGTGCGGGTCCCACCGCTGGGACCCGCACCTATATCCAGAACGGAGCGGGGAGTGCAGCGCCTGGAGGACCCCAGGTTTCCGGGGGTCCGGCCACCACCAGGCGCAGCTCCCCGCTGCGCTCATAGAAATGAATGGGAGCCGGGCCGTGCATGCGCGGTGCGCTCCCATTCATTTCTATGGAGCCGACGGAAGTAGCCGAGCCAGCGCTCGGCTATTTTCGGCGGCCCCATAGAAATGAATGGAGGGCGGCTGCGCATGAGCAGTGCACCCTCATTCAGTTTGGGGGCTCCGTTCTGGATATAGGTGCTGGTCCCAGCGGTGGGACCCGCACCTATAAGACAATGGGTGCATATCGCTAGGATATGCCCCCATTGTCTAAAATGAGAATAACCCTTTAAGGTGGCCATACCCATTAGATAGAAGTTGGTTGATGGTGTTCGTTTTGCAGACTGGCCATAAACTGGCCATGAAACTGGGCAATGGACGAAAGATCTTTCTGGATACACTCCTTCAAAGAAAGATCTTTCATCCACGAATGATTTCATAAGGTCCCAACAACATACTGGTCTTCTAGTTGGCTCTCCTCTATATGGCTCCTGCATTCTCATAGGTCAAAAGTCAAGATATATTCCTAAGTATAAAAGGTGGCCCAATTGATGTCTTGTTGGGGGCCCATAAATTCTATGGACAGCTTTGTCTGCAAGCATTTTAAATTGAAACTGGGTTTTAGTAGACTGTTCTATTAGAAAGGTCTATGGACATGGAAAGGGCGGTTTTAAGGTGGAATAACTGAACATGTGAGCATAAATATTCTAAAATGAGTTAGAAATTCGTCTGCTGTAGCAGTTTTATCAAGACAGAATAATGTAAGATGTCTTGGAAGAAAGAACATTGCAGCATACGCTTACTGAGCATGAAAGGCGTGAGGAAAGCAATGAACTGTTCCATGGTTCACCGGCGAGGGATATGCACTGCTACCGGCAAGCACAATTTATTTTCCCCATTGACAGTTATCTATAGCATTGCTGCTGATTCCTTCGAAAGATACAGTACAATATTTCAAAATGCACCATAAAATATTAAAATCTTAAAGCTTCGAGATCTGTCTTGTATTGCCTGTGCAGTGATTTATGTATGCTTTTAGACATTCACATTTAACTCTTTTTTTATAAAAATATTTTTAGAGTTAGTTAGGGATGAGCTTGCCATTTGGCATAGCACATCATAAGATCACACTTTGTTACTTGTCAATTTACATGCAGATAAACCAGCTCCACCGTCTTCAAGGGATTCTCCAGGATTTTGATAGTAATGGCCTATTCTGATGACAGGTCATTAAATATCAGATTGTCAGGGGTCCAACACCCTGCACCCCTGCCTATCAGCTGCTTCTTTTTAGCTCTGGTGCCAGAAGTCATTGCTAGAACTACATAGTTTCCTCCAATGTGTACTTAACAGAGCTTGTTACTGCAGTACTGCTCCCATTAAAGCGAATAAGAACAGCACTGCAGTTACCAGCTTCATCCACTACACAATGGATGGTGCTGTGTAGTTCTGGAGCCAACCTTGGGCACCAGAACTAAAAAGAAGAAGCTGAACGATCAGCATATGATGTGATTGTAGGCCATTAACATCAATGTCCTGGAATGTCCTGGACAATCCCTTTAAAGGGGTTATCCGAGATCTAAAATATTCCCCCAATGCCAGGGCCCCTTGTTTGGATTATACTTACCTGCTCCCCAGCACCCATGTTGTTCGAGATACCTTCACGGCCACCACTGCATCTCACCGTCACTCAGATCAAAAGATCCGATGATGGGGGGAACAGCGAATAGCAGGCCATGATGGGGACGAGCCCCCCTTGAGGCTGGTCACCCTGCTATTGGCTGCACACTCCCCCCCCCCCCCCCCCCCTCTTGGCTGGATGTTTTCTTCCAGTCCATAAAAGGGGCCTGGGCATTTGGGGGATATTTTAGATATCGGATAACCCCTTTAAAGGCTAGGGACACCTTTGAATACATTCCTTTTATTATAGCATACTACTTATTTTGGTCTACAAAAAAACATTTTCCTAATTGGTCTTTATAAAAAAATTTCAACCATTTGTCCTCTGTAGCCTAAACGTTTTTATGTACACTGCAGACTGTTCTGTTGTCTTCTCAGTGAAATTTCTCAGATGAAGTCTCTGATGGCTTAGTCTTGGCAAAGATAAGGTTTTCAGATTAAACTACAGATCATGCAGTCTGACACTATCCAATAATTTCCGCTAATTTCTTACTGCACAGAGACACATCACAAACTGGTAACACCCATCTGGACTTTCGTTTCAGACTGCTGGAAATTCATTCATAAACTTCTAGGAGAAATAATATAGGAATGGCACATCATAGAGTCATAAAAACAGATGATCTAGAATTGCCATTACACGGCAAATGCAAGAAGTTACTAAAACAGACATGTCAGGAGAGGCAACGGGTCCTCTTTAATTATAGTAGAATTCAAATGATCAGGCATTGTACATTTTACCACAATCGTACGGTAGAGAGAAATCACAAAACACCATTTACAGAATTGCTGGATAACAATTCCACCCAAAAGAAAACATTACAAGTACGGAATAAACTAATTTCCACAGGAAAATGGCAATTTCTCTGCTAAATATCTACAATGAAACAACGCAGCTCTCAAAATAGCATAAGCACTAAAAAGTAAAAAATAGCCCTAGTAAAATCATATAACAGCTTAGTGAAGGCCAGCGACTAAATATTTACATTAAACAAAATGCCAGCGAGGAGACGACTGTTACTTTATAAGGAGAATTAAGAAACACTTCATTTTTGTAACAAGACATAAATCGTCTTATCTCAAGCGTGTTTACTAACTACAGATAGCAGAACATCTCTGTCCACCACGGGATGCTATGTACGGCTGGTCATACCCATGATTACTGGTCAAAAAGAGCACCTCTCCTGCTTCTCCGCATTGTCAGCCTTAAAGGGGTTGTCTGGGATTTCATTCATTTGATTTTGCCCTCTTAGGGTTCCTTTATGTAGGCAGATTTCTAGACTGGAAAGAGTGCTGATCGGTGATAGTGCAGGTCGATCAGCATCCATTTATCTCCATTTATTTACTGGATGTGCCGAGTGGTGATTAAGGCGATCATTCAAACACTTCCAGTTCCATTATTGTCAGCAGTACATCCCCGTCTACATGGGGTGATGCGATCACCTGACAAATCGGCTAATGATCTGTGACCAAACGTTCATTTCCGATCATCAGCCCATGTAAAAGGGTAATTATTCTTGACTTTGCAGTAAAATGTCTGCCCTTCCTTCCATATACAGTAGCACCCACTGAATGCAACGCTGGAGCATATCAATAAATCAGTACATGTATTGTCTGGGCAATGTACAGGACACGTACATTGCTAAACAGTGGTACAACTGGAACCTCTAGGGCTCCAGAACAAAATCTGTAGACAGGCCCCATCTACAGCATGCTATTTATTATATTGGTGTTTCCCTACAGAGTAATGGGACTCTTTAGGGACCCTTTGGCTCCAGGGGGCTAGTATGACTCTGCAACCCCTATAGTTACTCCCCTGTTGCAAAGACTATGCTATGGCAGAGGCTCTCCCTGCTGCAGTCATGTCACATATATTAGAGAATCTTCTCTGAGGAATGCACAGGTATCTCATGTCAGCTGCCTGTTCTGGAAAGGAGAATACAGGAAAATAAAGGGGTTTTCTGAGATTTTGACATTGATAGCCTATCCTGAGGATTGGACACCGTGAGAGCTGGACACCCCGTGGATCAACTCTGGTGAGCATTGGGGCCTCTTCTTACGGCAGTGATGTCATATTCATCAGTCACATGGCCTAAATGCAGCCAAGTGAATGGAGCCAGGCTGCAATACCAAGCACAGCCGCTATCAAATGGACAGAACTGTACTTGGTAAGCTGTGGAGTGCTGTGGCCTCCTGAAACAGCTGATTCACTGGGGTGCTAAGAGTCAGACCCCTGCCAATCTGCTACTGGTGACCTATTCTACAGGTGCTTTACCTGCTGCAGAGTTTGGAATTTTTAATTGCAGAGAACACAGCTTAGAGAGACCAGAGCCCCATATAGTGCACAGACAGATGGGGTGCCTGTACGGACTTAAAGGGATATCTGTCATCAACATTATGAGGACCTCTTCTGAGCGCTGCATATAGTAATGACAGATATTCAGATTTTAGAAGTCTGTCGTACATGAATTAATATGCAGTATTTTCTGAGAACTTAGAGGCAGCAACCAAGGAGTCTGATGTATTCATGATATGAGCTCCTCCTCCCTCCCCCAACAGCTGATTGACAACTTTCGCCTTATTAATGTGTATTGGGAGAAAAATGTCAATCAGCAGCTGAATGGGGGGGGGGAGGTGAATCTGAATGTTTACCCATTTTTCTAAATAAGGTTAGTAACAAGAAAATTTTCCACCAATTTGTCACTTCTTACAGTATGCATTTTTGTGCAGTTTACAGCAAAAACTGGTGCAAAATTTTTGTAAATGTAGTCATTATATCACAAAGCCTTATTGTTCTTCAGAATAAGAACATCTCGAAGGAGTCCTTTAAAGTACTGTAGCATTCACACAAAAAATGTTATTCTCTGACATGTAATCTTCTTAGCAGTGACTGTGTTTGTGAGTTATAATTTCTCTTCTGATCCTCAGCTGTGTCATGTGACCAACACCCGATCTCCAACTGACACAGGACAGGAAGTCAGTTACTTTTCTATTCATTCCGATGAGACTGACATCGAGGCTCCCATAGGAATAAATAGAGAAACTGACTTCCTGTCCACACATAAGATGCTGTGTTATTTGGAGATTATGAGTGTTGGTCACATGACACAAACACAGTCACTGCTAAGATTATCTTCATTACAGTTTACATCATGTAACTTTCTAACAGGTCAGAGAATTAAAATGTATGTGGGAGTTCTTCTTTAAACAGTTTCATGACCTAGAAAACCAATTTAGGATAAGTTTTACAATTTCAGCCAATTAGAGGTTACTAAAGAGAACCAATAGACAAAATTTTTCTACTCATGATAATGCTAACAACCAAAGATACTGCTGAACTACTGATCCATCAATCATCCATTAGACTAGGGCTACACAGCAATCTTAGCCGTGACACTGTTGCACAACCAAAGGTGCAAGACGTTGCGCTTGCTGGATTGAAACTGGATTGTCAAGGTTGTTGCAACCCATGAATTGCAACATGACTCCTTTCACCTTAACTATATTCAATACTGAAAGTGTGATCTTCAATGTCGTAGCCAAGATCGCCGTGTAGCCTTAGCCTTAGTGATAGGTAGTCAGTTGACTACGGCTGCCCAATACCTGTACTACTAGCATACAGACAGCTATTAAGTAAGGTACTGCACCGACAACTTGTAAACCTTTCATTCTCCAAAGAGAAGAACAGGTTTTTCAAGCAAGTCTGCTTCATGAGTCACTCACACAGTAAACACTGAAAGAGAAAATCATGATTAATAGGAGTTGGCATCGAGGAAGCTTGGCTTAAGATTTCCTTAAAGTCTGCCACAAAATGATGCATCCTAGAAGGATCCTGACAGATATGGACATCTCACAATCACTGCTGTTTCCTTTAAGCTCTAAACCTAATTCAAGGGATCTGCATTAATAGCGAGGGGGCCCATAACAAAGATTAAAATTAAGCCCTCTTCTATTTTTGGTTAACAACACTGCACCCCTAACCTCCTGGCACAGGAGGACTTGGTGCCTGCTTGAGCAATTTTCTTTCCAAGATCCCTAGGCTAGCTTATAGAGGGAGAACCCTGTGCAAGTGCTTACGACCATCAGAAAAGCAGCCCATGTGAGCTGTGGTGCCTCTCTCCAGGGACCACCCCAAAACAGCTTTTTTTGGACCATTTATTAAACTTTTTTCTGAAGCTTTGTGTGACCATATATACTCTCCATTAGAGATGAGCGAATCACAGTCAACATCTGCGTGGCCCCGGTAGCAGCAGGAGAGGAACCTTAAGCTCAAGAAGTGATGCATCCCACAAAATGATGCATCCTAGAAGGATCCTGACAGATATGGACATCTCACAATCACTGCTGTTTCCTTTAAGCTCTAAACCTAATTCAAGGGATCTGCATTAATAGCGAGGGGGCCCATAACAAAGATTAAAATTAAGCCCTCTTCTATTTTTGGTTAACAACACTGCACCCCTAACCTCCTGGCACAGGAGGACTTGGTGCCTGCTTGAGCAATTTTCTTTCCAAGATCCCTAGGCTAGCTTATAGAGGGAGAACCCTGTGCAAGTGCTTACGACCATCAGAAAAGCAGCCCATGTGAGCTGTGGTGCCTCTCTCCAGGGACCCCAAAACAGCTTTTTTTGGACCATTTATTAAACTTTTTTCTGAAGCTTTGTGTGACCATATATACTCTCCATTAGAGATGAGCGAATCACAGTCAACATCTGCGTGGCCCCGGTAGCAGCAGGAGAGGAACCTTAAGCTCAAGAAGTTTGATGAACAAACCAATTTGTATAAATCGATTTGCTCATCTCTAGTCTCCATGCTTCTTAATAGATTCATTCACAATATAATCCTGCCCTATAATATTTATTATTACTAAGCATGTTTCAGAATTTCCATTAAATTGCAGATTTAAAAAATAACTGACTGCATTTGACTCGGAATGAACCTCGGTACATTCCACTGACACTCCATTAACAGCTCATTGAAGGACCTTTTGTGTGAGGAGTGGACAACCCTGTGGGGGAATTTTCAATGTTCTTCATTGACTACTGTGTACTTCTGGAAAATCAATAAGCTAATTAAAAAGACACCAGGGCAAAATTTGGAAGAAGACAATTCTTACAGAGTGGCAGAACAGTTGGTCAAGGTTGTAGACTATCATCATAATTAGTATTGAGTAAGGCAAAACATCCAGAGTGGAATTCGATCTGAAGTTTAGGAAAAATTCAATTCTCAATTAGAGATGAGCGAATCTATTCGCCAATTCGTATATTCGTTACGAATCTTCGTTATTGCCTACACCGAAGCGAATCTGAATCTTTTCAGATTCGCTTCGGAAGAATCTTCTTAAGTCTTTGTATACTAACGCTACGTACACATCATATGATTTGTACACTAATGCTACGCATCTGATAATTTTTACGCTAATGTGTACATATTCAGTTAAGTAGCATACTTTTACATGTATGTTCATTCTTTGTGCGGGCCTAGACAACAATTCGGTAAAGTTTCGTACGCACTTTGTACACTCATGCGTACGCATTTGTGGGAATGTTCGCAGAACACTAATATTTTTTAACGCAACTTGGACTGAATCTAATCTTATTCGAGGCGAATCTTAAAAATTCGCTTTGAAAAAATCTTTGAAGATTTGCTCACCTCTATTCGCAATGAATCGGAATTTCCTTGCATTTCATGGTAATGAATCGTTTTCTTTCTAAAATGATGGCTACATGTTTTACAAAGTGAAAGTAAGAAGCCCAGGAAGGTGAGATCACCTATAATGCCGTGTAGGCAGCCAGTCAGCAGCTAGCTGGCCCCTGTGATGTCACAGCCCTTTAAGAGCCTGTTATTGGGGTGTCCACCTTGTTTAATGGATAAACAATTCTATTAGGCCTTGATTCTCAAATTAGGGTGAAGAAGCTAGAGGTTAGCTAGGACTGTTGGTGGCCTGCACGATGATGCGTATGTCCATTTACTGTATGAGACCTGCCTGTCATACTGACACACAGCAACTGTTTCACTACAAGTAAGGACTAGCTATACATGTTGCTGCACTGCACAATTATGTACACCAAGATACACTCTCCCTGCAGGCCGGAATATAGCTTATTTTATCATGCTTTGTAACACATTAACCTGGTACAGTACAAAGCAAATTTTTTAAAGAAATTGAGAGAAGCGTCCGAATCAAATTTTTAAAAAATTCTTTCATCTCTAATCATAATGATACAAACGTACAATGAACATATATGAGATGAAGAAATAGCCAAGAAAATTATTAAAGGGGTATTCTCATCTTGGACAATGGGGGCATATCGCTAGGATATGCCCCCATTGTCCTATAGGTGCGGGTCCCGCCGCTGGGACCCGCACCTATATCGAGAACGGGGCCCCGAAGTGAAGAAGTGCGCACCGCGCAAGCGCGGCCCGCTCTCCATTCACTTCTATGGGGCCGCCGGAAATAGCCGAGCGCTGGCTCGGCTATCTCCGTCGGCTCCATAGAAATGAATGGGAGCGGTGGCCGTGCATGCGCAGTGCGCTCCCATTCATTTCTATGGAGCCGACGGAGATAGCCGAGCCAGCGCTCGGCTATTTGCGGCGGCCCCATAGAAGTGAATGTAGAGCGGGCCGCGCTTGCGCGGTGCGCACTTCTTCACTTCGGGGCCCCGTTCTCGATATAGGTGCGGGTCCCAGCGGCGGGACCCGCACCTATAGGACAATGGGGGCATATCCTAGCGATATGCCCCCATTGTCCAAGATGAGAATACCCCTTTAAGGATCCAAGACTGGAAGAACCATTAGCAACCTTCCATATGAAGAGGACTCTGAAGAATCTATCTGAAGTATATGGTTGGATACTATCATAAACAGTAAGCGAGTATATCCCCTGGAAGTTTTACTGTTAAACCAGGCACAATGCTTTGAAGGGATAGCTCAGTTGAACATAATGATACCTTTCACTTAGTGATCTGTTGGTTAATTCAGGAGAAACATTTTTTGCAGAACTACACTTTGGATAAAGTTGTAGTATAACAGGCTGAACTGGATGGACAGATATCTTTTTTTGGCCTTATAAACTACATTACTATTTTACACAGCTCCATCTGTTGTGCAATGGATGGCTCTGGTGCAATATCCAGCTCCATCCAATGCACAATGGACAGAACTGTGTAGTTCTGGCACTTCCAATGCCACAGCTACTGCACAACAGATGATCTGAGGGGTGCAGGATGTCAGACCCTGGCCATCACTTCTAAAGGGTTGGACAACCTCATTCACTTATTACATTTCTTGATTTCTACTTAGACCTTCACATAATTTGGATTTTTGAACCAGTTCATAGAGGGTGCTGAAGGGTGCTGGTTATATGGCCTAGCTGCAACTCAATCCCATTCTACTGAATGGGCCGAGCTGCAATACCACGCACAGCTGCTCTACAGTGACTGTTAGCTGTGAGGAAGCTGCAGGGTGCACTGCTTCCTCTTCCAAAGGAAGATCAGCGGGGGAGTCGGAATCCCACCATCAGATATTGATGAAGTATCCAGAGGAAACGCCATCAATATAGGAGTCCTTGAATACCCTTTCATTTGTAAAATTTCTAGATCCAATAATTGTCTGTGTCAACAGAAGAGAATTTAGAGCACCATTTTGTTCTCACTGTGAACAGGATCTATTGTGGTTGCCTTTTATTCTTTCTTTGACAGATTGCATATTGTTTTCTTATGAGTAAGAATTTTATAGAAAGTGCGCTCTCTGTTTGATAAGAAGGAATTGAGAGCCCTTCAAACAATAGATGTTCCTGTGAGCACACATAATTGTATCAACTCAACAGAAGCCTGTTGGAAATTTCACAGCTCAAATGCTAAAAAGGAATCAGCATTTCAGTAGAGAACTGTCACAGCAATGTTATGTGATCATGACCAAATAGCTATATATAGTGCATGTAAACCTATAATTTAAGTGCATCAGCCTAAGTTGTGCCATGCAAATCTGATGTGATTTAAACTCAAAGCCAATTTTAATGTGTAAAAAAAATAATAGAACCCAAGGGAGTAACTACCATAGCGGCAGATCATGCAACTGCTATGGGGCCCAGGGCAAGGGGGGCCCAGTTGGGATCATCTCCTCTTCTACTGAGGGTGAAAACTTGGTCAGGACTCTACCCTCTAAAGGAACAACTTTTACTAAATGAGGCAGTGGAAAAAATGGCCCAAGGGTCATTGAAAGGGGTTTAGACAGAAACCCTTCTGTCCTGTGTGGGGGGGGCCTGGTTTGATTCTTGCTATGGGACCCTTACTTCTCTATGTATGATGTCTCCTAGGATTCATATTTTTTTTTCTCTTTTTTTTTCTTTTTTTTTTTAAATGTTGGCTCATGCACAGAAAAAGTTATCTTTGTTCAGGTAATGCAAGACATGAACAGCTCCAGCAGCTGCCTCACTATAAGGTACCTAGTCCCAGTACACTAATTTCCCCTATGCCCTCCCTAGTGGTAAAACCTTTCTATCTAACTAAATATATCCATACGCTATCCCTGCAAGATCACAAGATGGCTGGCTTGTGTCTGTAGTTGGTGTCTGTCAGAAACATGGCAGACATATGCTCTTTCATAACTGGTTGAGCTCACAATGGCAACTATGCATCACTGCTAACACAAAACCTTAGACCAGGCAATAACCTGTCTCTGGATTGGCTCTCAGACAGCCTGCAAAGCATTGTGGGCAAGCCTGCCTGCTAGTTCCCTCCCAGGGTTATAATAACATTTTCTTTACATTTCTCCTCAGTTTAGGACCTACCCCTGGTTTGGACATGCAAAAGAATTACAAATTTATGGGAAGTAAAAGCAAAACCCTTACATCCTCACAGGAAAGACACAATTATTATCTGACTCAGCAAGAAAAATTAATTGGTATCATTAAATTCAAAGGAATCTGGCTCACCATCTTGTCCTTTTCCCTGTTTTCTAAATGATCTGTAGTACAGGGCACAGTGGTTTTTATCGTCCTTTACAGCTTCATTTAAAATGAAACTTTTTCTCATTATAGGTTTATTGTCATGGCTCGGGTGTAGAAGCTTCCTCTGATGTGCACAGCGAATTATTATGATGCTTCTAAATTGAAGATATTTGAGCATTAATGAGGTCCAGTGTTCAGCCCAATAAAAAGGAAAAGTGATTGGGCAATAATGTCAATAAGTCAGTTTATAAGGTAGTACATATTGGGTTGGCATTGAAAAATGGTCTTCTAGAGAGGCGATCATCTCAAAGGAGATGGTCAGTATGCATAGCATATGATGCAACTTAAAACCTCTTCCTGTATAGTGCAAAGATAAATGAACTACTGGAAACTGGATAACACAGAATTTATTTAGGACTCCAAAGTCACCACAATAATATGAAGGAACACTATGGACATTGTCTTTTTTCAATCTGAGATGAAGATAACGGCTGGGACCAGAGAATATATTTGATGTGATATTGACCTTTGATAGTGAGCACAACCCATGACAACACCCCTGAAGAGAGAGTGCTGCTGTTTAGAAAAAGAGGTTCCCTTCTTAAAAATACATGGTCTTCTTAAAATGTTTCATTGTACTTTTTGAAAAAATACTACCCAACCATTCTCTATTTCCAACCTGGGGAGTTTCTATGTTTCCAGGGCAGTACTTGTACAATCCTCATGTAAGACTTTAATATGCCGTACAGGATTTGATCATAGGCTTGGGAGCACATTCCTGTCACTTATTTAATGGATAGTTGGCTTAGAAACAATGTAAGACCAGTTTATATGGTGGTCCTCCATTTACAGGATGGTCAAATTGATAATATGTCGCAGGAAGTCTAGTCTAGATTTGTGTTGCCCTTCTCAATACTTAGTATAGGCCATCCATGTGTGATCAGTGGGGGGCTCTAGATCTGGGCTTGAATGTCGTTGCCTGCTCCAGAAAACCCCTATAAGATAGTATAAAAGGTGCCTACTATGTGTTCTGTGACTGAGAGAAAAACCAACAAGTAATTACCTTTGTTAGCAATATATCGGATATATCCTGAAATAGTTTCAGTATCATGCCCCTTGAAGCCCATTACACATGATATTTTTATAGCCTACACTCATTGCTGTCTGTAGACATTACCCACTAGAGCCATTCTCTGCAATAACAATACAGTATTGCCATTGCTTTGTTTGGATTGTTCACCGAGGTGTAAAGATTGCAAATACTTGTTTGTAATTGAATCCTATGTACAAATTAGTAGTGAAGCATAATGCTAGAGGAACATCATTACCATTCTAACATTTGCTGTAATTCATTCTTAGTAACATAAATGAAGGGAAGACTTTGATAATGATGATATGATTTACTATGCACAGAATACCATAAGAAAGAACAAGCCATTAAACAATTCCAATTTTCTCAAGTGTTGTATTAAGTCAAGGTTGATCTTTGGCTCTCCAACATAATCCATAAGGGAGCTAACCTCTAAAACACCCAGCATCAGATACCATACATATTAATTTCCCTGAATTTGGTTTTGCTATGCAAGATAGAAGGCTATAGCGTTTGTTCCCCAACCCGACAAACACCTTTTCTATGACCCTATGGCCAATTGTTCACTTGTTCCAGAAATCCTCTGGAAAGAGAATCCTTGCACAGGTTTTTTACGACCAGTAATAAAAGACATGGTAACCAGAGCTACGGTAGGTCCTTTTTCCAAGTGTGACACAATAACTACATGGCCTGCCATAATGATTTGATATATGTTAGAAAGTATATAATTTCTCAACTGGTTATAAACAAGACAATAATCTCAAAATTCACAGAGAAGGCACCATTAAACAAGACATAATTATGTTAGGTTCTAACTTAAAGGGGTTATTCCACGAATAATGTAAAAAATGAAAATTAGACATCATATTGTACATGACAACCTCTTTTTAACAAAGCTAGAACCAGCCCTGTACCTCCCATGGATCCAGAGATCTCCCCATTCATTGCTCTGCAGCTCAAGGGGAGTGTCTTTTCTGCTGCAGCTCAGGAGGCGTGTCCATGCTCTCCCTATCACAGCTCAGGAGGAAGTTAAAAAGTTGAAACTGAGCATGTGGGGCCTGCTCAGTGAATAGGTCAAAGAAATAAAAAATTAAGTGGTCCTATACAGATACATGTTATTGAATTGAGTAAGTATAAAAACTTTTTTAATGACATGCAATGACAAAAGTATTCAGATCCAGGTGCTTGTTTGAAAACTGTAGAATATTTTTCATGGGACAACCCCTTTAAGGCCCCTTTACACTGTCCGGCCAGATATTCGCTAAAATGCGTTTGTAGGAATGCTTGTTAGCGATTATCTGCCGGTATAAAGGTGCCGCCGATTACTTGATGAACAAGCAATCTAAACGTGCCATCTAAACACACTCTTCTGCTGGCAAGTTCAGTGCTCCACTTATGAGCAGGTGCATCCTGGACGCCAGGGCTAGGACTAGGGGTAGGTGGGGGAGGCGACCGCCTAGGGCGCCATCTGGAGGGGGGGCGCAGCCACAGGGGGGTCCAACGGGTCTGGACCCCCCTAGAACCATTCACTTTTTTTTTTTTTTTTTAAATTCCTCAGGGCTGCACCGCTGATCGCCACAGGCGGTGCGACCCTGGATCTAAGTGCAGTCAGCGTGTGGGGGCAGTAGTTGATGAATGCTTCCATTGTGGAAGCGCTCATCTCTATATTCATCTGTATCGCCGTCCTCAGGACAGTGATACAAATGCCTGTGCTGCGGCAGGGGAGGGAGAGGCGTCTCCCTTCCCTGTTCTTCTGATAGGCTGCAGGCACTAATGGCTGTGGCCTATCAGAGGCCAACTCAGGCAGCGCGATGACGTCATTATCATCGCGCTGCCTGAGCCGGGCAGCACACAGTGCGGGACACAGGCCAGAAGAGGCCTGCACCTCATCGCTGCTGATGGAGGTAAGTATTTTTGTTTTTTTTCTTTTCTTAAAAGATGCCATATTATAGGGGGCACCTGCTGGCAATTTCTCACTGGCCCATTTACTGGGGCATTTCTTACTGGCACATTAAGGGGGGGCACCATGGGGGAGAGGAGCACTGTGGGGGCATCTGGGGGCCTTTTTTGGGCACATTATGGGGGGTCAATATAGGGGAGAGCTGGACTATGGGGAATCTGGTGGCACTATAGGGGCACTATGAGGGAGGGGAGCACTATGAGGGCTCTAAAGAGGCCTTTTTTGTTGGCACATTATGGGGGCAATATGGCATCTGGTGGCAATAAGGGGGGATTTTTTATAGTGACATGGGAGACAATATAGGGGAGAGCGGCACTATGGGGCATCTGGTGGCATTATTTGGGGCAGTATGGGGGAGTGGAGCACTATAGGGGCAACATTTGGGGGCACTATGGGGAATCTGGTGGCTCTAAAGGGGCATTTTTTTTACAGGCACATTATAGGGGGCACTATGGCTTCTGGCACTAAGGGGGCATTTTTTACTGGCACATTATAGGAGGCATTATGGGGCATCTGGTGGCACTATAGGGGCATTATTTTGGGCCACTACGGGGGAGTGGAGCACTATGGGGGCATCTGGTAACTCTAAAGGGGCATTTTTACTGGCACATTATAGGGCACTATGGCATCTGGCACTAAGGGGCAATTCTTACTGGCACATTATGGGGGTGAGGAGCACTATAGGGGCATCTGGTGGGGGCAGCAAGAAGGGGCATTTTTTACTGGCACATTATAGGCGGTACTATGGCATCTGGCACTAAGGGGGCAATTTTTACTGGCATATTATGGGGGAGAGGAGCACTATAGGGGCATCTGGTGGGGCAGCAAGAAGGGGCATTTTTACTGGCATATTATGGGGGACACTATGGGGGCATTTACTGGGGCACTATATAGGGGTATATTATACTGGCATACATTATGGGGACATTAGCTCAACTGCAGGCACTAAGCGGGGGTATTTCTTGTTCTGTCATATTACAAGGTGAATTATTACTACTTGGGGGTATTATGGTGAGCTTTACTACTACTGGGGGCTATGGGGAACACAATGTCTAGTATAGGCACTATGGGGGCATTACTATTAAGTGTGCTCTGGCAGATAATTATTTCTATTGGTGGGATTTTGGGGAGCACTGTTACTTTGGGGGGCACCCTGGCACAGTATCAATTTAGCACAATTACTTTTGGGGGACATTATCTTTATACTATTAGTGTCCGGACGCAGTTATTTTTTAGGGGACTCAGTACAATAATTGTTGTAGGGGGCACTATCTATGTGGTAGTTGCATTTTTCAGGGGACAGTTTCTGCAGTATAGTATTAGGGGGCACAGTATTGGGGGTGGCAGGATGAGGTGTTCAGAAGATGTGAAGATGATGGAAATGTGGGAAACTAATGTTTGTATCTCTGCAGATACGAGAGATGGCTGAAAAATCTTCATGGCGGTCTGGTCCGAATGGAGAAGATGAGGAAAGAGAACGTCTACAACAAAGGTGACATCACTGGATGTAAGAGGTATGGGGCGCTATGTAGGAGAGGAGATGCTCCGGCTCCTCCCTCTGCCATTTGCAGAAGGAGGATTCAGAGCTGGGTGAGGACAGCCAAGGGGGGCAGCAGGTCACGGGTGGGTGGCAGATGGTGGTGGGGAACCACAGGCCTTGAGCAGGATCTGAGGAGAGGGAAGGAGCTTCCTTGCTGTAGCCTGCTGTTGTCTATTGTATAATGTGAGGCAGGCAGTGCAGCCAGGACACATCCTCCCCTCTCTGTATGATGTGTACAGGCGGGACTCAACAATATCATTTCAGCTGTACAATGTTTGCTGGGAGTGGCCTATTATATTTAGGAGGGGCTTATAATAATGGGCAGGGCCAATTTGGGGGGCACCATTTGACTACTTTGCCTAGGGCACCAAACTGCCTAGTCCTGGCACTGCTGGACGCAATGCGTAACTTCCAGACAATTGCCTGCTAAATTGTTCAGTGTAATGAGCCCTTGTAACTACATAAAATTAGCAATTCAATGCATTATCAAATTTATCTTATCCAATGGGTCACCATATTCCACCCTGTAATCCCTACCTTTGTTTCAATCCTGCTCGTACCCTAGCAAGGCTCTATTTTTAACTATGTAGGTCAAGGAAAATGGGAGAAGAGGATCATTAAAGAAAAGATAAAGCCTTCAGGGGTCCTTTGCAGAAGAAAGGCCCATACTTGTAGCTAAGGGAAGAAGAACAATGTTAATACAATTTGCCAAAAATAACTTGAAAAGGCCACTATATCCCTTGTGCAGGGCCTAAGGGGCAGTATATATGACACAGGGATTCAGGGAACACCACTGCACTGGAAACAGAGTGGTCCCTATTAAGATAGATTAGTGTGCGTTGACAGTCCAGCAATGAGTTTAATGTTGCAATTACATGCACATTTTTGTCTATTGACATCACTGGGGGCCACAAGAACTTAAGACACATTCATTGTAGACATGCATAGCCAGCTCTCCATTGAAAGAGTTTAGAAACTTGAAGGCCTTTTGCAGCTTCTATTGCTATATCTCTGTTACCTTATAGTCCTAGGACTCATAACTAACCTTATTGACATGTGTGATTGAGATGTCATTAAAAAGTTTATTAGATGAAGGAACCTCTTAAATACAGTATTTGGTGGTTATTGTACAGGGAATACGTTTCATTTCAGAGAGCACCTTTTGGTGGCAAGCATACAACTAAAATTGTTCAGGAGTTTATCAGTAACAGGTATTGAAAACAATCACTGATACAATATATCTTGCCATGAACTGTAAAACGATTCACGTCGTTGCCACCACACTGTATATCAGAGATAATGACCACACTTGATAAGTGGTTTGGATTGTGGTTCATTCTTCTTGCTTATTTTGTACAAAAACCACAACATGAGGTGTTCATTCACCATTTGTGGTCACAAGTTACTTTCTATAATTTAAAAGAGATTGATATATATTTTTTTAATGATATCAATAGTGTTGAGCAAATTGAGCTTCGGATCCAAGAGCCGTACAGCATTTAAATGTATGGGCTCTGGCGAGGGAAATTCGTTATCACTGAAGTCTTGCAGGACTTCGGTGAATAAATTCGGGATTTTTCAACTTTAAAACCATTTTAAAACAGGGATCTGAAGTAGGCTTCAGGACCGAGGTACCACAAGACTTCAGTGATGACAAACTTCAACTCGCCAGAGCCCATACATTTGAATGCTGTACAGAGACGGGTTTCCGTACAGCATTAAAACAAAGTTTTGAGTGATTCTATACAAATGAATAGAATTATTAATTATTTATTTGACTAAGTGGGTTTGGTCTGAATAGTGCACCAATCCAATAGTAGAAGGAAGGTGAGCCGCCCAACTATATCTTGTTCTTTCAAAGTTTTGAGTGAATCGACTTTGAATCTTTGAAGCGGGTGCGGGCGTTCCTGTGTCCTGACGCTATGCGGCTCTCATCCCGAGTGCAAGCCAGAAAATCCTCTTGTAACACTTAGGTTCCTTAAGGGTTAAAGATTTGGCTAGTTTTGCTAATTTTACTGGCAGGCGTCCCTGCCAGTAATTTTGGTCCATTCAGGGTGTGACTGGGATCCATGCTCCTATCACGCCTTGGGGCTGGGACTCTAGCCACTATTTAGTTTCTCACTCTCCATTTATCTGTGCCTGCTATAGAGCCTTGTGCCTAGGCTAGCTACTCTGTGTTTATCTGGTATTCCAGTGACTCTGTACCTTTTTCCCTGGTTTCTGTTACTGTTACCTACCTTTTGTGTTATCCTCTGTTTATTCCTTGCTTGGTTCCTTTACCTTTTACCCCTTCAGTTCCTGACCTGTTTAGGGTTGCTCCTGCTTGTGTTTTGTTGTTGTTGTTTGTCTCGTGTTCCACTTTCTTCAGTGTAATTGCAGTCTTCGGTTGGGGCCGGCCCGTTAAGGAGCCGGGTTCCCCCAAAAGGCAGGGACAGTGGTTTGGGAGGAGTGTCAGGGCCTCACTTTGTCTGTCTCATTTGTGTTCCCCTGACCTACTCCTCACACACTGATTCTATTTTTGCAGATGACACTAAGCTATGTAGTACTGTGCAGTCTATGGAATATATCCATAAACTACAAGCTGACTTGGACACTCTAAGTGTTTGGGCAATAACATGGCAAATGAGGTTCAATGTGGATAAATGTAAAGTGATGCATCTTGGTAGTAATAATCTCCAGGCATCATATGTCCTAGGAGAGGTAACACTGGGAGAGTCACTTGTAGAAGATGGATTTGGGGTTCCTTGTGGATCATAGATTAAATAAAAGCATACAATGTCAATCAGCTGCTTCTAAGGTTAGCAGGATAGTGTCATGTATTAAATGAGGCATGGACTCGTGGGACAAGGATGTAATATTACCACAAAGCTTTGGTGCTGCCTCATATGGAATATGCAGTTCAGTTCTGGGACCAGTCCATAGAAAGGATGCTCTGGAGATGGAGAGAGTACAAAGGAGAGCAACTAAACTGATACGGGGCATGGAGGGTCTTAGTTATGAAGAAAGATTAAAACAATTACATTCATTTAATTTTGAGAAGAGACGTCAAGGGGGGGGGCATGATTAACCTATATAAATATAGAAACGGGCTGCACAAATATTATGGTGAAAAGCTGTTCCATCTAGAATGCCCACAAAAGACAAGGGGGAACTGCTGTTGACTGGAGAAGAAAAAGCTTCTTTACTATAAGAACTGTGAATCTGAGGAATAGACTTCCTCAGGACGTGGTCACAGCAGGAACAGTGGATAGTTTTAAAAAGGGTTTAGATGTATTCTTAAAAGTAAATAACATTAATGCTTATGAAAATGTGTAGAAATCTGAGTCTCACTCCCCTTTTCTAAAATTCACATTCCCACCTATCCCTTGGTTGAAATGGATGGATTTATGTAATTTTTCAACCGTATTAACTAAGCAACTACAATGTAGGAAGTTGGAAATATTGGGAAAGACAGGCAAATGAATACTATTTTAAATTCATGTTTTAAATAAAATAATTTGTTTCCAGAAGATGTAACAAATATGGATATGTCTAACAAGAACATCACAAAAACTGAAGAGAGCGAAAATATCTTGCAGAGCTTGGGAGGCATGCTAAGCATTTACAAGAGAATGTGATAAATACAATGGTATTAAAAGCAGAAATTCATTTATACAATGTGTGCCACCAACTGGTGGAGAGAAAAAGGCAAGTAAAACTGGCAGGGCTGAAACCATTTGAAAAACACATTTCTGGCATACATTGCTTGTAAAGAAAACACGATTATGTTCAGGAACATTTCCTTTCTTTCCAAATCCAGCTCTAACAGTTTAAAAGAAACAAACAAGAAATTACAGCACAAGACCAATAAATGAATGCACCCGAGAGCAATAAATGGCGAGGCCCTTATAGGTCCTGTTGAAGCTAAATAGAATCCTTTTATAAATACACAAAGAACATTATACGCATATATGCAATTAGACAAGCGTGTGATCAAAGAAAAGCACAAAGTAGAAATATGTTTCATTTTTCAGAGTCTTATGCAAGTTGTACAATCTCATAACACTTGTCGGAGACTTCTACACAGTACAATAAACTGACAGTTTCTGCCCTACTGACTTCATTATACCTTTTATAAGTTCATTTTTTCCAAATAATCAGTAGTTTCTGTTCTTCCTTATGATACTAGTGTTTTGGAGACCTAGTAATCTATCAACATAAAAAGTATACACAGACTCGTTCTTCTCATTTACCATTCACATTCTAGCTGCCAGTCAGTCTAGTCTAGGTTTCACATTCCTGTGTTATCTGTGCCTACTGGTATAGTGCACAAGGATAAACTGTTCCTTAAAGGGGTTCTCCAAGTTAAATTTATTGATGACTTATCCTCAGGATAAGTCATCAATATCAGATCGACGGGGGTCCGACACCCGGCACCAGCACTGCCTCCTCTTCACTGTTTACATGCTGGCCTTAACAGGGGTAGTGGTGAGTAGTTGTAATTACACCTAACCACCCCATTCATTTTAATGGGAAGAATCGATCCCATAGACTTGTATGGGGGCGATCCATCCCATTGAAATGAATGGGGCGGTTAGGTGTAATTACACCTACTCACTGCTACCCATGTTACAGCTAGGATGTAAACAATGAAGAGGAGACAGCACTGGTACGACGCGCGCCTCCTCTTCAAACAGCTGATTGGCGGGGGTGCCAGGTGTCGGACCCCCGCCGATCTGTGAGGATAGGTCATCAATAAATTTAACTTAAAATTTAACTTAAATTTAAAATCTAAATCAGACATCATATGGTACATGACAATCTCTTTCTAACAAAGCTAGAACCAGCCCTGTACCTCACATGGGTCCAATGATCTCCCCATTCATTGCTCCAATAGCTCTGCTAGATTTATTTCAAGCTGGCAGCTAAGGGGCCGTGTCCTTTCTCAGAGGTTTGTAATTTCTGCTGCAGCTGGTGGCAGCTGAAGGATAGAACTGAAATTGTGCGTCAACCTCCATAGGAGGACAGAGAAATTATAAAAATTGCAAACAGCAGGTGGTGCTATACAGATAGATTTTATCAAATAACTCAGTGGCTATACTAAATTTTTAATTCCATCCAATTAAAAAAGTGTTCAGATCCAGGTGCTGGTTTGATGGGACACGCACTTTAAGGATATAATCCAAGAATTTTTTAAATTTCTCTAACAGCAAGAAATGTGATAAAATAAAAATTCACCATTACTTACCTGTTAAATCTTCCACTTCTCCAAAACTGTCACTATGGTGGTCCCTGTCAGTTCCTGTTTGCTGCAGTGATAGTAATATTGCCTGTATATCCATGCCACTACTGCAGCTAAACACGGGTCTCTCTGGTGATGCCTGCATGTATGGCATGAGATCCCTGAGGCCCGTGACTTACTGCGCAGTCACATGAATGTACATGATGTAATCAATGAAGGACATGTAAACAAAGACTAACAGGGACCACCATAGCAGAAGAGGTTTTAACAGATGAATATTGGTTAAATTTCAATTTTATCACATGCCCTGATGTTAGACACTTTGTAAAACGCCAACCCCTTTAACTGGGATAGGAACATCACAGGGAATGATAACCCACATATTAGAAATACAAAAATGCTTTAACAATGCACCATGAGGTGGATCTCTGCCCGCCACTCTGAACAGACAGCTGGAAACACATTAGGATTCTGCAATTGAATCAATAGCGTTGCCTTTACTCGGGCACATTGGCATCACAGAAGTGACCATCCTGCTAAGGATTCCCTTCTCTTAACAAAAGAGGAACCTGTAGAGTATTACATGGTCATTCTCTTGAATGCTCAGGATTAAAGCTGAGTGAATTGATTCCAAATGAAACAAATTCGACCTGAATTTTTGGATCAAATCTGAATCCGAATTTTTGGTAATTCAATTCGGGATAATTTCTCAAAATAGCATTGCCCATTTTTCAGATGAAAAAAATGGAAAGACACACACTGGCTGGCATTTGCCACAAAAAAAAAAAACATTTTTTAAAAGAAACATTCAAAATCTTACAATTCAGGTCAAATTTATTCAGACCCAAATCAAATCCGAATCGAATTTGAAGAAATGTGTTCCTTACTAGTCAGGATACTGTATGTTCCTTGCAGCATTTGTGGGGATCACAGTTTTGTGCTGTGTTTATCAGCTGAGACATTCCCTTTAACAAGCACATCTATTGGAATGGATTTTTCTTGCACTACATATTCCACAGTGTAGGAAAACTAGAAGTTTTAGAAAGAAAATACAGCACAACGTGAAAGATTCTTGCAACAGATAACTTGGATAATCTTGTTCAAATCTTAAAAATGCATAAAATATTTAAACAATCTTACATTCACTGCATGACATAAGAGCAATAACGTCACCTATGCCTACAACATAACATCACTTCTGTTTAAAATGGTTAAGAATCAGAGGTAGATAAACAGTGAAATGTCATTAAGAACAGATTTCGGGGAAGTCCTTGAGAAGGTTACCAGGCTGAAGGCAGTGAGATTACATATCTGATAAAGTGAGAGGATGAAAAGAACTGCAACATAAATTAGACAGTCATAAAAGAAAGCAAGGCAACCCATCACCAGACACTAATCTTCAGAGTTGCTTGACTGATTACTTCAGCCTTTGTCATGATACTGTACATAGTCATTCATTTTCTGTTAGTTTTTGATTAAATAATTGACTCTGAGTCATATTACTTGGTCAATCACTTTGCAATATATAAGTATTTAAATGCAATATATGAGTATTTAAATGGTCACTAGAGATGAGCGAGTAGTGAAATATTCGAAAGTTCGAAATTCGATTCGAATAGACCGCGAAATTCGACTATTCGACCGAATATCGAATCCCATTAAAGTCTATGGGAAAAAAATGCTCGCCACTTGGAAATCTCAATTCGACCACTTGGAGGTCACCAAGTCCACCCTGAAACCTCAGAAAAGGATGCCAACACTGCTGGAATGCAACTGGGACAGCAGGGGAAGCATGTCTGAGTGCATATAACGCGCCCAAGTCGCACTATTACGCCACTATCACAGCCTCTCAACAATACACTCCAAAGACAATGTAATCTCTCTGTAAAGTGAGACCATACAAGGAAACCTTCTTTCCTCTACATTGCCATGGACCCCAAGCCAAACTAGACAAAAAAGAAGATAAAATTCTGCACCCCTTAAAATCACGTTGCCTATGACAACCACAGATGGCATAGGCAAAGGGGAAAGCAAATAGACCCCACCCCTAATTGTCATTGTGTGTGTGTGTGAGATGTGGTCAGACATGTCTTCTTTAAAATGTAAAAACAACTCAAACACATGCAGAAGCCTTAAAATGCCCAAATTGTTGGCGCTAGAGATGTCAGTGACCCGACCTGGCCCAGTGTCATGTCTAGCAGGTAAAGCAGTGGGGATGTTGAGGGATGCGTAGGACCGCAAAAGGCAGGAAGAGGCCGTGGGCTGGCCAGAGGCTCATGGAAAATTTTGTGGAGGCCCAAGAGGTGAGACCTTGATAAAATTTTGTGGAGGCCCAAGAGGTGAGACCTTGATAAAATTTTGTGGAGGCCCAAGAGGTGAGACCTTGATAAAATTTTGTGGAGGCCCAAGAGGTGAGACCTTGATAAAATTTTGTGGAGGCCCAAGAGGTGAGACCTCTTAAACATTTTGTGGAGGCCCAAGAGGTGAGACCTCTTAAACATTTTGTGGAGGCCCAAGAGGTGAGACCTTGATAAAATTTTGTGGAGGCCCAAGAGGTGAGACCTCTTAAACATTTTGTGGAGGCCCAAGAGGTGAGACCTTGATAAAATTTTGTGGAGGCCCAAGAGGTGAGACCTCTTAAACATTTTGTGGAGGCCCAAGAGGTGAGACCTCTTAAACATTTTGTGGAGGCCCAAGAGGTGAGACCTCTTAAACATTTTGTGGAGGCCAAAGAGGTGAGACCTCTTAAACATTTTGTGGAGGCCCAAGAGGTGAGACCTCTTAAAAATTTTGTGGAGGCCCAAGAGGTGAGACCTCTTAAACATTTTGTGGAGGCCCAAGAGGTGAGACCTCTTAAACATTTTGTGGAGGCCCAAGAGGTGAGACCTCTTAAAC
Source organism: Rhinella marina (assembly GCA_900303285.1). Classification (NCBI taxonomy): domain Eukaryota; kingdom Metazoa; phylum Chordata; class Amphibia; order Anura; family Bufonidae; genus Rhinella; species Rhinella marina. The sequence continues at coordinate 322,832 of ONZH01008582.1, read as the reverse complement.
ATTTTGTGGAGGCCCAAGAGGTGAGACCTCTTAAAAATTGTGTGGAGGCTAAAGAGGTGAGACCTGTTAAAAATTTGTGGAGGCCCAAGAGGTGAGACCTTGATAAAATTTTGTGGAGGCCCAAGAGGTGAGACCTCTTAAACATTTTGTGGAGGCCCAAGAGGTGAGACCTGTTAAAAATTTTGTGGAGGCCCAAGAGGTGAGACCTCTTAAACATTTTGTGGAGGCCCAAGAGGTGAGACCTGTTAAAAATTTTGTGGAGGCCCAAGAGGTGAGACCTTGATAAAATTTTGTGGAGGCCCAAGAGGTGAGACCTCTTAAACATTTTGTGGAGGCCCAAGAGGTGAGACCTCTTAAACATTTTGTAGAGGCCCAAGAGGTGAGACGCTCTTAAACATTTTGTGGGAGGCCCAAGAGGTGAGACCTCTTAAACATTTTGTGGAGGCCCAAGAGGTGAGACCTCTTAAACATTTTGTGGAGGCCCAAGAGGTGAGACCTCTTAAACATTTTGTGGAGGCCAAAGAGGTGAGACCTCTTAAACATTTTGTGGAGGCCCAAGAGGTGAGACCTTGATAAAATTTTGTGGAGGCCCAAGAGGTGAGACCTCTTAAACATTTTGTGGAGGCCCAAGAGGTGAGACCTCTTAAAAATTATGTGGAGGCCCAAGAGGTGAGACCTCTTAAAAATTATGTGGAGGCCCAAGAGGTGAGACCTCTTAAAAATTATGTGGAGGCCCAAGAGGTGAGACCTCTTAAAAAATATGTGGCTGCCCAAGAGGTGAGACCTCTTAAAAATTTTGTGGAGGCCCAAGAGGTGAGCCATAAATATATAAATTTTTTATTTACGGAGCAATTCTACGGCGGTTAAGGAGGAGGAGGAGGAGGTGGAGGAGGAAATGGCACTTCATACAGATGGCACTTCACTTTTGGCTGCTTTCCACTGTTGGAGAAGCAAAGTCCGGGTCAATCCACTTGCTGTTCATTTTGATTAGCGTCAGCCTGTCGGCACTGTCGGTTGACAGGCGGCTGCGCTTATCGGTTATAATGCCCCCGGCTGCGCTGAACACCCTTTCTGATAGCACGCTGGCGGCAGGGCAGGCAAGCACCTCCAAGGCGTACAGGGACAGTTCCAGCCACGTGTTCAACTTGGAGACCCAGTAAGTGTAGGACGCCGAGGGATCGGGGAGGACAGGGTTACGGTCTGCCAGGTACTCCCGCAACATCCGCCGATACTTGTCCCTCCTGCTGATAGCGGGCCCCGCAGTGATGGAAGTTTCACGAGGGGGTGCCATGAACGTGTCCCACACCTTGGAGAGTGTTCCCCTGGTGGCTGTGGGCCTGATCGATGTTGAGGGACTCTGGGAGACCCTCTCCTCTCTGCCGCCAGCGATGGTGGGTGGGAAAATCTCCATCATGTTCTGCACGAGTTCCCTCTGGTATTCCAGCAATCGATTCGTCCTCTCCTCTACCGGAATAAAAGAGGAGACGTTATCTTTATACCGGGGGTCCAGGATTGCGAAGACCCAGTACAGTTTGTTCTCCACTATCCGGACAACACGTGTGTCCCGGGAAAAGCAGCCCAGCATGAAGTCAGCCATGTGTGCCAGACTCTGAATAGGCATGACCTCACTGCCCCCACCAGAAGGATCACTTGCCATTTCCTCCTCTTCCTCTTCCGCCTCCTCTCCGCCCCATCCGCGCTGAACCAATGGGACGCACACAGCCTGACTGCTACCCTCGCCGCCAGCATCCTCCTCCTCTTCCACAGCCACCTCCACGTCGTCCTCCTCCTCCTCATCCTCCTCCTCCTCCTGCAACTGCCACCGTGAAGCAGACAAAAGTGTGGTCTGACTGTGTAGCTCCGTTGCGTCTCCTCCTACCCCCGTCTCCTCTGCGTGCAATGCGTTCTCCCTTATTGCGATGAGCGATTCTTTAAGGACGCATAGAAGCGGGATGGTTACACTCACTATAGCGTCCTCGCTGCTGACCTTCTTGGTGGACTCCTCAAAGATACGCAGTACATCGCATATGTCTGCCATCCATGGCCACTCGTGGTTGGCAAACTGAGGGAGCTGAGTTGGAGGCACGCGTGGATTCATAATCTGGTACTCCATCAATGCTCTCTGCTGTCACACACCCTGGCCAACATGGAATAGGTGGAATTCCAGCGAGTCGGCAGGTCGCACAACAGCCGATGTTCAGGCAAATGGAGGCGTTGCTGGAGTTTTTTTAAGCTAGCAGCAGCTACAGTTGACTTCCGAAAGTGAGCGCACAAGCGCCGCACTTTCACCAGTAGCTCTGCCAGGTTGGGGTAAGTCTTTAGAAATTTTTGGACTACCAGATTAAAAACGTGGGCCAGGCATGGTACGTGATTGAGTTCGGCAAGCTCCAGAGCTGCCACCAGGTTACGGCCGTTATCACACACGACCATGCCTGGTCCTAGCTGCAGCGGCGACAGCCACATCTCCGTCTGCTGCAATATGGCGTCCCTCACCTCTGGGGCGCTGTGCTTCCTGTCGCCCAAGCTGATGAGCTTAAGCACTGCCTGCTGACGTCTCCCCGCGCCAGTGCTGCAACGCTTCCAGCTAGCGGCTGAGGGCGATGTTAAGGCAGAGGAGGAGGAGGAGGAGGAGGAGGGGGGTTTATCAGAACCCATGCTGGCAATCTTGGGCGGGGGTGGTAGGTAGGCCGTTTCTGTTTGCGACCCCGTCCCCGCTTCCACTACATTCACCCAGTGTGCCGTCAAAGAGATGTATCGTCCCTGGCCGCAAGCGCTTGTTCACGAGTCGGTGGTCAAGTGGACCTTTGCGCTGACTGCGTACCTCAGGGCCCGCCTGATGTTACGCGACACGTGCTGGTGCAGGGCGGGGACGGCACTCCGGGAAAAGTAGTAGCGGCTGGGGACGGAATAGCGAGGTGCGGCAGCCGCCATCAGGTCGCGGAAGGCCTGCGTCTCCACAAGCCTAAACGGCAACATCTCCAGGGCCAGCAGTTTGGAGATGTGGCAGTTTAAGGCTTGGGCTTGGGGGTGACTCGAGGCGTACTTCCGCCTGCGGTCGAACGCCTGCGAGATGGACAGTTGTTGGGACGAGGAGTGTGAAGGTGCAGGCGAAGAGGCGGGGGAAGGGGAGGCTGAAGGAGAAGGCCCCAAAGTAGCCGAGGCAGAGGCAGATGTGGAGGTGTCCTGGCTGGAGGTCTGGACCGCAGTGGCAGCACACAACAAAGGGGAAGAGGCAGTGGCAGCAAGACCGGCGCAGGTTGTATTGCGTTTGCTCTCTCCCACTCAGCCCAGTGCTTGACTTCCAAGTGACGCCGCATGCCTGAGGTGGTCAGATTGCTCTTCTCAGAGCCCCTACTCAGTTTTGAGTGGCAGAGTGTGCAAACCGCGCTCAGTTTGTCATCCGCACAAACATTAAAAAATCTCCACACCACAGAAGTACGAGGCCTCGATGGGGGAGCTTCGTGCGACTGCCCGCTGCCGGGAACAGCTTCGGCCCTGCTGGCTGTGGCCTCACTTCTCTGTCTGGACTGTCCTCTGCCTATGGACATCCCTCTGCCTGTGGACATCCCTCTGCCTCTGGACATCCCTCTGCCTCTGGACATCCCTCTGCCTCTTGCTGCCTTTTTCGGTGCTGCGCAGACCACCACCTCTCCACTGCTTTCCTCGCTGGACATCACCCCTGGCCAAGTGGGGTCGGTCATTTCGTCATCCACCACCTCCTCTTCCACTTCCTCACTCTGCTCCTCCTGCTGCCCACTGGACATTCCAACAGCCTCCCTTGATGGCAACTGCGTCTCATCATCATCATCGCTCATGATAACAGATGCTGGCTCAGGGTCCACATCAGCAGGAGATGGCGAAAACTCAAGTGTTTGGGCATCACTACAAACAAATTCCTCTGCTAGCTCCTGGGATTCTTCCGGCACATCTGAAAAAGGACCCGAAAAGAGCTCCTGGGAGGGGTCAATGGTGGGATGACTCTGTTGGCCAGGTGTGGAGGAAGGAGGGTCAGAGTGAGACTGTGTGGATGACTGGCTGGTGGACAACTGTGTGGAAGCGCTATCGGCTATCCATTGCACCACCTGTTCAACCTGCTCAGGCCTCAACAGCGGTGTAACCCGCCCCCTGCTTAACTGTCCCATAAAGGCAGGGATTCTGGATGAGCGGGATCCTGGCTGACTCTCACCAGCACGCATTGTATCCCCACTGGCTTCAACAAGGCCCCCAACAGCATTTCCGCGCCCCTGTCCTCGTCCACGTCCTATTCCGCTAGCCCCCCTCCGCATTTTATTTTTTTTTTGTTACAATATTTTGCCTTCACAGCCGTGAAATTATTTTGCAAGAGAACGCACAGTACAGTTGCCAATTATAAGGCCTATATATTTTATAGTTCAAGGTACACAGCCGTGTACTAACTGTTCAGACGGTGGGTATTAACACCAGGTATTTCAATTATTTTGCAAGAGAACGCACAGTACAGTTGCCAATTATAAGGCCTATATATTTTATAGTTCAAGGTACACAGCCGTGTACTAACTGTTCAGACGGTGGGTATTAACACCAGGTATTTCAATTATTTTGCAAGAGAACGCACAGTACAGTTGCCAATTATAAGGCCTATATATTTTATAGTTCAAGGTACACAGCCGTGTACTAACTGTTCAGACGGTGGGTATTAACACCAGGTATTTAAATTAGTTTGCAAGAGAACGCACAGTACAGTTGCCAATTATAAGGCCTATATATTTTATAGTTCAAGGTACACAGCCGTGTACTAACTGTTCAGACGGTGGGTATTAACACCAGGTATTTCAATTATTTTTCAAGAGAACGCACAGTACAGTTGCCAATTATAAGGCCTATATATTTTATAGTTCAAGGTACACAGCCGTGTACTAACTGTTCAGACGGTGGGTATTAACACCAGGTATTTAAATTAGTTTGCAAGAGAAAGCACAGTACAGTTGCCAATTATAAGGCCTATATATTTTAAAGTTCAAGGTACACAGCCGTGTACTAACTGTTCAGACGGTGGGTATTAACACCAGGTATTTCAATTATTTTGCAAGAGAACGCACAGTACAGTTGCCAATTATAAGGCCTATATATTTTATAGTTCAAGGTACACAGCCGTGTACTAACTGTTCAGACGGTGGGTATTAACACCAGGTATTTCAATTATTTTGCAAGAGAACGCACAGTACAGTTGCCAATTATAAGGCCTATATATTTTATAGTTCAAGGTACACAGCCGTGTACTAACTGTTCAGACGGTGGGTATTAACACCAGGTATTTCAATTATTTTGCAAGAGAACGCACAGTACAGTTGCCAATTATAAGGCCTATATATTTTATAGTTCAAGGTACACAGCCGTGTACTAACTGTTCAGACGGTGGGTATTAACACCAGGTATTTAAATTAGTTTGCAAGAGAACGCACAGTACAGTTGCCAATTATAAGGCCTATATATTTTATAGTTCAAGGCACACAGCCGTGTACTAACTGTTCAGACGGTGGGTATTAACACCAGGTATTTCAATTATTTTTCAAGAGAACGCACAGTACAGTTGCCAATTATAAGGCCTATATATTTTATAGTTCAAGGTACACAGCCGTGTACTAACTGTTCAGACGGTGGGTATTAACACCAGGTATTTAAATTAGTTTGCAAGAGAAAGCACAGTACAGTTGCCAATTATAAGGCCTATATATTTTAAAGTTCAAGGTACACAGCCGTGTACTAACTGTTCAGACGGTGGGTATTAACACCAGGTATTTCAATTATTTTGCAAGAGAACGCACAGTACAGTTGCCAATTATAAGGCCTATATGTTTTATAGTTCAAGGCACACAGCCGTGTACTAACTGTTCAGACGGTGGGTATTAACACCAGGTATTTCAATTATTTTGCAAGAGAACGCACAGTACAGTTGCCAATTATAAGGCCTATATATTTTATAGTTCAAGGCACACAGCCGTGTACTAACTGTTCAGACGGTGGGTATTAACACCAGGTATTTCAATTATTTTTCAAGAGAACGCACAGTACAGTTGCCAATTATAAGGCCTATATATTTTATAGTTCAAGGTACACAGCCGTGTACTAACTGTTCAGACGGTGGGTATTAACACCAGGTATTTAAATTAGTTTGCAAGAGAAAGCACAGTACAGTTGCCAATTATAAGGCCTATATATTTTAAAGTTCAAGGTACACAGCCGTGTACTAACTGTTCAGACGGTGGGTATTAACACCAGGTATTTCAATTATTTTGCAAGAGAACGCACAGTACAGTTGCCAATTATAAGGCCTATATGTTTTATAGTTCAAGGTACACAGCCGTGTACTAACTGTTCAGACGGTGGGTATTAACACCAGGTATTTCAATTATTTTGCAAGAGAACGCACAGTACAGTTGCCAATTATAAGGCCTATATATTTTATAGTTCAAGGTACACAGCCGTGTACTAACTGTTCAGACGGTGGGTATTAACACCAGGTATTTCAATTATTTTGCAAGAGAACGCACAGTACAGTTGCCAATTATAAGGCCTATATATTTTATAGTTCAAGGTACACAGCCGTGTACTAACTGTTCAGACGGTGGGTATTAACACCAGGTATTTCAATTATTTTGCAAGAGAACGCACAGTACAGTTGCCAATTATAAGGCCTATATATTTTATAGTTCAAGGTACACAGCCGTGTACTAACTGTTCAGACGGTGGGGTATTAACACCAGGTATTTCAATTAGTTTGCAAGAGAACGCACAGTACAGTTGCCAATTATAAGGCCTATATATTTTACAGTTCAAGGTACACAGCCGTGTACTAACTGTTCAGACGGTGGGTATTAACACCAGGTATTTCAATTATTTTTCAAGAGAACGCACAGTACAGTTGCCAATTATAAGGCCTATATATTTTACAGTTCAAGGTACACAGCCGTGTACTAACTGTTCAGACGGTGGGTATTAACATCAGGTATTTCAATTATTTTGCAAGAGAACGCACAGTACAGTTGCCAATTATAAGGCCTATATATTTTATAGTTCAAGGTACACAGCCGTGTACTAACTGTTCAGACGGTGGGTATTAACACCAGGTATTTCAATTATTTTGCAAGAGAACGCACAGTACAGTTGCCAATTATAAGGCCTATATATTTTATAGTTCAAGGTACACAGCCGTGTACTAACTGTTCAGACGGTGGGTATTAACACCAGGTATTTCAATTATTTTGCAAGAGAACGCACAGTACAGTTGCCAATTATAAGGCCTATATATTTTATAGTTCAAGGTACACAGCCGTGTACTAACTGTTCAGACGGTGGGTATTAACACCAGGTATTTCAATTATTTTGCAAGAGAACGCACAGTACAGTTGCCAATTATAAGGCCTATATATTTTATAGTTCAAGGTACACAGCTGTGTACTAACTGTTCAGACGGTGGGTATTAACACCAGGTATTTCAATTATTTTGCAAGAGAACGCACAGTACAGTTGCCAATTATAAGGCCTATATATTTTATAGTTCAAGGTACACAGCCGTGTACTAACTGTTCAGACGGTGGGTATTAACACCAGGTATTTCAATTATTTTGCAAGAGAACGCACAGTACAGTTGCCAATTATAAGGCCTATATATTTTATAGTTCAAGGTACACAGCCGTGTACTAACTGTTCAGACGGTGGGTATTAACACCAGGTATTTCAATTATTTTGCAAGAGAACGCACAGTACAGTTGCCAATTATAAGGCCTATATATTTTATAGTTCAAGGTACACAGCAGTAGTGCCAAATATAGTTTGGTATGTAGCAGAGCACCTAATACACCACTAATGCCTCTCTCTGTCTCTACTCCAGCAGCTATCCCTGAATACAGCAGCCGTTCTCTGTAAAGTCTATATTGTAGTAAAGCTATCACTGTACTGCACTATAGTAGCCCTGATAAGGGCTTTTAATCACGCTCCTGCCTGTCCAACAGCTAAAACCTGTCTCTCCCTTCTCCAGCCTCTGTCCCTGACTAAGTTCACGCAGCATATGCGTACGAGCAGGAAGAGCTGAGTTTTTAATATTCAAGGTCACATGGTTTTTCCAGCCAATCCATGTAGACGCCGTTTTCACGCTGCCAGCGTGCTCAGCGTGCCTGTCATACCCCCCCTGCATGGTGATTGGTGGAAAAAGAGCGCCAGGGAAGGTGGGAGGGGAAACAAATTCTAAGTGCGCCATCGCCGTTATACTCGAACGAAATCGAGTACGCCGAATAGCGTAGTATTCGATAGAATACCAGCTCGATCGAACACTACTCGCTCATCTCTAATGGTCACCATTGTTTCAACAAACTTTGCATAAATCAAAGGAATATGTACCTGAGGGATCAGATTACATGGTGTTCATAAAAGTCTATGAGGAGAGAAGGGGGAGGGAAGCAGCTACAGAGTGAAAGACAGACAGACTGCTGAAGGCTCTAGTAAGTTTTCTATCTCACCCCAGTGCTGGATTTACAGATATACGACTTTGTACTACTGTTTGTACTACTGTTGCTGCTTCTGTATATGTGAGAGACATAGGAGAACAGAATCTCCTCTTCTCTTTGTGTACTGTGTATGAGAGACATCATATCAGCTAACTCCCCCTTCCTGAAGCTGAGCTCAGGGAAAACTGACAATTAGAAACAGAACATGCAGGGGGTGAACTCCTGAAAAATACCATATACAAGTAAGGGCTCATGCACACGAACGTGTGCTGTCAGTGCCTGTGCTGTGGACCGCAATTTGCCGTCCACAATGCACAGGCACTGACAGTGGGGCCGCCGCATTCAGATCGCAGACCCATTCACTTGAATGGGGCCCGCAATCCGCATGGACGGTCCACACTGCAAAAAAGTAGTGCATGCACTACTTTTTTGCGGCGCGGAGGCACGGCCAGAAACACCACGGAAGCACTCCGTAGTGCTTCCGTGGTGTTCCGATCCGTGCCTCCGCCCCACATCTCCGGAATTGCGGACACATTGAAGTGAATGAGTCCGTGATCCGTGATGCGGGCTGCAAACGGCAAACAAAAAAGACAAAAGAAAAATGAATGAAATAAGAGAAAAAGTATCTAACCTAACCAAGAGCCCATGATAACGTGATAGCTGCCGCACTCAACTGAAAAGTTGACTGACATGCCATTGATATAATTGACTATAGGGTGGTGCCAATCTGTAAGTTGACTACTGCTCCATGTGAACCATAAAAGAGTGTAACTCCACATCTCATCTTTGAGAATACCTCCAGGGTTGCCATACCTTGATATATCCCTTTCTGTTATTGTTTTCCCATCCTGCCAATTCTTTCATTCTATTTACTTGGTTCATTTTCTCTCTCCACATTTCTAAATTGGGGGCTAACGTGTCCCTCCACTTGGTAGGGATGAGGAGCTTAGCAGCAGCTATCATTTGTCTCTGTGATTCTAATGCCATATCTATATGTAAACATTGATTCAGACAGTAGGAGTTTAAGTTACATTTTTATTTTTGAACTATAGCTGTTCTGTTTTTAGAACTTTGCTATTTTTGTACCTAGAAGACCTCTAGAACTTGACAAAAATTGTATTTCATTCTCTGGGAAAGTTGAGTAAAAGACAAATTATCTATCTATCTATCTTTATTTATCTATTTTATTCTATCTATTTATCTATCTATCAGTTTAAAGGGCTTTCTAACAAAGTGAGAATCAGCCCTATCCTCACATGGGTCTAGAGATCTCCATATTCATTGCTCGAGTTGTTCTGCTAGATTATCTTCAGTCTGGCAGTTCAGGGGGGTGTCATTTCTACTACAGCTATTTCCCTATCACAGCTCAGGGGGGTGTCCTTTCTGCTGCAGCTCTCTCCCTGTAACTGCCACAGCTTCTAACAGAACATATGGCTGGTGGGAGTTGAAGATTTAAACTGAGCATGTGCGACCAGCTCAGTGAGACGGACATAAAATAAGGAAAAGATCAAACAGTGGGTGGTGCTATACATATACATTTTATTGAACTGTTCACTGGCCATAATACATTTTTAATTACATGCAATTACAAAAGTATTCAGATCCAGCTACTGATTTGAAAAATGTAGAATATATTTTGTGACAGGAACTCTTCAATCAACCAGGGACAACATCAGGATGGAGTTCTCTCCATGTTCTCTCTGTTCTTGCATGGGCTACTCCTCTGTTCCTCCAATACTTCTAAAATATGATTTTGCATCCTATGAAACTGATTCAAAAGCTTTGGGTTCCTTAAATGGGGTAATTAGATGTACAGGCCATGGTTCAATATTGGTGCATTCTACAAAAATACTGAATATTCTGCCACTCAATGAATTAATAAAAATTCACCACAATAACAATAATAATACGCTTCTTTGCATTTTTCTGGAATTGTATTTCCTTTTAAAATATCTTTTAAAATGTAACAAGTTTCAAGACATAAAATGAGATAAAATGATGTGGCTTTATCATCTATTTCAAGTAACTTAATTTTATTGCAGCAATTATTCTTTTGAAAATCTCTGAAATAAAGATAAGAAGAATATAGAAAGGATTTAAAAAAATAGACTAAAATGATTGAGGCAGACATTAGTGCTTCTCTAGTAGTTTCATGGGTACACTGATTATAATCTGTAGCTGCAAGCTAGTGCAGGATAATGTAGAGAGGTCAGGGGGCTCCTCTTCCCCTGATTTATAGCTACTAATCTACAATGATGCAGAATCCTTCACGATGATAATTGTGGCAGTGAGGAGAAAAATAAGGGAAAGTGAAGTAAATTGATAGCTTATGATTAATTGTCTGCTGAGTTCAAGAGTAGAGTGCACACTGAATCAATGTCCTCTTGGGGTGGTGTCTATCTTTTTATATATTAAGGGGATAGGAAGGAAAATAGAAGGATGGAAGGAAAGAGAAAAGGGAGGAGGAAGGATGTAAAGAACGAAGTAAGGGGAAGAAGGAGGAAGGAACGATCAGAAAATAGATTTGGGCATGAAAGGAAGAAAGAAGTGGGAATGAAAGGGCAAGGAAGAGGACATTGGAAACATGTTGATAGGTAGTATTTATCTATATTAGTAATAATTATTGTTAGTATTAATGTAACATTATGATGAGAGATTTGCACTTTTATGAAACTACACAAAATCAAATATTTTATTGTGCTAGTTTCTTTCAGTTGGGTATACTGATATACTGTTATATGAATGTCAAATAGGGTGTTCCCTCTGCAATGACCGACTATCAACAGTCTGATTTCAAGCCCCTTTATGACAGTCATGCTTTTCCAGTTTGTGCCATTGTCACAATAATTAAGAAAATGTATTCCATATAATTTTAAATGAAAAAAGGGAATGTGTGATCAGAACATGACCTATTTTTTTAAATCACATTTTTGTGTTAAACATTTTAGACATTTTAGTGTTTTGTTTTTTAAGTTTTCCCTTTCACTGCCTATAAGTTTAAAACATGTTTACTGTATAATCCTTCATACTGTCCACTAGGTCTAATAATAGGTCAGGATTTCCTGTTCTGTCCAGGTAACTTTTCAGTAGTTATCATTATCACCACAGGCAGGATTACAATGACAAGTAACACCACTGTATGGATAACACAGGATCTACCATTCACAATAGGTAATATCTCAGCTTATCTCATCCCTCCTGACCTCTGCACAGGTCACAAAACTTGACTAAAAAACTCTCTCCCATAGAAGTCAATTGAGTGCCCCCTGTTACCCGTGTCTATGGCCTATGTAGCTGGTCTCAAAAGACAGGAAGTCTTAATATATTTTAGGCCCAGTGGCCAGTGTGAAAAATACAGGATTTTAGATTTTTTATATAGATAGTGACATGTAAAATTAAAAAGAAAAAAAAAATCACCAAAAATTCTTTAAAATATAGTTTAACATAAAAACGTGATTTCAACAATAGGTCATTTTCTGATGATGCATTCCCTTTAAATGTTAGCTGACATTGTATTATTATAACTAGAGAGCTTACCCTCTAAGTCACAAACATACTCATTTCCAAATGTACCAAGCATGCTGTAGATTTGAGTGACATTTCTGCTACTGAATTAGTCCATAATAAACAGCACTTCAATTAATTACTTTACAGCAGAACTGACTTGTCTTCCAATATGTCCAAAAATGTGCTTTCTCATCGAAATGTACTTTGAGCACGTCTGTCTTGATTATGTGGTCTGGCACAATCTCTTCGGGTAATTAGCTTCATAACATAATTATCTCTGGAAGCTTAAAGGGGAATATGTCCACCTACAAGGCACAAACTGATTTTTCAAGCAACCGCTTCCTCCGTATCTTTCAGATCTTTGTGGACAATAAGCCAGGAAATTCTGGAACACTCACCCACCATGAGGACCATTTGTACTCAAGATGTCACAATGCTAACATATACATCTTTGTTATCCTGCTGTCCATATATGAGTCCAGAGCCAAAATTAATTGTTTGACATGTCCAGAGCCTAATCAGAACTAGGCAATAGAATCTCCTGTTTCTGTACAAACGCTGGACACCTCACTTTGACATTCAGCACCTGCGCAGAAGTACTAATAACTAGGAACAGCCTGATGAAGTTGTCATGTGAACAAGTCCTGTGACCACCACTATCTTAAAGTCCATGGACGTGTGAGTATGTATACTCAGGACAACCAGGGGTCTTCACTATGAAATCTGGGGGACACTACCAAGTCATGTATGCTTGTATGGCTCATACATAACAGTTTATGGCGTTTTGAGAAATGTCATTGTGCTGTAAATTGGTCAACCTCTTTGAGACCTTGGGAATACCCCTTTCATTTGTATTATATATTTATATGCTCACCAGTAAAGTTTTAGTTTTGATACAATTTTGAGGTTATGAAGTTAGGATCTTGTACTAATATGAACAGGTAGATACTTATTATTTAATGACGTCTCAATGATGGTAATTGTATTTTGTATTGTCTAATGGCAGGTGACGATCTATACAATATACTGTAATATACAGGTTGCAATGAGACATATACTATATTATATGGAACTGATCATATGGATGTATGACTAGGAGCTGGACAGAATTAGTTAATGAAGAGCAAAAATTAACAAAACCAACCTACTTGATGAATATGCATGAAATGACCTTTGCTTGTATCTATACAGTCCACTTTAACTAATGTATTCAAATAGCCTGGACAGGAAGAGCAAATAGTGTAACACTGTACGCGCTGTCTATTACTGGTGTTCAATAGCACAAAGTAAGTCAACGAGACATTTACACATAACCTTGACATAATTGCTGCATTTGGTTTCTGTAACCTTGGCCAGTCACTTGATCTTCAGTTTTTTAAAGCCTCAGATGTAAACTGAAGGATCGGTGCCTGAAAATGTTCATGTGCATGTTCTGTACAAGTGCAGCGCTGCATGGAAGGGTTTGATAATAATGCTAATTTAGTGACTGTGACTGAAAACCACATGAATAGCACAAAATAATCTGGAGAGGAAACTAAGCAAATTTAGAAGTGCAGTTAGGCCAGTTTTTGGCATTCAGACCTCTACCGCTTTTTTTTCTGCATGGAAAATGGGTTGAGTTGCAACCTGGTTCATAGCTACGTGTATGCCGTGTATTCTGTGCTGTGTTCTTATAAAAACTGCACACTAGAGTGTTGTACCACTTGGGCTGATTTCACATCACTGTTTAGCTTTCTGTTCTTGTGATTCCATTTTTTAGATGGGGAAAAAAGTCCTGCATGCAGTACTTTTGTTTCCTTCTAAAAAAATGGATCGGACAGAAATGTCTCAAACAGACGACTGATGTCGTACTTTTGTTCCGGCTGCCTCTTGGCAAGTTTGCCATGCTGCGGCCGGATCCGCGGCCCACCCCATTACAGTGAATGGGGCCGGAGTGTAGTTCCGGCCCCACACGTGCACCAGTGGTAGCATGGATCCGGCAGGCTGTTCACCCACCGGAACAGCCTGCCGGAATCCACTGCCGCTAGTGTGAAACTAGCCTTAGTGATACACCAAAAAATATCCTAGTGGGTCATATGTATAATTAATATCATTTTGTCCTTTAAAATGGCACACACAAATCCAGACGGGTTACAAATGTAATTCCTAATAAGGACTTTATAAGCACAAAGAGAACTCTAGGTAACACCATAACTAATATCACATAAAATGCCAGCTGTAGGAACACTCAAACACTACAGTCACAAATTTCAGGCATACTAATTGACAACAGATACATAATATCCAACATACAACCATGTCATGTCCATGGACAAACATTATCTGCAGAATGAGACCACTAAACTGTAAAGTGCTTAACATGTACAGTATCTGTCTTCAGAATGTCGAAACACTAATGACCAGTTCCACAAAACCCCTAGGGGTAAAGCTATTAAGTCAATTATTTATCAAGAGCTCCATTGATTATGTTTGTTCATCGACAGAGACTGAAACAGACCTTAAATCTCACAATCATTGGACTATAGTACATTGTGGAAATCATGCTTCACCATCTGACAGTCTGAAAGATGGATATACTTTAGGTTGGCTGAAGGAGGTTTAGGCTGAAGTAGGTTGATGGTTGAATATTGGCCATTTCGGTTGTTTAAACTGGCCAAACATGTTCAAATACACTGGCGAAGAATGAGCAGTCTTTCTGGGAATGTTCTTTAAAAGAAATCTATTTCAAACTTTTAAACACAGCCAATTTTCTTTCAGACAATGATGGTCTGCCATCAGATGGCGAAGAAAATTGTGTGTTGCTAAATTTAACCCAGTGATTTTGGTTAAAATTGTCCATTTTGTCAGAACAGTTGAGGACATTATCAATAGCACCTACTGTGACTGGGCGAGCAGTACAGTGAAACTTCTCTAGAAGACCTCTTCTTTGAGGATACCACCCTTAATCTAGGCCCCTTTTGTTTGTGAGGGATTTTCAGTTCCCTTATATACTATGTATATTGGCCTTCTTCTATCAGCAGAACACCAATCTAGAAGACCAAGAGGTTATCACTGTATATTAAAGTGCTCAACCACAGCTGTGTCTATTCCATCATAGAAAGAACAACCATTCAAAGAAATAATATTTATCACCTATCTACTGGATAAATGATAAATACTAGGTACTCTGTGCAGGACACCGCAGACACAGGGACCCTAGTCCCCTTTCCTCCCCACCATCACTTGAGTGGTAAGCTGTGACCATACAACTATATGGGAGGTATGGGGTCTGCAGGAGAAGTCCTACAGGTGGGAAGAAACCATCTTCTAGATATCATTCGTGGTCTCAGCAGCTGGACCTTCATCAATCTAACATTTCTCCCCCTTCCAGTGGATAGATCAGGAATACTTTTGTCTCTAATAACCATTAAAATGATTATATACTGTGAAACCGGCCAGCAATATTCGATAATTTCACACAGTATGATGTCAGTGACGTCTATATATGCAGCTGCTTGTAGTAAGAACGCCACTTGGGCATTTGTACGATTTTGCATTCTTCAAGTCCAATAGCTTTCTGAAGATTATTTCGACACAAGGAGAGGCACTAACTTTCTGTCTATGGAGAATGCAATTGCATCTATTATTCTATTGACATTTCTGCAGCTCATGCAGATTTAAAGAGCAATTATGAGAGGAATTGCTCCTTAAATGAAACCAATAAGGATAGTCTGGAAAAAGTCACATACATAGCTGTCCCCATACTCTACATAATGCATCTAAACATGCTGAAGTGAAATAATCACATTATATAGCATGTTTTACCAATATAAATGGCTGTGAAGCATTTTCTTTCCATCAATACCAAAAATACTCAGAGCCTTAGACAATTGACATTTAAATGCAGAAACCGAGCTTACAAAATATGTGAGCTACAAAAAAAAAGAAAGAAAAGAATCCCAAATATAACTCTAAACACAGCAAGACACTTTTAGTGTGGAGGCCTGGGTGACATTTCTTTGAGCCGCACATTTCTCATAGTGTCATATTGTAGTCCATAGGGGACTGTGACATTATTCTCAACAGACAAAAATAAGAAATTCTACCAGTTCAGATCTAAAATGAGAAAAAATATTCTTTCCATTTTCTCACTTTTATTTCTACTATGCTATGTGTCTGGTAGATGAGGGTAACACCGCTGACTATGGGTGAATTTATGGCCACTGACTGAGTGGCAATAGTGTTCCAAAAGGGAAATATAATGGGCAAGTCCAATCCTAAAAACACTGTAGATTACCTACGAAGGGTATGGCCACACGGTTGGGTCAAAAATAAAGGTTGTATCTGTCCTTTATATTTTCTCTCCTTTTATGATCCATTCCTGATTTTAGCTTCCAAAACTGCATCAGGAACCCTGACCGTGTGGTCGCACTGATAGGGGCCGCTCAGGCCGCCGTGATACTGCGGGTCTGCAAAAATGCGGAGCCGCAATACCACGGATGTCGAACGGTGTGTGTTCTGGAATTTGCGGAACACAGATCGCCAGCACCCCATAGAAGATGCCTATTCTTGTCTGCTGTTGCTAACAAGAATAGGACGTTCTATATTTTCTTGAAGAGCCTCGGCACAGAGCCACGGCTTGGCAAGATCGCACACCGCCCATTGAAGTGAACAGGGCCGCATCTATTCCGCAAAATTGCGGAATAGATGCGGACCCATTCACACGGTCGTGTGAATGGGCCCTAAGGCTAGTTTTACACAAGTGTTAAGAGTTCCGGCAAAAAACAGCCTACTGGAGCTCTCTGGATTCGGCACTGCCGGATGGTACTGAAAAGCCCGCCAGGTCAATTTACTATAATGGGGACTGGTGAAGATCCAGCCGCTACCTGGCAAGTATGCTGGGATTCGGCCAGACAAAGCTATGGCACCAGACTATTGAGGCTTCTGAATAAAACAGCATCAGCCTGATGAAGATATCTAATAATGATGAATCCATAATATTTTTATTACAACGAAGTGAGCAAATATAAAATAGCATTGCACAAACAAAGCCTGAGCTGAAAAGTAAATGGGATGAAGGGAACCACATATCTGTTTACATGGTATACAGGGGAATATGTTTGTACTGGAAACACAAGAACAATTAACTAAATTTAAGAAGAAATAGGACTGGAGTCAGGGATCCAGCTCAACAACAGGCAGCGCCATTTCATCGAAGTTAATGGATCTCAAGAAACTGGTTCTGGAGTACACAGCATAATGCAAAATACACTCCACGGATTTCTCAAAATATGGAACTTGTATAGCAGATGGGAATCGGTCATTTATCTCTCTGGCAGGGGTGTAGCTATAGTTGAAGCAGGGGACACGGCTGCAATAGGGCCTGAACTCAGAAGGTGCCAACCCAGGAGGAAGAGCAAAAAATTTTATTGTCTGGGCCCCTTTAACAGTATTAAACAATGATATTATATACAGTGACACGACATACAGTATATACGTGTAGGAAACAGACAGAGCGGCTTCCGGGCCTGGTCTGAGAGAGTTACCTTGACTAGCCCGAAGGGATGAGGGTTGCACAGGAGGAGAGGGATGCGAAGAAGTTGCAGAGGGGAGGGGGGCCCGTTCAAAAATCTGCTGTGGGGCCCAGACATTTCTAGTTACACCACTACCCTTTAAGGCTCCAGAGGAATGCACAATGCATATGGTGTGCACACAGCCTGTATGTGAATGAGGATGCATGACGTTATGGTACAGAGCTGCACAGCCACCAAGTACTGCTATAAAGACTCTCTAAGGCCTCATATCTGTACAGTCAGGAGTGTAACTACCATAGCGGCAGACCATGCAACTACTATCGGGCCCAGGGCAAGAGGGGGCCCAGTTGGGATCATCTACTCTTCTACTGGAGGTGAAAACGTGGTGATAACTCAGGCACAGCATAAGCAGGATTGATAGCCTGTTTTGTCTGTGTTAGCCATAGCTAACATAGACAGATTGTAAAATACGTACTAGGCCTGCTTATAATGGAGTGCGTGAGGTTGGCGGTGGGACGCTCACTCCACCAGGGGCTCCGGTCCTGGGCTTCCACCAGCCCACAGCTGAGGATCACATGGGTCGTTAGGGCCTAATTTTTATTGCCCAGTGTATAACTGAGCAGGGTGGCCATGCCTGGAGAACTGACAGCTGAACGTCAAAAGGTATTGCTTGTGCCACCCAATACTTGTTATTAATAATAAGCAGTGTGACGGCTAATAAGATGAGCAGAACCTGGACATATCCCTATCTTCACCCCTCCAGCCCTCCTGACATGAGCATCGGAGCATTTCATGGGCTTTCAATGGGCTTTTTATTTACAATGGCACACTGCTAGGCTGAGGCTTCCATCCAGCAGTGTTACCGGTGATGTCACCAGCTCTGATGGGCGGGCTTTAGTGTTGCCCTAACCATTTCACAGCGGACGTTAGTGCTGGTGACATCACCGGGCTCACTACTGGCTTCAGCAGTCACTATGGAGAACCCGGTACATCACCGGATCTTCTAAAAATGCCTTTGCCCTGCGCGATTCAGCACAAGGAAAAGGAGAGCATTAAAGCATGAAATGCTCCGATGCTCATATTAGGGGGGTTGTCTCTGTGGAAACGGGGGTATGTCCGTGTTCAGCTCTGAACCCTTACAACCCCTTTAAGGAGTGATAGATGTCCTACATGCATGGACGTCTAAAAACATGAATATAGACTGAGTGGATGCATGTGTAAATGAACGTAACATATCTATATAATATAGATCTCGAGATCTCGGCAGGGTATCATACCTCCCAACTTTTGAAAATTGCAAAGAGGGACAATGTCTGCGGCACGCATCACGGCAGTTTTTTTCATACTAGGCCACGCCTCTAGCTCCACCCAAAACATAATTACTGGAGCCCCTGCGACAATTTTTTTCTTGTGCTTCAATGTCCATATAAATATTAACACATAAATCATCAGATTATAGATATTTTAAAGTCAAAATTGCACCAAATAATGAAATTTTGGTCTAATATGTAGGTAGAAACCATGCAGACACTTTAGTAAGGAGCAAATTTAGTAAATTTATTAATGCACATTTATGAATTAATTCCCCAGGTCAAAAAGAGGGACATTTAAGGATCAAAGAGGGACAGAGGGACTTGGGTCAAAAAGAGGGACTGTCCCTCCAAAAGAGGGACACTTGGGAGGTATGGGGTATTGGCCCTGGTGGCCAGCCAATGGCTATACTGTCTTGGCCAGGTTTTTTTTAATATAGGGATATAGAATCAAACTGGGTAAAGGAATGTCTACTGAAACTCAGGCCAGAGAACCTCTGTGTAATCTTGTTGGACTAGAGCTTAGACCGGCAGAATTTCACAGAGATGGATTTACACACTTACAGACTATAAAGCTCCATGGGCATAAACAGTCACATTTTATAGGATTCGGATATCTTGATATGAGACTTCTTTGTAAACTTGTGTAATTTGTGAAGACAAGATGAAGTCTATAAAGACAGATGAGCACGTATCTACATAAACAATGTGACAGAGATGTATAATTGATTGAGTCTGAAATCAATGCTTCTTAGCATTCCATAATTAAGTGTGTGTATGGATGACGTGATTCTGCCAAACAGTCACAGCATGTCTCCTAACTGGAGGGGATCACTAATACTCTAATTCCTAATCAGTTACGTATAAGGAGGAATCTGCTCCAAATGGTAAGGGACAGTTCATACACGCTTAAAAAATCAGTCTGCACTACGTTTTTTTTCAGCGCGAAAAAAAACGTTCACTTCAAATCAGTGTGGAATACACGTGCCTTTTTTCAGTGCGAAAAAAGTGTTCACTTCAATACAAAGCTGAATTTTCAGCTTGAGGTTTTTGAAGCAGATTTTAAGCAGATCTGCGCAAAAAATGTGCGGAAATGCACAAAAACTGCATGGACTTTCATAAATCTGTTTTTTTTTCTGCTTCCTATTCAATTCAATAGGAGATTCAGCGCTGGTTTTTCCCCAAGATACGACATGGTGCTTCTTTTTTACACGCTTCTTTTTTACACGTGTAAAAAAGAAGCAAGTGCTGCTTCTTATTGAAATTAATGGGAGGCTGATTTGAGGCGTGTTAGGAGCTGATTTGATGCTGATTTTGAGGCAGAACCGCTTCAAACTGTGCCAAAAACTCAGTGTGAACTGGCCCTAAGTTTCCCTGAATCAAGAAAAAATAACACTAACATTAAATATTGTCTATGCATTTTGAAATGTAAATTCAAAAATGTAGTGCAAAAACTTAAAGAAGCACTCCTAAATTTTTTTTATTCTCTGACCTGTTAGAAAGGTACATGCTATAAAATGTAGGAAAGGTAATTTCTTACCAGTGACTGTATTTATGAGTTATAACCTCCTTTCTGATCCACAGCTGGATCCAAGTCAGTTTCTCTATGTATTCCTATGGGAGCCTCAATGTCAGTCTTAGGCTCCATTCACACATCCTGTTTTTCTTTCCTGATTCGATCCTGATCCTGATCTGGATCCATTCATTTCAATGGGTCCTGAAAAAATCAGGATCGAATCAGGAAAGAAAAACAGGACGTGTGAATGGAGCCTTATAGGAATGAACAGAGAAGTAACTGACTTCTTGTCCTGTGTCCAGGGGCGTAGCTATAGGGGGTGCAGAGGTACCAGTCGCTACTGGGCCCAGGAGCCTGAGGGGGCCCAAAGACCCTTGTGCTGCATAAAAAGACACTGGTATTATAGAAAGTGCATGCTAGTCAAGTTATACTTCTGGCTGGAGGGAAAGGGTTAGGTTAAAAATTTGAGGGGGGTGCAGTTTCAATTTTTGCCTCAGGCACCATGAAGGCTAAGTGCTCCCCTGCCCCTGACCACAAAGCACTGAGGGAAGGGGCCCAAGTTGAACTCTTGCACCATGGCCCATGAGCCTGCCTGTGTCAGTTGGAGATCAGAGTGTTGGTACCCCATACCCCTTCACTTGAAGTACTGTACCCTGGCATGACCCCTACATAGCTGTCTGATAGCAGCTACACGCTCTGCATACTCCTGTTCCATTGCTGTGGCTGCCTGAACTGATACTGAGAAATGTAAATTTGGTCTGCATCCAATCCACATTTTCTGCAGGTCGAATGTGGACTCATTCACATCAATGAGGCTGCACAACGTGTGCTGTCCACATCCGTATGTACATTCTGTGCCCCCGCAAAAAAATAAAACATGTCCTATTCTTGTCTATTTTATGGACAAAGATAGGACTGTTCTATTAGGAGCAGGTCATTGTGTTCTGCAAAATGTGGAATGCACACGGGCGGTACCTGTGTTTCGTGGATTCGCAATTTGAGTACCGCAAAAACAGCAACAGCCATGTGCATGAGGCCTTAAGGGGATAATTCTGTTGTAATTTCCATTTAAACATTTCTCTTGCAGTTTATACTCTCATAAGTCAACCAAGGGCAATCCTTGACTTTAATTATACTTTTTAATTGAGATTGCAACATTGTCAAAGTATTTTTTTTTTTATTTTTTGTTACTAGAACATAACTTGCGGTATAATTAATATCCAATGGACTGTCCTATAGTCTAGGGAACATCTAATTAAATACAGAGTGTCATATAGTGGCACTGCTTGTAACAAGTAATTCCCATGCAGCCCATTGTCTAGCTGGTTTTTATTGCTTTATGTAATCGGCCGGTCTAGAAGTTTGGTTTCTGTAAACTGAGATCAGTAATAACTGTTCACAAGTGTTAGCAGAATGTGAATATTGATATAATCTATTTCTATTACTACAGCGAGGGCATGCATTGCTGCCTCCGATTCCATACTAACCATATTTCATCTTGTCGTGTCAGTTGCTATAGTTACAGACATTAAACAATGCAGAAAATCTAAATATAGCAAGAAGGTAGGAAGACAATTTCCAGCGAGAATAAGACGCCTTCAAAGTAGAATGTGAAAAGTTTAAGAAACGATTTAAACAGACAAATACAAGGCATTTGGAAACATTGGGGGTCATTTATTATTCTGAAATACACCTAAATTAACTGATGTGCCGCAATCTGCAACTTTTCCCCGATCACGTCAGGGAATAGTCTAAATAAATTGGCGAGTGGGGAAGGGGACGGATCGGCAGACCCATCTGATTTACCATTTTCTACGCCTGTTTCAGGTGTAGAAAAAGGTCTAAATGTAAGACAGCTAGGAAGCTGTCTTAGATTTAGAACTGGCAGAGGATCCCCCGGTGCCTCTTCATAACTTTGGCGGAACCACCTCCAGCTTAGGGGTCTAAAACGCCGGTCTTAATAAATGTGCCCCATAATGTTAATAGTATAACGATATATATGTCAGATTAATGAGGTCTACCCAACTGATTATACAGGACTAGGTTATAACATCACTTCATTATTGGATAGGGTCTCTGACCTCTGGTAACCCACCAAACCTGAAGGGGAGGCAGCATTGTTTTTTTGCTATGTCTCCTTCTACGTGTTGTCCTTCGTTCCCTTGATCCTCAGAATTGGTGGGTATCACAGCGGTCGGACCCACAGTTATGTGATGAAATATCCAAGTGAACTGCCATCACTTTATTAAATACACTTTTAGACTACATTCACACCAAAGAATTTTGGGTCTGCATCTGATCTGCATTTTTTGCAAATTGCACGTGTGCCCATTCATTGTTATGGGTGCAGAACAAAATGTGACCAGCACACGGATGTCATTGATGTACTGTTCGCATTTGTGAGGCAGTTCCACAAATTATAGAACAAGTCCTATTCTGTCTGTTTTATGGACAAGAATAGGCATTTCTATGGTTGAGATTGAGGAAAGTGTGGATAGACATGGCCAGTATCGGTATTTTGTGGATTCGTGGACCACAAAATACATACTGTTGTGAGAATAGAGCCTTAATGGAGTTGTGCCATCTGGACAACACTCAACCTGGCAGTCAACTGATTGCCACATGCCCAGCTTCTCTCATCTCTAGAAATCAGATGTCATTGCCAGGGGAAGATTCCCATGGTCACTCTTTTGCTTGGCAGCAGTCTATTCAAACTATGCGACCATGCAATACAGGGTTACGTTAAATCAGTGAGAGAAGAAGTTGTTCTCTGGTCATAGAGGGGGTCCAAAGTGAGGATTTTCACCTCCTCCATGACGTCCATAGGACATATAGAAAATATTTGTCCACTTGCCCGACCCCTTTTGTGGCATCTCAAACTAATTGGAACCTAGAAGTTGTTTCCAGGCTAAATTCATACAACTGGACACAACCGGGGACCATCCATTCAGATGTTGTGGGATTGGCACATCAAAGGACCAGAAATTCAGAAACAACAATATAGTCCAGCCACTACATGGTCTAAGTCCGCCCCAGGAAAACAGCTTGTCAAGCTGACTCAGGGGCATAGCTATAGAAGAAGCAGGGGAAGTGGCTGCTTTGTAGCCTGAACTCAGAAGGGGCCAATCCAGGAAGAGGACTAAAAGATTTTATTGTTTGGGCCCCTTCGACGGTATTATAAAATGACATTATATACAGTGACACTGTAGGAAATGGACAGAGGGGATGCCGGGCCTTGTCTGAGAGAGTGATCTTGACTATCCACAAGAGTGGGGGTTACACGGCAGGAGGGGATTGTGAAGATGCCCCATTCAAAAATGTGCTGTGGGGCCCAGTCATTTACAGTTATGCAGAATTGTCAGATATATAGATTGGGACCATGATTATATTGGGACCATGATTATTTTACTGTCACACTCAGAGCAGCAGTTCCCATTTAGTTCCCCTCCTTTCCTGGATTTACCCAAGGGGAATATGACTGCAATAGGAACCTGAAGTCCAGTTATCACTAATATTACATGATCATATTGCAGGATTTTAAACCCTGAACCACGCATCAAATATCATAAATTTAACTGATGGAAAAATATTTTTTTAATTATTTTTAGGTCAATCAGTATAACAAAATGCTTTCAAGAGAGAACTTAGCGTAGAAAGTGAGATGACACCATTTTCACATCTGAGACCCATTGAGTCTCAACATTATTAAAACTCTGTGTGTTAAACCCAGAGCTAGAGCCATTATTATTTCATGTAATGAGAAAGTGCAAACCACTAATATACGTAACAAACACAAAAATTAGATTTGGCTTTGCAGTGCAAATTCTTAACTTTCTTCTTCAAAGTATGAATTATAATGACTCAACAAACACGTATGGGCATAACAAAACATGTAATATAAGACTTCTACCATGGTGCCCACTGACCCACAGTATGTAACTAGTCTAACTATTGTCCCAAAAAGGGGTATCACAGAAGTAGAATAGTAAAGGGATTTTCTCACTTCAGTAAATGGCATTTATCAAATGAATACAAGGTACTTACTAATGTGTTGCTATTATCCATATTGCCTCCATCACATTATACACTGCTCCTTTCCAGTGGTTACGACCACCCTGTAATTCAGCAGCGGTGGTCGTGCTTGCACACTATAGGAAAAAGTGCTGGCCTCTCTGGTGGTCAGAACCATGGGAGCATGAAGCGGTGGTCATAACCCCTGGATACGAACAGTGTATAATGTGGTGCAAAAATAAATCAATTCAGCAAAGGAGGCAATATGTACAATCACAGTACATTAGTAAGTGTCTTGTATTAATTTTCTCTACATGATACATGGCATTTGCTGAAGTGAGACAACCCTTTTAATGACCAATCTTCAGGATTGATCTTCAATCAGATGGATAGGAGTTCCTACTCCTGGCACCCATGATGTTCAATTATTTGAAAAGGCTACAGTGTTCGCCTGAGTGCTGCGTCCTTCCCATAGCCCGCCAAGTGCAATGCCATATCTCGTATAGTGGCTGTGCTTGGTACTGCAACCCAGGCCCATTCACTTCAAGCAGACTGAGCTCCATATAGGACATGTAACCAATGAATGTGGTGTCACTAGCCTAGGAAGAGCCCAAGGTGCTCAAGAGATTGCTACAGCCTTTTCAAACAGCTGATTGGCAATGGTGTGCAATCAGACCCTCACAGAGTCTAAGGATAGGTCATCAATATTTTACTCCCAGAAAAAAACCTTTAAAAGTTGCCCGGAGTCCTGTGTAATGGTTTTTATGGGTCTTCCCTGTGATGTCCAAAGTCCTGTATAATGATTTCTGTGGGTCTTCTCTGTGATGCTACAATTATTTGGACCGTAAAGGATTTAAAAAATCCCATTTACAATCAGGACAAAAAATTACCACAAAATCAAATAAAAAGCAGCACACTCTAAAAATCACATGAATGATGGGTCACATGTTACTATTCATTCACAGCAATCACCTGGCCACTTCAGTTGGGTAAACTACATTCAACTCCAGTTTAGAAGCCTTTATTATCCATCTGTCCACGGTTTAATACAACTCTTTATTTGTGGATATGGTAGATGTGATTTGGGAACTTTTTGTTTGTCTAGTGTTTTGAAATGGAAATTTATTTTAATGTCATGTAGGAGATGCCACAAAAAGTATGGAAATCAAGTCTCTATTTTCTGTTGTCCTGTACAATACCAATAGTAAACTTGTTATGTTAGTGAGCTTCACATACCTGGAAGTCAGGCTTTCAGAGAATAAAACAAATGGATGGAAATGGCTAATGAACGTGAGTCATAGACACTGCCAAGCTATTACTGAGAGCTTCACCTTGACCCTTCTCACACAAGTGACAATTAACGATTGAAATACATTATTATCATTTTGTAGAAATGTATGGTTGCTGAAGATCAGTTGAGGAGAAAAATCTGCTCATAATTCTCCAACACATTTGCTTTTTATAGGTGATTCTCGGCATAACTAGTCCTTTTAGCAGAATCACAACTGTACAAAAACTCAGAAGACAATATGGTAGAGATCACTGGTCACCTTCTCCTTCCCAGGAACTGCAACTGGCTGACAACTCTGCCTACATCAAATGCATGGAGGTTGGTCAGCCTTCTGTCATCTCCCACTAATGTTCTATCCAAAAATGGTTGGCTACAGAAGGTCCACTGTGCTAGAGCTATTACTTCTCACAGGTCATGGAGGTTTTTTTCTTGATAGGAGTCATGTCTAAACTCCAGGGATGGCCAACCTGAGGCTGTTGCAAAACTACAACTCCAAGCATTCCCAGACTGCATACAGCTATCAGCCCACAGCAGGGCATGGTGGGAGTTGTAGTTTTACAGCTGGAGAGCAGCAGGTTGGCCATCCCTGTTATAATGAGTGGGTTATGAGAAAGTATTGTTCATAATAGGTAAGCACTTAAAGAGCATCTGTCAGCAATCAACCCTATTACCCCAGGAACATTGCGATGTAGGGTTGATCCTGCTGATTAAAATGATACCTTTCTTATACAAATTGGTAGCAGTGTTCCCAAGGAATAATACTTCTTATTATTTATGTAATTTATTGCATTGGAGAGTATGACCAAGACTGGACAGCTGAGGAGCTAAGGTGCACTGAAGCCCTAATTTGCATAAACAATGAAAGTATTTTTTTCTTCTGGACGCCCCAACCGATTTTTACAAAACAGGTATCATTTTAATCAGCAGGATCAACACTACCAACTGTAGGCCTTGTTTAATAGAGTTGATCCTGATGACATAAGCTCTTTAAATATATCTACTATGATATATATTTCTACTATGTACACAAAAACATATTAGTACAAATTAAATTTTTATGAGTCCAATGATGGGAACCATTTCCTTATAATTATTATTATTATTACTACATGTGGGAGACATGCACAGACAGTATTTATATTCACTACAACTGGACTCTGTTCCCTTTACTCCTCAGCAGTACTTATACTTGTTGGCCGCGGTAAATGGGTCAATAAGAAAGAAGTGCACATTTTATTTCATGACATAGATTGTAGGCAACAATTGGTCTTTTTGTCATCTATTGTCATAAAAATATATGACATCTCTATGCGCAATATAGAACTAACCTAAATACTGTAGAAAAAAGGCTGCAGTATATAGCCTAATGGGAAATCAAGTAGTTGGTAAGTAAAAAGGTAACACAATATTTTACATGTTACATTTTATGATCTCTTGAAGAGTTTGTCCCAAGACAGACATTTATCCCCTATCTGTAGTACTCACTTTTATCTGTCAGTCCCTAGGACTCTGAATGGAGCAGCAGTGTGCATCCTAGACTGCCTCATTGTGGTTGTGCAGTGGGGAGCAATAGGGGGCTTGGATCCCTGTTCTAACAGTGGGGCCCCAGCAATCAAACATTTTTCACCTCTCCTGTGGATAGGTGATCATTTTCAATCTTGCAAAACCCCTTTAAAGACCCATTCTAGGACATACCATAGAGTGCAGCTACAAAAGCAGGGTTGCTTAGGCTGGGTTACATGTTCGATTTTGTGAGCAACAATTTGGCTTTACCCACAAAACAGTGTGGCCATTGGGTGCCGCATGTGGCAACCAGGGAGTGTAGACCTGGCCTTACTCCAAAAATTTAGGAATTCTAGTGAAATCTCAGAATAACCCTAAAACTGTCCTTCATCAATATTGCACAGCTTCCACTGGTCATCAATCCCAAAGTACACCTCATGATGAAGCAGTAAATTGCATGTAGGGGTGACATCAGGAGTGGACTGAAAACTTAAAATGGCCCTGGAAAACAACCTAAAATTGTCCCCATGTTGTAGGTGAGTTGCTAATGACAGAAGGTGGGGCAACACAAGTAGGCAGGGACAACAGAATAGGGGGGCCAGCAATACTGTAGTGCAGAACAAAATACCTCACCAGCAGAACCAAATACCTCAGTGCAGCACAAAATACTGCTGCCCCCACTTTAGTATTCGGCCGTATCACCTCAGTTCAATTCAGGAGGGCTCCTGCGGCTGCCAGCCAGATGCAGTACCTAAAACTGCAGAACCAGTACCTGATACTGCTACCATTATCACATTGTTATGTACCTGGCCAGCGGCCATAAGCCTGGACATCAGCCCACCTTGAAATTTCCCTGTATGGTCTATGGCCAGTCCACCCCTGGGTGACATCCTAGAAATGCAGTCATAGTGGCTAAAAAAACAGTATCTGTTACTCATGTAGGAAACTAAGGCTGGCAATACACTTTAGATTACTGTTACTCCTGGCCCCCCAGTCCACAAGCTCCCAGGCCCGAAAACGAAAGTGTTCTGGATGATGGAAGGGGAGTAAGCCACTGCGGATACCAAAATTGGGGATGTTGACATTCAACAGCCTGATGCTTCTTTGCATTGACATCTGCCGTCGGGAGAAAAGTCAGGACGCCCCCATACACATTAGATAGCAGGCTGGTCACTCTAAAAATGGTGGGCACAGTCAACGTTTGTCTAAAATGTACAACCAGCTTATAATACTTCAGAAAAAGTTCTACTGAAGAAAACAGCAGTAATTTATAATTGTTAAATCTACTAACATGATAAGAGGTAAAGCACTGGCTAGCCGGTATAAGGTTTATCTTTATCACATGATGACTTCCTTGCCTAGGATGATGACATACCATCTGCTACTGGGCATCTGCCCTGTGATGTTTGCTTAGGAGTGTAATGAGTCAATGAACAAGCAAACAATCAGCATTCATTCCTGATCAGGTATAGATAGGACATGATATTTGCTAAGCACACATTAGATGAATTGCAATATGCCACTATCATCTAGTAGAAACCTACCCTGGGCAACAGAGAACACTGGGTCCTATACAGTTCTCTTAAACTGATGGATAATGCACAAAGAAAGGTATACCAAGTGTAGGAGATCAACGGGGTAGTCAAAAATAAATGGGGTTTGTGGCATCAATCAATCGG
Organism: Rhinella marina; assembly: GCA_900303285.1. NCBI lineage: Eukaryota > Metazoa > Chordata > Amphibia > Anura > Bufonidae > Rhinella > Rhinella marina. The sequence continues at coordinate 294,019 of ONZH01008582.1, read as the reverse complement.
CAGTGGATATTCAGAGATTAAGGAGGAGATTTATTAAAACTGGTGCAAAGGAAACCTGCCCATAGCAACCAATCAGATTGATCATTTCATTTCCCAAAGGAGCTCTGAAAAATGAAAGGTTGATTCTGATTGGTTGCTATGAGCAACTATGCCTGTTTTCCTTTGGAACTCTAAAGTGTCAACCCATCCCCTGACTCAGTCAAAGAATAGGATATGTACATGATGCTCATTGCTTTTGATACTACATGATGTAATATGTAGCATGTTTAGCTTATTGTTTAATGAATATGATATATCAAAATACAATTATTTATCATCTGTCAAAATTTTGGGGGACTGGGGGAGGGGCAGGTAAAAATGGACTGGATGTCCCCCATATTTGTAGTACAACCTTTATCCTTCACAAGAGGAGGGCCTGGTTCTTGTTTGCTCCACACATCCTTGTTAAAGGGCATCTCTCAGCAGATTTGTCCCTATGAAACTGGCTGACCTGTTACATGTGCTCTTGGCAGCTGAAGACATCTGTGTTGGTCCCACGTTCATATGTGCCCGCATTCCTGAGAAAAATGAAATTTTAATATATGCAAATGAGCCTCTAGGAGCAACAGGGGCGTTGCCATTACACCTAGAGGCTCTGCTGTATGTAACTGCCGCACTCTCTCCACTTTGATTAACAGGACCAGGCAGTGTAAACGTCATCACACCTGGCACTGAATTGAACGAAAGTCTCATGATGCACTGCGTGCTTCAGTATCCGGCACAGGCACAGTACAAGAATGAAGCTCCCCAGCAGTTCTCTTCTGTACTGCAAGACTCTTTCCTGTACTGTACAGGATACCAAAGCGCACAATGCAGCATGAGACTTCAGGGCCCTAGGAGAAGTCAGGGCCAGGCATGATCATGTTTACACTGACTGGCCCTATCAATCAAATGGAAGAGGGTCAGTTGCTGAGAGAGCTGAGCCTCTAGGTGTAACGGCAATGCCCCGTTGCTTCTATCAACTCATAATTTAAAAACCTCATTAAGTTGCATAAATGAAAACTTCATTTATTTCAGCAATGCAGGCACAGGACCAACACAGAGATTACACACGTAATCTCCGATCCTCACAAGACCTCCTTCTCTCCTCCACTCTTATCAACTCTTCACACAATCGCCTCCAGGATTTCTCCCGCGCAGCCCCAATACTCTGGAACTCTGTACCCCAACATATCAGACTCTCACTTACAGTGGAATCCTTCAAAAGAAATCTGAAAACCCACCTCTTCAGACAAGCCTACAACCTGTGACCCTGCTGCTGCTACACTGCCATGACCAGCTTTACCCTCACCTACTGTGTCCTCCCATACCGCATAGATTGTAAGCCTTCACGGGCAGGGCCCTCTCTCCTTCTGTACCAGTCTGTAACTTGTTTGTCCTAGAGCAATTGTCTAGACTATGTATGTAAACCCCTTTTAACATGTACAGCGCTGTGGAATGAATGGCGCTTTAATAATAAATAATAATAATAATAATGTCTTCAGCTGCAAAGTGCACATGTAACAGGTCAGCCAGTTTCATAGGTACAAATCTGCTGACATATGACCTTTAAGACCAAAAGGCCAAATCTCTGTTGTCTTTTTTGCTAAAGCAACGCCTATGTAGAGGGGAGTGGTGCACTGGAAGTTACCATTCAACACAGAAGGGGGAGCTCTATCGAGGGGCCCTATATGCTGTCTCCAGTAATTTAACTAGGAATGATCGGGTCCCACAGCAAATTTTGGAATGGGGCTCCCATCCCCCTGCAACTTCTTCACAACCGCTTCCTCCCATGCACCCCTCACTCCTGTGGATAGTCAAGATCGCCCTCTCAGACAAGGCCTTACAGTGTCTCAGTATATAATGTCATATTATAATACTGTTGAGGGGCCCTGACAATATAATCTTTTAGGCCTACTCCTGGATGGGCCCCTTCTGGGTTCAGGCGCCAAAGCAGCTGCTTCCCCTATAACTCCGCCCCTGGCTGTCTCTACAGTACATACATTTTCACCATAAGAAACTGTCAAACTGAAGGACATTTAAAACCTTGTTCCCTAAACTAGAATGCCCCATTTTTTTGAAACTCTACAAAAACTTTACCCCTCTGTCGGCCCATTTGCAGATTATTGCCATTTACAATGAAAGCCTCAACGCTATGATGGATCTGCAGCACCACGGATACCAACAGACCCCATTGCTTTATAATAGTGTCTGCTGGGCTTCATTGTCTATCGTTTTGATGGAGAAAAAGAGTACTTCATGACACAGATGTGAAGAAAGCCTAGCAGACAAGGGGAAATAAAATAAGTTCTACAGAGAGAAAAAATGTACGAAATCTTGTGAGTAGCTGACAAACTGCTGATTTCTTACTTGCCAAGTGAAGACGTGTATTAATGCTTTTGGCTAAGCGTGCCATCTCAAAATCTGCAGTCCCGCATGCAGAACATTTTACGATCCAGAGGATGACATATGACTCAACCAAACTAGCCGTAGATTATCTTTCACAAAGGAAGTGTTAAAAGCAAATCTATGAGAAGATGCATTAACCTATAAGTGCAGGCTATTCAAAACCCTTTATACTGTATGTTATATTATCCACTGCTTCCTTCACTCATTGTGCTAAAATGATTACATATTATAGGACACATCTTCCTTGGGAACCAGAAATAGCTTAACAACCGGAGTCACTGCTACTCTTTACTGGAAGAAGATCTGCAGCTTTTAAGGGCTCCACACCACATCATCGTTTTTATTTCTTAAAAGAAATGTATCAACGTGTTTATTTTACATATATATTTATATCCTAAAATACCTTTAATGATCTTTTTTCATTTTATGGTATAAATGTTGCTTTCCTTTTTTCTAGATTATTGGGGCAGATATCCAAGCTAGCCAAGCCTTCCTCCACTTTTATGATACCATTCATATGGAAATGAGATGACTCTTGACTTTATCGCCAGTATACAAATAGCAAGCAAACATGTCATCCTTACAATGTAGAAGGTGTAAGCCTACTTGGAGGTCTAAAACTTTTATATCATTGTAATTTGCAGAATTAGGCTCTGGTCACCCCTAGGGGTTCAGTGGTATTTGTGCTCTGTGTGTGAATGGGATGGTATGATTTTGGTTTAGGCACACCGTGGTTTACAGAGCTGCCTTGATTATGTCTAGCTGTACTATGCCCTATCCTTGATGTTTTGTGGTGTTGTTTTATCATGATGTCATTACAATGAAGAACATGTGTAAAAAAAGTACGTGTACAACTATTTCATGAGCTAATTGTGGAGATTTTCAAAGGGGTTTTCCTGGTTCCTGACATTTATGACTTATCCTCAGGATAAGTCTCTGATAATTCTCATCAATATCTGATCAGTGAGGGTCTGACACCCTGCATCCCCAATGATCAGCTGCCTCCCGGGCCAAAGCCAACACTTTGAACAGAGCCAGAAGTACAGCTCTGAGGATAGGTGATCAATATCAGGAACCAATCTAACTATCAGTAAATGGATCTGAATGGGTATTTTAGGAATAGTGAGGTACTGGTGGTCAGAGTTTGACCAAGGAATGTGGAAGAACTTGGCTACAGTCTGAAAGTCCCAACAAATAAGAGAAGAGACAACTAGGCTTCTCAGTAGAACCTCAAAAAGCCTATGTGATTAGCACTGGTGCCTTGCAGCGATTGGGTCCTGGGTTCGAATCTGCCAAAAGACAACATCTGCATGGAGTTTTTATGTTCTCCCGGGATTTGTGTGGGTTTCCTCTCACAATCCAAAGATATACTGATAGGGAACTTATAGGGATTGTGAGCCCCATTGGGGACAGTATGATGATAATGTCTGTAAAGAGCTGCCGAATATGTCAGCGCTATATAAGTATAATGGAGAAAAAAGCCTGAAAAACACCATACCTATAGTATACTCAGTTATTGAAAAAATAATCATAACCCCAAAAACTCCACAAATAAAAATGCTGTGTAGATAGAAATTTTCTTTTCTACCATCTGGCCATAGCGTTTAAACTCCCCCCCCCCCCATACACACTCACATTTTTAAAAACTACTTGGAAAATGCATCTAAATGCTGTGCGCCTTAAAGGGTACAGTTCTAATGGAAAACTATCAATACAACAATACAATGAATGGTGGAAAAAAAAAACTATGTGAACTTGCTTCTTTAAATGTGTACAGATGTCTATATACTGTAGTCTTCAATGTAGTCACGTAATCCATATGAAGTGCTGTCTGACATGTGTAGACAAACATGCAACCTCTACACATAAATGCTATAGAGGTCAGCTCGGAGGTGTGAGTTTTTAACTATATATTTGTTCATGTCAGATTTTAGCCTTCATGCCTGCAGCCCACATTATAAGAGGCAAATCTTTCATATATTGGTTTGGATATAATAGCATGCACAATATCTTTCATAAATGGATTATAAATTTGTGCAATGTGCATCAATATTATGAGTGAAGGTATGACATATTAGTTCATATGTGTACAATTAGCAGATGTCGAGGTGAAAATCAGGGCACATGTAAATGCTTGCAAGTAATTAAGGCCACCAAGGGTTCTGTTCTTCATGTAATTGCAAATGAACCGCAGTGACAGCAGTACATGCTGTCTTTTACATTCCAATTTTCTCTATTGTTCTTTTTAAGCACTAGTTAGGATCTCTGTGCAGATCCATTTTATTTCAAGATTACTCCAGTTGCAAATTTCTAGGTCAGGTCTAGAATGACTTTGCATGCCGCTATAGGGGCTTTAAAAATATTAATGGTTGACATTTTGGTTGGTGCTGAAATATTCAGTCCACATATCAAAGGGTACAAAAATAGGTTAGTTTCAATGTAAGGTGTTTCATATAAAATACATCTAGAACAGGAAGTGTATAACAGTTCACTCATCTAAGTCCTACTTTCACAAGGCTGAGTATAATAGTTTATTCACTGAGATCGCTCATATATAGTGAATGGCATACTGTAATTTGTATGTTTTTAAAGCATACCTAAAGTGATCCACTTAGGAACCTCTTTGAATATGAACCTCAAGATGCAAATAGAGGTTTATAATTTTTTAAAAAACTAGTGCTCTGGAAACATGAATCACTGTAGTTAATAAAGCCCTGTGATCCCGGCAGCATGGACACTGATTTAACCCTTTCAGTCCCAGAGGTTTTTTCGGCTTTGCGTTTTCATTTTGCGCTCCCTGCCTTCAGCCATAACTGTTTTATTTTTCTGTTCACATAGCTGTATGAGGGCTTGTTTTTTGCGGGACAAGTTGTACTTTCCAACGCCACCATTTAATATTGCATATGGTGTAGTGGGAATCGGGAAAAAATTCCAAATCGGGTGAAATTGCAAAAAAAAAAACGCTATTCCGCTACAGTTCTACGGGTTTCTTATTTACAACGTTCATTAAAACTGACCAGTTACTTTCATTCTACTAGTCAGTACAAATCCGGCGATACCTAATATGTATAGTTTTTCCTGCGTTTTGATAGTGATAAAATAATTAAAAAGTTGGCCTTTTTTTTGTCATATCTTGACCCCTATAACTTTTTGGTATTTATGTGTACGGAGCTGTATGGGGCTCATTTTTTGAGGGGCGATCTGAAGATTTTATTGATACCATTCTGGGGTGTGTATGACTTTTTGATCACTTTTTATTTAATTTTTTTAGAAAAAAAAAGCGACAAAAAACAGCGAATCGCCATTTGAGAGCTTTTTTCCGCCACACAATTCGCCGTATTGGAATTTTTTTTTATATTTTAAAAGTATGGGCGTTTTCGGTCATGGTGATACCCATGATGTCTATATTTATTGTTATTTAGGTATTTATTTTTTAATTATATGGAAAGGGGGTTGATTTGAATTTTTATATATTTTTTATTTTTTATATATTTTTTAACATTTTTTAAATTTTTTTGTGATTATTTTAAAGCTCAAATATGGGCAAATAGATTGTTTTTTTATTTTTTCTTTATGAGCAATGAGGGTCTTTTATTTTTGACTTAATGACCGACTTTGCTCATTTCTTATCCTGGCCTGCCATCTAGTGGCCAGAATAAGAATTGCACTTTGAAAGCTGTAAACCTCATCAGCTTCACACGGGGTGTCTGTACACCACCCGGAAGCGTACGCTTCTGGCTTTAGACGCAACTAGATGCCGTGATCACGTGTGATCACGGCATCTAAAGGCCTATGAAGACGCCGCCGATGGCGGTAAGTACCCGCAAGTCTCTGCTGTTAGAAACAGCAGAGTCTTGCCGTCCATGACGCCCGCCACACGGGACGGCGCTGGGAGTCTAAGGGTTAAGAAAAAAATTTTTTCTGCTGTATTTGAGGAGTTTCAGTTTAATATGATCTAACAGCTTTGCCTAGAGAGAGAGCAGACAATAACTTCTTTTAGTGAGTCAGGAAGGAGACATCTAATATATATATATATATATATATATATATATATATATATATATATATATTAGAATCTAAGAGCTATGGAATTTTTATTCTCACTGGAGATACTGTATGCTTTAATCTTTAATATATACTGTACAGTTAAGTCTACTATTGTGAGCAAAAAATAAATCTTGTCTTCTACATTGAGTTACTGGGTCAGAGAGCTGCCTAATAGTTGGTATTCTGTTAGGATTTGATGTCTTTTCTCGAGGGGTGAGTTCTTTCTCAGGAGGCATGTCCTTACTTCTGCAACTCTCTCCCTATAACTACCACAGCTTCTAACAGTAGGATGGAGCTGAGCAGGTGCTTCCACCTCAGCAATGTTAGACAGAGGTAGAAAAAGAAATAAGGAAAAGAACAAACAACAGGTGGCACTATAAAGATTGATTTTATTGAATATCTCAGTGACTATACTTAATCTTTAATTAAATGCAATTACAAAAGTTTTCAGATGTAAGTGTTGTTGTTACTGAAGCAGATCCGATGGGCCACCGAACAGACCTGACTTGGGGAACACCTAATAGCTTGTTCCTGATAGCGCTCTGGTCTTCACCCTTTACCTCCTATACATGCTACAGGGATCAGGACTCCGCTGCAGGGGAACCACCAGGCCACAACATCTTTGAGTAGTCTCTGTTCAGTGACTGCTGATCCATAGGGGTCAAGAGACACCAGTGCAAAGCACCAAGGGATCAGGAGAAACCATAGTTAAGGACAAGCTGAGTCGGGGCAGCCAAAGTATGTGGAATCTTGATATAGGCCAAAAGTCAAGACAGACAGCACAAGTTCAAATCTGAGAATCAAGCAGAAGTCATGTCAGGCAGCAGAGGATTAATATACATAGTAGGTCAAACATGAAAAGTGAGATGGAATACAGCACACCTTTGCAGGGTCTAGCAATTAAAAAACGTATTGTTCAGACACGTTCCCCCGAGGGGACGGTGACCTTAATACCCAAAGTTGGACAACCACAGGCTGGGGAAGAGTATGATCATTTAAAAGCCAGAGGGAGCATACACACCCTACGAGAAGTAGGGCATTGCAGGCAAGAAGCAGGCCTCAGCCTGCTTGGAGTGGATAAAGCAGCACTTTCCAGCGGCCGTGCTGGAAACCTGTTTCCAGTACCAATGGAGAAGTAAACCCACCATATCAAATGACTTGCCAGCACTTTCAGAAGAAACTTCTGTTTGTAGAAATAACTATTCTATTAACTATGTACCAGGAAACTGCAATTCCCCATATATTATGATCTTTATAGAAACCAAAGCTACATTATTAAAGAAGCTGTGTTTGATTTTTTTTTACCAAAGCCTTACAACTCTTGTTTATGGGACGTGTCAAGTACTGCAGCTTAGCTCTGTTTTCTTGAATTGAAGGGTTGCCATTTGTCTAAAAGTCTGTTCTAAAAGCAAATAATCCAACAAATAAACTGAAATTATAGGAAAAAAGCAAAAACAATCATATACAATCCACAGTTTCCACGTAAAACCAGGTAAGTAAAATGAAGCTTTTTAATATTACTGTGTATTATTAATTCACTGTTCTCCGGGGACGTTTTAGTTTTGGATGGATTTCTACAAGCATACAATGATGGAGAAAATATTTGGATGAATTTCAACCATATGCCACTGGGTATTATTTTTGGGATTACTCTCAAGGCCATATGCCACAAGGTATTATATTTTGGCAATAATATGGAACCATATTGTACTACAGTGTTTTCAAGCTGGGGTTTTATGAAATATGCATTAAAATTGTCCTGGGGACGTAGAGGAAATATTAACAGCTCTAGTGGGTAGGTCAACAGGACTGCAATTATAAATAACAACATAACTACCTATATACGACATACCGTGAAAACATTCATTGTATAGTTTACAATTCTTTAACAGGTTGTGCCATACAAACATAATCAGACATAATTAGACATAATCTGTCACACCTGTCAAGAATAATAGATGTGTCATGAATAATAGCATTTTGTTTTTCTTTGTTTTCCGTACAGTATATCTTATAAGCAGTTTTGAGAGAGTAATTAAAAATTAGCTCTGCTGCAAATTTGGAGAAACACATTTAGCACTGATTTGTCAACTGCAAATTCCAATAACGCAAAGCCTGAAGGTCATTCTTATTATTCCTTGTATCTCCCTAATTTCCCCAAAGGGTTTTCCAGATGTTTAATAAAGATGACCTAACCTTGGCCTCCTCAGAGCTTACCAGGCATAGTGCCATCTACTGGATAGTGGCTGTGTTTGGTATTGCAGCTCAGCCCTATTCACTTGAATGTGACAGAGCTTTGCCTAGGCCATCCGACTAATAAACGTGACATCTCTGGTCTAGGAACAGGCTGCAGCGCTCACCAGTGTACCGCAACCTCTTCAAACAGGTGCTAGGAGTCAGATCCCCTTCAATCTGATCCTGATGACCTATCCTGAGTATAGACCATAAATATCAAAATCTCTGATAACTCCTTTTAAACACAGCTTGCTATAGTAGGTGAGGAGAGAGCACCTCTGCGTCCATTAGATGACATGGACAAATTTGTATCCGCTGAAAGTAAACTATGGGGATTCCTATTGAATAACCATAAGTAATTAAGAAATTGATGCTGAATATAGTTTTTGTAATAAGCAAAAATGACCAATCCAATGTTCTCAGCTTCAAAAATCACAGATGCCTATATTGAAAGTACACTATTTTATTGTAATATTTTATTGTAGTATACATGATTTTACGAGTGAAAGAGAACCTGTCATCTTTCCTGACATGTTTGTTTTAGTAACTAATTGAATTCCCCATGTAGTAACAATTCTAGAGCATCCACTCTTATGGCTCAATGTTATGCCATTCCTTTCTTATTACTTGCAGAATTTTTTAATGGTCATGAAAGAGTTACTAGCAGTTTGCAATGAAAGTCCAGATAGGTGTTACCATTTGGGTTGTGTTCCTGCGCAGTATTTCACTATCCAGTCACTGCTGCCAGTGTCAGACTGTGCATGGATACATCCCCAACTGGTAACACCCAGGGGTGCACCTCCAATGAGGCCAGGTGATGCGACTGCCTCAGGTGGCAAAATCTAGAGACAAGTGTGGGCGTTGGCCGGGCCATGGGTAATGAGCGCTTCCATTGTGAAGGTGCTCTTCTCTCTATAGACAACTGTATCACAGTATGCCTTTAACAGAAGGCCTGGAGGGGGGCCCTGCTGCGTCTGGCAGAAGAAAGGATTAGTGCATCCCTGGTAACACCCATCAAAAACAATCTGAGAAAAAAGACTAATAAAAGTTAAATATCTAGGGGTGTCCTCAAGCTCAATCAGAATGCTGAAGGCCTATCCCCTTCATGTCAGAGTGTGGCACTGGGAATCCGAACCTTAGAGAAGAGCAGGAACTCCTTTCAGCATCAATATGCTTCCCTCCACTCATCCAGTGGGGCCGTGGGAGCAAGAGCTGGACAACCTCCATATTACCAAATATAAAATACAATTATATCCATATATAAATATTCATACTGTATATAAATATATAATGTTGTACTATGTTGCTCTACTAATGTTACATGCATGTGATAGTATGGCCTCAATTATTATTTTCTTTAGTACGGTACATTCCCATGGAACATATTTCACAGTGGAAAAATCGGTGACAAATCAGCAGCAAAACTTAAATGAGCTGCTTGCAGATTTATTGTGGATTTGCTGCAGGTTTCACCATATACATAGCAGAGGTTGAAATGACCTACACCACAGAAATCCACAACATTCCGTGGATTGAAAATCTGCATGCACTTTCTATAATACTGGTGTCTTCTTATGTGGCACAAGGGTATTTTTGCCCACTCAGGCTCCTTGGCCTGGTAGTGACTGCTACCTCTGCACCCCCTATAGCTACCCTCCTGTCCACAGGTCAATTTCTCTGGAGTATGTGGATTGTACTTGTTAAATCTCATATACTTTGCTGTTACTGTAAACTTTGCAGTCTCCATCCTGTGGGTAAATGTCCTAAAAGGATTCTGTCAGGAGCTTTCACCTCCCAACTGCTCACATCCCTACATGGGTGATAGGGAAACAAGTTTAATCCCTTCCCAACATCCGCTTTACATGTACAGGGGATGTTGGGGTCTTTAAACATGGCGCCCACTCCAGAGCAGAGCGAGGGGCACCATAGCAGCCAGGTTTCTGCTGTTTCACACAGCAGACACCCAGGGCTAATGTTAACGCCGATCACAGACTTTTAAGTCCTCAGATGCAATGATGATCATTCCTTGTGATCATCTTAATCCCTCTAAAGAACCCAAAACTATCACAGCAGGAGTTCCTATGGAATCCTGCAGGTATCAGGGCTCAGTCTGTGGGACAAATGATTTAACAATTGCTTGCTAAAGTATATAAAATATGCATAAACAAAAGTAAAAAAAAAAAAGTAAAAAAAAATAAAATTAAAAATTAAATAATAATAATATTAAAAAATAAATATAATACAATTTAAAAAATGTAAAAAACAGTTAAAATATAAAACAATAAATATAAAAACATTCCGAACCACCTCACTTTCCCTATAATAAAAATACATTAACAATAATAAAAAATAAAGATCATTTGCACCACCACATCCCAAACGTCAGTGCTTTTAAAATATAAAGATATTTATCCCGTGCGGTGAATGCCGAAATTGAAAAGAAAAATCAAAATGGCTGATTTGCCATTATTTTTGTACCATATACAAATATACACTACACAGTAAAAATATGAAATGCATCAGTGCTGGTACTGTGATTTCACAATGCTGCATTAGCTTTCAATGGAGCAATAATATCACATGCAGATATATACGAAACAACAATTAGCACAGAATAAGACAATGGAGCAGAAGGAGGATTGTGGGTAGTTAAAGGCTGCGTTCATACTTGACAGCACAGTGGAGGTAGTTGTCCTAATAGGTAGCGCCGCGAATTAGGATGTAGCTTTTGAACAGTTTCCTTGGTAACCAAAGTAAGAAAATGCTAAAAGATCAGAAAGAAAAATGACTAAAATAGCGGTCATTTAAGTTTTCAGTTCACATGACTCCTACCACAAAGAAAAACCCAGGATGCCAATCAGAGAGGCTGCGTATTTTAAAAATCATCTGCACAAATGTACCTCTAGTTCAGGGATCAGCAACCTTCGGCACTCCAGCTGCTGTGAAACTACAACTCCCAGCATGCACACTTTCTTGGCTGTTATTGTAACTCCCATTGAAGTGAAAGGAGAATTCTGGGAGTTTTAGGGGAGGTTGCTGATCCCTGCTCTAGTTGAACGATACACTAACATTTACAAAGGTCCATTTTGTAAATAATGAAGCGCTGAAGAAAGTGTCCTACCTACATGGCAAATATATTGGGTTGGATGACTTTCATAAGAACATAAATTATAACTGTAATAAATATATATTTTTTTCTTTTTGTGTTAATATCCCTTTGGGGGAGAGAATACCATTTCTAACTGAAGAGACAAAGAAGTGTATGGAGACTTATTTATCAGGCAATGCTTCATGGGAAAAATGTATGCAAATTAATCCACACCAGGGACAACATGTGTAGACAGCAGTGCTTTAGGATTCTTGTCCCTCGTTAGTATACAGAAGGGTACTGGTTGGCTGGATAAGATGCCTTAGGCTACTTTTACACTTGTGCTTTCCCGGTCCGCTATTGAGATCTGTCGTCGGATCTCAATAGCAAGGGAAAACACTCCCGTTTTGTCCCCATTCATTGTCAATGGCGGCAAAACTGAACTGAAGGAAACGGAATGCACCAGAATGCATTCTATTCCGTTTTGTAGCGTCCCCCATCGCGGACAGAATATTGCTGCAAGCAGTGTTTTTCTGTCCGTGATGTGGTGCGGAGCAAGACGGATTTGTCCCGACACACAATGCAAGTCTATAGGGACGGATACATTTTCTGGGACACAATAAAAATCAGATCTGTCCCCCATTGACTTTCAATGGTTTTAGAGATGGATCCTTAATTGCTATTTTAAAGATAATACAAACGGGTCCGTTCATAATGGATGCAGACGGTTGTATTATCATGACAAAAGCGTTTCTGCTGATCCATGACGGTTTCAGCAAAAACGCTGGTGTGAAAGTAGTCTTAGACACAACTCAGGGAGGGATGCTAAAATCTAAAATAGTGCTATCTACAAAAGGTTTTCTGGTTTGGCTGATAAGAGCTACTTTTAATACTTTTTTTTTCTCATGGTGCATCATCTGGAAAATAAGCCTCCATACAGCTCTGTGTCTGAAAAGAATTAACCCCCAGTTCACCTAAGTGATTTTATCCAGACAACCAATACCCTGCTCTGTATCTAATGAAGATGTCACACCAACTTTGAAATGTGTTAAACACTTTTTTTAAACCTTTTAAGATGCTTTTCCTGACGTTGGTGACACCAGGATATATCTGCATATACCTGGACTGTACTGATGAGGAACAAAAAAGCTAAAACAGCGCCGCTTTGGCTGCTATGAGTTGCATTTCAATTTCCATAATAAAATGTTGCCTTCTATGCATTATTTAACTTGGACACTTGTAAGGGGCTAGTCCTAAGAAGCAATCCATGTGACTGCAAGGTGACCTACCCCATTTCTATCATTCGAGGTTCAAGACATTTTATGGTATAAAAGATACTTTATATACGTTGGTTACGGGAAAACATCTTTAGTACACATTGAAATTGGAGCAAAGTAACTAGGTTGGTGCCATAGGGGTCAATATTGGCCTTCTTCATTTCAATATGTTTATTACTGACTTTGTAGATGGCTCTCCAAAGCAGGAGGAATCAGTCCTAAGAGAGCATACAGCTCTCCAAACATAAGAAACTAGGGCGAGCAGCAGAAGGTGAGGATCTCCAGAGCTCTGGAGCTAGAGCCAATAGCTACAGAACACTAAGTGTGATGGGAATTGGCAACTTCTGCTGCACCCCCTGGACCAGGCATCAGCCTTTTCTCTGCAGACATCTACTTTTATGAGAGAAGAAACCAGAGGACAAAATAGAATAAGTCGAGTAAGATATCACCAGTGGTCCAAGTTGTTTGTTTTATATAAAAATGTATTTACATTGTTTCATTTACTGTAGCAGCCGGTGTGAGACAGCTGCTGTCAAGGCAAATAAAATCATGAGAGGAGTCAAAAGGGACATAGATGTACGTATTGAGAACATAGTTTTACTTTTATACAATTCAGACCACACATAGAATACTCTGTTAAAAGATGGCATCTTTATCATAAGACACAGCTGATCTGGATGACAAAAATAATTAAAGGGACTTTCCAGTGTCTAGATATCGATAATCTATTCTCAAGATAGGTTTTCAATAGCAAATTGGGTCTGACACCCGACCACTCCATTGGTCTCTTGTACAAGGAAAGTGGACCAAACCGGAAGAAGTGGGCTCTTTCCACTGCAGCTCAGTTCCTTTTCAAGGGCAGAAGCTCGGTTTGAGGGCTTATGGTGCATATGCTCTAGGAGTTGAATGCCAGGGGTGCAACACACCACTCTCCCTTAAACAGGATATTTCTCTCCAGACTTCCCAACACACATATGCACTCGGTTCGGCAGTGCATGTATATATTTTCAATGGAGGTAAAGGAGAAAGCTGCTGCCAGACAATTCTGTTGGTGGCTTATCTCCAGAGAATACAAAAAGATCAGGTCCTAGAATTCAAAGATCGTGATTAGAGATGAGCGAATCATCCAAAATTTGCTTCGCCAAATATTCGTCGAACTTTTCATAAGATTTGTATATTCTACAAATCTATTTGGCGCATCTGTGTACAAATCATACGTTATTATGTGGTGTTTTGCAAACATTCGCGCACTAATAACAAACGTTCAGTTTTAAAAGGTATGCAACTTCTGTGAACACGTACGCATGAGCGTACGAATTGCGTACAAAAATGATGGGCTTTGCTGGAGCGGAATGGTGGAGCAGGAGGAACGCTCTGAGTCTGACCCCTGGCTAGATATGGATACTGTATCAGCAGATGACAGCAGATCTTCCGGCTGTGACTGAGATGAGCGTGCCATCCACTCCACTATCTCATCTACTTTCTCCTCCACTACAATTTTGCGACTTGGTGGGTTAACCTGGTGGAACAGTGGCCAACTATTACGAATTCTACAAGTAGAAGCTCCAGCTACAGGTCCTTTAGCATTGCTGCCCTGTGCCACCTTCTCCTTTTTTTTAGAGCTCGAGGCCTGGCTGGAACTGGACCCCTTTTGCTTATCCATTCCAGACATTTTTCACTTGACTGTGGCCCTGCAGCTAGTCTTTGTCTCTCTCCCTGTCTTTTTCCCTGCCTGATTAATTACTAGCCCTGCACTGGCCCTGCACTTGCCCTGCAGTATCCCTGATATGTGTAATATGGATTCCCAGAACAATTACACCCCAATTTTAACAAAACAGGTCTCAGTCGCTCAGAACTTCACACACAATGCTTCTGCTCGTCTCAGCAGTTGCAGCAGAACTGATGCATCACTAGCTTACCGACCCTGAGCCAATCAGAGCAAGCCCTGCCCACTAGGTCAGGTGACCGCTTTCTTTCTGGGCTTTTGCCGAATGAATAATGAACAGTAAAAGTTCGCTAACTAATTGAATACGTACGAATCTATGAAGCAGCAAATAGGTTCGCTCATCTCTACTCGTGATCCTCCTCTACACTGACATCATCTGTGGTCCCGCCAAATATGGTGGGCTCAGCCAACAATAGTATAATATGTATGGGGACCTTTAATCTGGTGGAGAAAACGTACCTACCACTTTGGCAACGCTAGCTCCAAAAATGTATCTGATCATATCTATCAGCTAGGGAAACTGCTGAAATTGACTTCATTTGAAAACATAGTTTGGGTTTTTCCTTTTAATATTTTTTTCACCATCAAACCATTTATCTGAAGAAATAATAAAGGAGGGAGAGATAAAGAGAACGCAAAAAGGATCTAGAGCACAATCTGCAGTCTATAATATAAGCAAAATGTTCTTAAAAGCTTTGAGTAGTAAATGCTGGAAATGGGTAGCTGTAATAAACAACAATCAGCGGTGGACGGGAATCATATCACTGGCTGTTAGGTCACAGGAGTCAGCCAAGGAGAAACCTGTTGTCTGCCTGGAGTCACTGCGGATGTTTCTTTTTCCTGTCTAAGTCTCCTGGCAAATTCCTACATTTTTGTCTTGCCTTCCTGAAAGGTTATGATTACACAACCTTTATCTCTAGCTATTAATGAACAACAAATCCCAGACTGTAGATCAGATATTGCCTGCTACTGGCACTGGACATGGAGAAGGTCTATGTACAGTAACTACAGTAGTGGAACTATATGTGTGTGCGTATATAACTATATATATATATATATATATATATATATATATATATATATATATACGCACACACATATAGTTCCACTACTGTAGTTCACTTTGAATCAATATACAGAAACATTGTAGCTTGCTGTTTACATTACTCCTATTCACTTGTATGGAGCCTAAGGAACCAATGGAGCACAGTCTGCTTAGCTGTTTCCATAGTCCCGACAACCGCATCCAGATAGGAAGTGGTCAGGCCCGTTATTAGATCATTAGGACAATGAATAGAAAAACTGTTTATAGTTATTCTTTTCACACTTTGTATGGAGCAGAGTGATGTCACCTGAGCACAGCTACGGGAGCTGAAATGGGGAAAAAAACAACGCGTTTCGAGAAGTATCACTTCCATACCAGAGCAAGAGCATCAAACAGGCGTGCTGCCGGCCAGGGCACACTTCCATCTGAAAGAAAAAACTAAACGACCTCTAAAGGACTCCGGGATTGAGCCAAGCCATGGGAACTTTTACCGCTGGATTATCGAAGGAACAGGCCCCGGGAAAACCAACTGCACAGGAAAATATGGTTCCCAGCCAGAGCTTCAGTCCAAGACCACACAAATATGATATAGCATATACTGATATTATTCAGTGAGATTCACCCATTGAGTGATATCAGTATGGTCATTGTGTCCATTGTTAGCATATCAAAGGCAGGAAGGGTACATTATAAAAGCAGTTGGACAAGATTCTCTTGGTCAACAGATTGGGAAAATATTTGGGTGGCCATAGGGTGGAGTCGATGGGGGAGGGAGGCTGGGACACAGGAAGATATATCCCAGGTGACACTTGGGATTGCTTACTCTCTTCCTGCCAACCCCTTGGACCAAGAGCACTTCTGGAGCAAGCTTAAGGTATATGTGTGTATGTATATAAGTATAATATCAGTGCAATATTTGCTTGAAATAAATAGGATAGCCTTAACACTATAGTTTAGGTGCATTTAATAGTGATCTGTTAAGTAGTTTTACTAAAAACTAACAAGAAAAAACAAATAAGAATAATCAAATATGTCAGAAGATGGTAGACCATCATCTCTGCCTCACAGAATGCATAGGAAACTAGACCTGTACTTACACCACAGTAATTAATCACCATGAACACACAAAGCTCGAAGCTCATAGAATGAAAGAGAGACATACTGAATAAACTAAATGATTTCAAAAGCCAGTGGAAGAGCAAACATAATTAATATGATGAAAAACTCAGATATAGTAAGTAAAGAAAATGAATTAAATGTCACATTTGATAAACCAAACAGAAAACGCAGATCACACAAGTCATTTGGTGGCACCTAGAATAGAAATAAAGTAATTGCAGAACAGCGTTTTATGTAAATCACAAATGTAAAAATGTAAATTATGTAAATTACAAATGTAAAAAATAAGTGCTACAGTGTATGCTAACAAAAAAAAAAAAAAAAAAAAAAAAAGAATATCTGACCCATGCACTTGCTAGTTAACTTTCTACTTAAATGATAACTAAACCTTTGTTGAAGTCAGGAAGGGGCAGAAGTACTCGTCCGCTTTGGCTTTTGGCTTTCATCAGTTCTACTCTGCTTTTCGAGCATGTGGATTACAGATCCTATATACTTGCTTTGGATCCATACTCCACATGCTTGAAAACCCAGGCAGAGTCCAGAAAAGTCAAAAGGGCAGAGCGCTCTGAGCAGCATTTCATGACCCTCCTTTTTTTGCAACAAAGGCTTAGACCCTCTTTTACAAGGTCTTGTGATTACAGCAGCCCTCTCCCCTGGCTTTGATGCAGGCTCTTCTGTGTGTGCATCCCTCTGTTCCCTGATTTTGTGAGATTATACTTCACTTGCCCCTCTAACATTGTGCTGATTGGACAGCATCACAGCATTGAAGATCACCCCCATCACTAATGCCAGTGACCACCCCTTGGCTATGCACAGCTTATTTGAATATTGGGCACCAAAACACAAGGTCCCAATAATTTGGCACACGAGAGAGGCTAAACTGAAAAAAAAACAAAAAACAGCTACCTACCTACCCCAATCAGTGGAAGCGCTGCTGATTGGGGGAGGTAGACTGATCAAAAACTCACAGGTTCTCTTTCAATATCAATATAGATTTAATATTGATAACACAACTTAAATTGCCCATGTCCAAAATCCAGTGAAATTTATTAGCAAGTATAAAAACATTAGCAATGTGTTTTGAGATCCAGATACTCCAGAAAACCTTTACAACTTTACCAATACAAAAAAAAATTAAAACAAGCTGCATTACCTTGTTCTGATCCACCCAGTGCAGGAAAAATCCATTAGGATCCATTTTGAGAACAACAGGATACACAAGATTCGAGTCCTAGAATTCACATAAAAAATTGGTGTCACATAGGAAATTATAAACAGGAAAATCAAGTATTTACGCATCCAGGACATTTCCAGAGAAGACAAGGTAGATATACAGTCTTACATAATTACACAGTTAGTACGGTTGAAAAAGGACATAAGTCCATTGAGTTCAAACAAGGAATGGGAATCCCAGAAGGAAGTGAGACTCCGATTTCTACACGTTTTCATAAGCATTAATGTCATTTACTTTTAAGAATTCAACTAAACCCTTTTTAAAACTGTCCACTGTTCCTGTTGTGACCACGTCCTGAGAAAGTCTATTCCACAGATTCACAGTTCTTACAGTAAAGAAGCTTTGATGCTTCTGGAGACTGAACTTTTTCTTCTCCAGTCGGAGGCCCCCAGTCTGTTAAATTCAGTCAGCCTTCAGATAGTTTACTGTTCCATCTGCTAATTCATGGATAGCGCATCGATTTTAAAGAGGTTTTTAAATTAAAAAATAACATAAAAAATATAAAAGGAGTTTTCCGGGGGACAAAAAATAAAATATTGTCAAAACGGGTCAGTGTGTTGGAAATAAAGAAAAAAAAAGCCATGCTCACCTCACTGATAATCTGCCTCCCCTACTCCGAGGCTGCCTAGACCCATGCCGTTCTCTACTCCTGCTGCAGCAGTAACCTCCTGACACAGGATGGTCATAGGTCCTTCTATCGGGAAGTCTTGCTGCAGCAGGATGTGGAGTATGACGGGAGTCCAGCAGCCTCATAATGGGAGCAGTCGGGTAGATGAGCCATCAATTTTTTGTCTTTTGAATATTTTTTGTGCCTAAGGATTCAGCTCCCTTTCAAAAAATGTTTTCTGATTCAGGTGAGCCATCAATTTTTTGTCCTTTAGACATTTTTTTGTTGGACAATCCTTTGAAGCCCACAAAACCTTTGAAATACTGTAACAAAAGAACTTTGCAATAGTTTTTTTTGTCTGTGCTGTTGATATAATTTATTCCTGGGATAAAGCTGAGCATGAATGAGAAAATTTGCCCCTGATTCCAATATTCTGATTTTCTTGCTGTTGAAATGCCAGTCATTAAAGGGGGTATACACTCCAAGACACCAGCAAAGGAAACCTTGTGTAGCAAATATCAGTCTGCTTAAAAAATTTTTTTGCAGGATTCTACTTTGGGTGCCATCTTTGATTCCAATTTTTCCCCTTGAACCACTGTTCATAGATATAATGTATTTTATACTATTACTGTAGACTTTATATATACACCATAACTGCTTATATAGCATGCAGCCAATGTGACCGCCATGATAAGCTGCACACATATTGGAAGTTCCACCTTAAGCCCCCATGCATCAATTTCAGAGTGCGACAAGTATGATTTACTGAATGATTAAATGTACATGACATACATTTCAAGTGACAACAGAGTAAATCAGCTCAGAGCTACGAAGCACAGTTCTGAGAGAGTAACGTGATTTATGGATAAACTGCGCATTGCTTCCCTCCCTAAGGAGGATTCAATTGTGCAAAATAACTGCAATGTCAGATACCTGTCCTCACACTTCATAAATAAAAATGGACACTTATCAGCAGCACTTGCTAAGCTGCCTATCACAAGCACATTCAGTCAAGCGATATAAAGCATTAGAGCCAAGCAAAACCCGCACTGAGTGTTTATACATAAATGAGGCCTATGGGTTTCCCATCATAGATGTTTATGACATATATTAAAAAGTAATATGCAAATCAAAAAGAAAGCCACGGAGACACCATCACGTGTCTCAACGGCAGTCGTTGAGACACGTGATGGTGTCTCCGTGGTTTTCTTTTTGATTTGCATATTGCTTTTCCCAGGGAGCCTTGGTTTAGATTCACCAACGTTGAGACTCGTGATTGTGTCTCTGTGGTGATGATGGTTGATCTCCCTGAGGTCAATCATCTTTTCTTAAATATATTAAAAAGTGACCCACAGCAAAAATACAAAATTTCCCCCATTATGGTACAGTGTTTTACCACTCACTCCTTTGACCCCCATGATCCTTGGTCTTTGAAGAAGGAAATGCTAAGGTTCTCATCACCCACTAGAAAAAGGGATGTACTGTTCCTCTCCGAGATCCCCATAGCAGCCGCGTGGTCTGCCTCTATGGCATTACTATACTATACCTTTAAATTATGTTACCGCTTGACAGAGTCCTCAAACTATATGAGGCTAGTTTCACATATACGGTTAAACATTCTGGATGGCTGTTCTGACATAAAATGTCAGTATACTTGCCGGGTTGCGACCGGATGTCTGACATTCTGGTAATATCTGGAAATGCCAGATATTACCGGATGCTAGATCTCTGCCAGAGATTGTCAATGTAGTTATGTCAGTTGCCTAGTGTAGATGCATTACGAAACATGGTGTTCAGAATGTTTATGAAACACCTGTTTCACTTTGTTTGACACAGATGTTTTTTTTTATTATATTTTTGTACACTTAATAAAAAATAAGATGGTCATTTATTAAGACCGTTTCAGCTTCCTAGCTGTCTTACATTTAGACCATTTGCTACGCCTATAACAGGCGTAGAAAATGATGAATGAGAGTGGCCTGCTGGCATGTCCCCTTTCCGCACCAACGCCTACTTTTTTAGACCTGGCATGAGCTGGGAAATTTGCAGATTGCGGTGCAAATAACCTTTGCTCTGCACCAGAATTACGGCTAATATAGGCATATTTCCAGATAGTAAATGACACCATACATTTGTAAATTTAATGAGAAATCTGGGTCATCGAGCTTTGTGTTCTGCATGGTCAGGGAGTGTTTGTTGCATGCATGCTGGGAAACTGGGTGGGACAGGGGGAACTCATACTGTTTTGCTATAGAGCTCTATGAGATTTGTGTAAGACCCAGGAAACAGCCATCAAGATTGTAGTCTATATTGGCCGTTACATTCATTTGAACTGGCCATAAATGTTCAAAAACTCTTGGCGAAGGATGAATGATAGTTCTGGGAACGTTCTTCCCCAGACAATCATTCATCCATGAATGAACTTTCTTTCATCTTTCATCTGACTATCAAATGAAAACTTCACACATGGCCCACCTCATCAGTTGGCTCAAATAATTAATTGCTAAATTTCACCCCATGAACGACTGTTTTGCTTGAGATTGTCCGTTTCAATCAACTTTAGACTACTGTGTATGGGTACCTTTATTCTGATGGGTGCCATATTAGCTTGAAGGTTGTATTCAAAGGTTGCGTTCAGTGTAGGACAATTGTGTGTACAAAACCTAAAAATAATGGCTGAAATTTTGAAGGTTTAATTTGTTGGTGAGTTTCCACGAAAGCAATGCATAGGAAGAATCTCAGGAACACTCAATGGAGTTTTTTTATTTGGCCAACCCTCCCCCCCTTTACCAGACCTATAAAGGAAAGATGACTTACTGTACCTGCCTCCTGGAGCCAGCTCCATGCTCCTCCTGCTCCAGGCAGGCCAATGATCCACTGGGCTCCCTTGTTGTCAATATCCGATTTGACATTGCCATAGTCAATCAGTGGCCGTGGCAGAGAATGGATCCCGTTGAATCACGCAACCATTTATCATGACGTAAGGGGAGCCGGTTACCGCTGTGGGGAGTGACTGGTTGTGGCTATGTGAAACAGGGTGTTTACACAGAGGGAGCCCAGCAGCACATTGCAGCCCTGGAGGAGAAGGCGCGGAGAGCCAGTGCCGGGAAGCAGGTAAGTTATCTTCCCTTTAGAGGTCCGGTAAAGAGTAGTCATTTAACAACCCCCCCCCCCCATTCTTTAATAATAAAAACCATGGGTGGAATTATCATTTTTGGGTGGTTATCTTGTCATTCACAAGCTCCCACTGTTATATTTGAAGAACTGTAGTTCAAATATTACTTACTGATTCACAGAGACATCTGCAGACTTCTAAAATATGAAAAGGGAGGCTCAGCATCATATTATTAATGAAGATGTTGATATTTCTACATAAAATATTGTTACAAAGAGATGAAGCATTAAGCGGCAGACAAGTGAATCTAATGCAGCTCCAGTTCTCCACTTTACCAGCAAAACAGGGAAAAATTAGAGGGAATAATATAATAAATTTCAGCGGGATTATGCAATTATTGTCTTGTAAAAAGCAATCAGGCTTTACCATACACCATATAAAAAATAGCTCACAGTAAAAATATATCGCCAGCAAACAGATGCAGACTTTATAGCTCTGTAGTTTCCAAGGCAACAGTAAATAATATTTGACACGTACTTAGATTAAAGCACAATTTAACTGAAATTAAATGCAGTAATAAAATGTCTACATAGAAATGACATTTATGAATGGGATTCCATCTCTGCAATATTTCACTAATAAAGCCACGGAAGACAGAGGTGGTGGAATGTGCGTAGCTCGAAAGACAGGTCTGAGCACAGATTTTGAGGCATACCAATAGGAAGGATGGTAGAAACAAAAAATCATCTGCTCTATGTATAGTAGTCATTTTGTGGTATTTAATTCTGGTTAGCTTTGAATCCATCCACCTATACATCCATTCAGTATCTTCAGAAATCACTAGCCTAAAACCCTAATTTGGGATTAGGCTTTATTGGAACGTACTCCTTTATGTTATCCAACTGATGACCTTAAAAGGTAATTTTTCCAGCAGAATTTTGTGGGTCCAGGTGATAAATTCTCTTGGCCAAATGCACTTTAGTGGATTTAAGAATAATGTGAAGGAGGCATTGAAAAAACTTAGAGGCAAGCCAACTTAGATGATAAGAATAGGTAGCCACGAGGCGGCAGAAATCACATTGGTGACATTATGTCTTACTGGTGTCAGATGAAGGACAAATTGCAAATAAAAATAGCATGTTAAAGTTATGGACCCCCGTCTACAAGCTAATTAGAATGTACAGTGTTTGGTGAAGTTCTTCTACTGGAAACCCTGAAAACGGATCTACCTTAAAGGGGTTGTTCACCTCTGAGGACCAATCCTGCCAGATGCCCCAGTGTGGCCAGACACTCAGACGGAGCAGATCTCGATCTCCCAACATCCAATTTGACACGGGTCATGTGGCTGTTGCAGCCAATGCCTGGCCACAGCAGTCACATGAAACCCATGCATCATGTGACCAGGTGACATGGCGCATGGGGCACACGTCACCGCTGTGGATAGTTATTAGCTGCAGCAGCCACATGACCCATGTTTAGATCCAAAGGGGATAGATGAAGTCAGAACCCAGTGTTGGGGATCAGTTAAGTATGATTCCCACCGTGAGTCCGGACACACCTGGGGAGTCACAGAAAAGGTCCCCACAGGTGAAGAAGCCCTTCAAAAATGTAATCAGTTATAATTAGTGAATCACTTAATAAACAATCAAACATCAGAGATCTTAAAACTAATGATAAGGGGTTTCTAGAAGTATCATCAATAAAATTACTTTAGTACACAATGCCAGGAAGTTGCTGGAAAGACAAATAAAATGATCAGAAGCATCAATCAAGACAGGCTATAGCACATGATGAGAACATAGCTTACCCATAAATAAATCGGCTGTCTGACAACACATGGAATATAGTGTTTGTCACCCCAATAATAGAAAGATATGAACTGAAGCAGATGGCACAAGACCAAAGAATTGATGGATTGCAGTCCCATGACAGACTTAAGCTGACTGTCGTATTGGGCAATTTGCAAGCGTCTTATAGGGGTCATTTTGCCCTCCTTTAGATGAACAATACATTAAAATAGATTGAACTGAATGAACCTGCATCTTTTTCGATCTTAGAAGCTATTATTTCACTATGTATAAGCATAGAAATGAAGCAAATGATACTTAAAATGTGTCACCAAAATTTTTCTCTTCCAGTTAAAACCAGATAGTAACACATCTCCTTTTTTCTAATTTGTTTTTATTTTCTGATTGCAGATTTTTTTTATTCTATTTCCTGAACATGATTATGGAGGTGGCCATCTTGCCTGAGCTGTTATTAACAGCATCTACACAGGATTTAAAAAATGCTTTACGGCAGCCTCATGGGCCCTATACAATGGACAGGAGAAGACCTCATTGACTTCTATGGGAGAGTTTTCTAGGCACGATCTGTGCCCTGTGCAGAGGTCATTGTACAAGGAAGGAATGGATGAGCTTTGACAATCACCTACTTTGAAAGGTGGATCCTGTCTTATCTGTTTCACCTATTATTAGACTTAGTGGCCAGTGTGAAAACTACAGGATTTTATGGTTTTTGTTTAAATATAGATACTGACATAGAAAACTAAAAAATAACATTACCAAAAATTCTTAATATGTTAAACATAAAAACGTGATTTAAATAATAGGCCATTTTCTGATGACACATTTCCTTTAAAGAAAATATCAGGATCTTCATTCTGCCAGAACCACAGGCAGCATGAAATCCTGAAAGGTTCCCCAGTTATAGACAGATTTTACTCTGGGTAGTTCTACTTTGGCTTCTCCCCACCCAGCTTGGCTCAGTTGGCAGGTTTCTGATTGAGCCCCCATTCCTAGCTCATTGTTAAACTATGTTTTATCTGAAATGCTGAATTAAAGTATAGCTGTCTGTCATCAGGGAGCCTGTTGGGATTTCATGCTACCCTGTGGTGAAGCTCCTGAAGGGTTTCATTTAACATGGTAAACTGTAAAGGATGTAAAAATGCATCCAATGGGCTCAAACTCAGAAACCAATTGACTGGGATTGGTAGGGCTTTCTCGTTTCTGCCTGTGCTGCCATTCCTGATGTTTGGATCTCTTACATTTGGGTTGAAAAACTATAAAGGGGTTGTCCAGGATATTAATATTGATGGCTATTCTCAGTATATTAGCATACCTCCCAACTTTTAAAAATTGCAAAGAGGGACAATGTGTGCTGTGCACATTATGGCAGTATTTTTCATACTAGACCACGCCTCTAACTCCGCCCAAAGCATAACTACTGGAGCCCCTGCGGCATTTTTTTTATTGCAATTCAATGTCCATTTAAATATTAGCTCATAAATCATCAGATTATAGATATTTTAAGGTCCAAATTGAACCAAATAATGAAGTTCTGGTCTAATATACAGGTAGAATCCATACAGATAGTTTAGTAAGGAGCAATTTAGTAAATTTATTAATGCACATTTATGCATTAATTCTCCAGGTCAAAAAGAGGGACATTTAAGGAGCAAAGAGGGACAGAGGGACTTGGGTCAAAAAGAGGGACTGTCCCTCCAAAAGAGGGACACTTGGGAGGTATGTATTAGCACACGACTAAAACCATGCACCCTCACCAATCAGCTGTTTCAGAGTAGCTCTAGTGCTGGAAATCAGCACCATAACTACAAAGCTCTGCCCATTGAAGTGAATGGAAACAGCAATGCAGTTACAAGCTCTGAATGGAGCCGTGCAGTTCTGGTGCCAACTTCCAGTGCTGGTACACCTCTTAGAAAGATGATCGGTGGGGGTGCATGGTGTTGGACTCCTGACAATCTGATATTGATGGCCTATCCAGAGGACAGCTCATCAATATTAAAAACCTGGTATATCTCTTTAACTTAAAGGGGTATTCTCATCTTAGACAATGGGGGCACGCACCTATATCCAGAACGGAGCGGGGAGCACTGCGCCTGGAGGACCCCAGGTTTCCGGGGGTCCGGCCACCACCAGGCGCAGCTCCCCGCGCCACTCATAGAAATGAATGGGAGCCGGGCCGTGCATGCTCCCATTCATTTCTATGTAGCCGAGCCAGCGCTCGGCTATTTTCGGCGGCCCCATAGAAATGAATGGAGGGCGGCTGCGCATGCGCAGTGCGCCCTCATTCACTTCGGGGGCTCCGTTCTGGAAATAGGTGCGGGTCCCAGCGGTGGGACCCGCACCTATAAGACAATGGGGGCATATCCTAGCGATATGCCCCCATTGTCTAAAATGAGAATAACCCTTTAAAATGTCTACATTAAAGCACCTTTTCTGTTTTTTCTGGTTTAGACCTGTGAAAGTATTCCAATGTGGAAGTATATAAACAATGCAAAAGTGTCCTAGACCTACAAAATAGGGGTTTAGACAAGTCAATAATATAATAGATTTTTAAAAAAGCAAAAATGAAGATTATAAAATATAAAAAAATGACACATATTAGTGTCATTATTTCGTCGATTCGTTGATTCGTATGGAATCTTGGGATTTTTCAGCTACAAAGCGAATCCGAATATTAGGTGATTCGCTTTGCTTTTGTACGCATCGCTACGTAGTTTGTCCGCTAAATTATACGCTATTCTATGTATAATTTAGTTACTCTATACGCTGTTGCGCAGACTCCTCCCTGGTAGTTACTCTACACGCTGTTGCGTATGAATTCTATTCAGCGATGCAGACCCCTCCCTGGTAGTTCCGCCCACTTCTCCTGCATGCGAGGAAGACGTGGCAAGTCAGCAGAGTAAGATGGCGTTGAGACAGCGAGGTCCTGACTGGGGAAGCATGTTGTGGGCAGATGACCCCTATGAGGAGAAGGAACCGAGGAGATCTATCTCTCACAACTCAACAGGAAGTCGAATAAGGTGCCTGCTGAGGTGGTGACTCCACTGGCTGACAAGGCGGAGGCGGCAGGAGTTCCCGCTCCACCGCGCAAGGACTACTCCTTACGCCAGAATTTGATGGTCCCTGAGGCTGTCACCCGGAACGCCCAGACCCTCTGGGAATATAAAAAGCTGGTGGAGGAGTGGGTGGTGCAAGTTTTGGAGCACCCACGGTCCGGTGACCCTGGAGCGCCGAAGGGGAACCGTTATTTGGTTCAACGTGGAGCGGGGAGTTGGTTTCATCGGTGATGAGGAGACGGCGGAGGAATTATATGTTAACCGCCGTTCGGTTAAGCGGCTGTATCTTCCGCCCATACGCTACAATCTCCACGCAGGGGATTACGTGGAGTATACCCCCATGAAGAGCCTCCAAGGCCCCTTTGCTACTGGGGTGAAAATCTTAAAGCGACCATCTACTCCTGCAGCGCCCCCGGAAGACTGGAGTGAGGAGGCCCAGGCCCCAGAAGAGGCTTGTGACCTTGAGACTTGAAGAGAAATCCCAAGGTCAGGATCAGCCTGGAACCCCTGATTCCTGATTTGCCGCCACCGCCACCGATACCATCGATCCTTCATGTGGGACAGATGACCACAAACACTTTCGTGTACCATCCAACTGTGGTACAGTACCACTACCAACTGCCATGCCCATGGCAGTTGCAGGCCACACAGTCCGCCGCTCGTGGAAGACCGTTACCATTACCGGAGGAGATTCTGTCACCTGGTATGCCGGCAGGAGGATCTGGCCACTATAGAGTGATAGGCAGGGCCAAAGTTACCATTGCCTTTGCCAGTGTGACAGCCCAGTCACCAAGAAGACCATCCTTGAGAGGTTGGCGGGGGTCTGCTGCCGCAGCCAGGGCCGCTTTCATGATGAGGCAGGAGCGCCCTCTCATGTCCTTTAGCTCCAGCAGCAGTGAGGAGGACCTGCTGGCCTTTAAGTAATTCCAGCAGTTTTTATGGGAGCCACAACATGGACTTATCCTGAAGGGTGGGCACTAGTTGTCCCTTGTTTTTAGTTTTGCTGCCCCGCGTTTGTCCTCACCCAGATGGCCATGGATTGTTAGGACTCCCCCCATCAAAAAAAAGTTTTTTTATCCAAGTTGCGCATACGTGCGCCTCATCCCTTTTTTCCCCCTTTTCAGGTTATTTGGGGAGGCCCTCGAAAGAGGGTTTTTTAAAGGGAACCTTTGCTGCTATTTTTTTACCCATTTGGATTACAATTTTGCCTATGTGGATTACAAATTGCGACTGAGTTTGGGACTCTGCTCCAGTTCTATGACAAGCGTCAGAAGAAAAGAGACTTAAACATGTCCGTGAGCATACTAGGTAGGTGATATTTAAAATGTTTATATTATACGTATAATAATGTATTTGCACTATTTACCATATATGTGTCTCGAATATTCGCTCTGCCTCTGAAGAGTGCAAGCCGCGGCCTCTCCTCGTACGTGCCTGCGTATTACGTAATCGCTTAGACAATAGTACGCTGAGATTCGTAAGCTATTTGTACGCTCATGCGTACGTCTTCTAAGAAGTTGCGTACATTTTGTAAATGAACGATCGTTATTAGTGAGCGAATGTTCGCTAATAGCACATAATAACGTATATTTTGTACGCAAATACAACTAATCTATTCGTCGAATACACAAATTTTAGGAAAAGTTCGGCGAATGTTCAGCGAATAATTTTCTCAATGATTCGCTCATCTCTACCTATCATTAAGGGGTTAAATCTTAATACTCCACAACCACATAAGAGGTGTATACATGGATAAGATTGATGCTATAGATTAAACTGTCAGTGTCTGTTTGCCTTTGGCTTTGAGGTTTGTCATTCGGTTGCAGGGAGTTTTGCAGAAACTAAATTAATAATGATTTTTTTTTTCTAAGCACGGTGCAGTCTTATCACAAGATCTACAACTATTGCATTTGAAGTAAGGAAGGGCAGACTACATTTTTTGATAAAGCATCTTATTGACCAGTATTATTCCCTTTGAGTAAACTGTAGTTGTACAAACACAAGGTCGAATGTCTGATCATTAATCACTGCCACGAGGCAGCCACTGAATGATAAGAGAGTGCCCTACTTTTCACACACTCTGCACTGCTGACAGCGTTAACTTGGCCTTACACACAATGTGATTTTTCGGACGATAAGTCAGCCACTCAAAGCTTGTTTCCATGCACGTGCAACCAAGGATTACTGTTAAGGCTTTCATTCGCTTTGCAGGTGTAGAGTCACAATGGCCGATAAGAAGTAGACTTTTTTCTTTGTCTTTCAATTCCTGGTTCTTCTCTACATGGTCCTTCAATTATTTCAGTAATGGTCACTTTACGCACAATTCTTTAGTCTAGGTCAGTGATGGTGAACCTTTTAGAGACTGAGTTCCCAAACTGCAACCCAAAACCCACTTATTTATCGCAAACTGCCAACACGGCAAACTAACCTGAATACTACAGTCCACTATAGTACATCTTCCATGTACTTTATCACTTAGCTATAATAGCTGCCTACATTCAGTGTGCTGCCTGTGCTGTTCATAGTGCGTCCTGCGATGATGAATGGCAGGAAAAGTCTAAGGCATATTGGTGCACCCTAAGACTTTTTTCAGGGAGTGGGTGCCACCTCTGGCACCCGTGCCATAGGTTTGCCACGACTGGTCTAGGTTCACACCACAATCAGAGATCAAGTGCCGTGCGCACAATATTGAAAAACATAATCAACCATGTCTCCCAAAAGGTAGAGTAAACTGATATATACAGGCCAAAGAAAACCCTATTGTAATATATTTAGTCTTTGGGCAAGTATACATTGGGAGAATTTCCCAAACGAACACAGTGCTCATCGCAGCCTCTACATATAGTAATACATACTGTATATCGTACACACTCATGTATATCGTACACACTCATTACAGTAAGGACATAAAGATTTTTTTCACACATCTAACAGAAAAAAATAAAATCTCTTGCAGCAATAGCACTGGGGCTGCATACATTATTTTGCTCAACTCAAGCAGTGCTGATTGACAAATTGTTTTTCAGTTCATTAACCTTAACGGGGTTGTCAACTCCTTTACAATTCATGGGCTCAATATCTGATTGGCGAGCGTCCAACATCCCACACCCCTGCCGATCAGCTGTTTCAGAGTAGCTCAGATTTGAACTCTATTGAGTAGTGGACAGTTACTACTGCACTGCTTCTATTGGAATGAATGGTAGCAGAACTGCAGTTACAAAGGACAGAGTTGTCTAGTTCAGGCCCCAACGTCTGATGCCAGAGCTGTTCTGATTGGTACGGGTGCAGGGTGTCAGGCCCCCGCTGATCAGATATTGATTGCCTATCCCAAGGACAGCCCAACAGTAGTTAAAGGGGTTCTCTGGGAATTAAGAAAATGAAAATACTTATATATTACTTTATTATAAGTATATTCTCAAATACCTTTCATTAGTTATAATGGTTTGCTTTGTCTAGGGAGTAATGATCAGGAGAAACAAAATGGCCGCTGTCCTATTAGTACACACAAAACCTGTTACTTCACAACACTGAGGTAAAGAGCTGCCCCATCCTCCTTTCCTACTTGTCAGGGATTATCATCCTGAATATAGGTTAATATGATATTTAGCTGAATCTTTGCTCATTAACTCAATTCCTACAGAGATTCAGCTAAAGATCTTATCATCTGTATTCAGGATCATAATCCCTGACAAGCAGAGAGGAGCATGAGGCAGCGCTTTATCTCAGTGTTGTGATGTAATTTGTCCTGCTGTGTGATTAGGACAGGTTTTGTGTGTAATAATAGGACGGCGGCCATTTTGTTTCTCCTAATAATTTCTCCCCAGACCAAACAAGCCATTATAACTAATGAAATGAATTTGGGAATATATTTATAATAAAGTAATATTTAGGTATTTTCATTTTCTTAATTCTCGGAGAAACCCTGTAACCCTTTCCCGACCAGTGCTGTACATGTACGGCGCTGCGGGAAGTGACTTCCCGACGAGCGCCGTACTAGCACGGTGCGCTGACTGGGCGGGTGCAGTAGCTGCGCCTGCCCGATCAGCTGCGGGGGACCGGCTGTGCCCAGTAGCCGGACCCCTGCTGCATACGCCCGCATCAGTGGCTGCTATCCCTGCGTACCTGTACGATCCAGCCCCCTGGATCGCACAGGAAGCAGGCTGTAAGTGTATTACATTGAGTAATACACTTATAGCCAATGCATTACAATAAAACAGTATTGTAATGCATTGTAAAGGGGATCAGACCCCCAAAAGTTAAATAAAGTGAAAAAAAAAGTGGAAAAAAAATAGTTTTACAAAAAAATAAAAGTTTCAAGTAAAAAAAAGCACACTTTTCCCAAAATAAAGTTAAAAAAAATTGTAAAAAAAAAGGGGAAAAAAGAAAAGTATACATATTAGGTATCGCCGCGTCCGTATTGACTGCCAGGTGAACGCAGTAAAAAAAAAAAAAAAAAAACAGGTCACCTTCCCTCACAAAAAGTGTAATAGCAGGTGATCAAAAAGGCATATTTAACCCAAAATGGTACCAATCAAACCGTCATCTTGTCCTGCAAAAATGATACCCTACCTGAGACAATCGTCATAAAAATAAAAAAAATATGGCTCTCAGAAAATGGCAACACAAAAAAAAGATTTTATTCTGTTCAAAAATAATTCTAATGTGTAAAACTTTCCAAAAATAAAACTGTTAGACATATTGGGTATCGCCGCGTCCGTAACAACCTGCTCTATAAAAATATTACATGAGATGGCCCCCCAGGTGAATGCTGCAAAAACAAATTTTAAAAACTATGCCAAAACAACCATTTTTTTCCCTCTTGCCTCACAAAAAGTGTAATAGCAGGCGATCAAAAAGGCGTATTTAACCAAAAATGGTACCAATCAAACCATCATCTTGTCCCACAAAAATGATACACGACCTGAGACAATCGCCCAAAAAATAAAAAAAAATGGCTCTCAGAAAATGGAAACACAAAAAAAAAGGATTTTATTCTGTTCAAAAATAATTCTTATGTGTAAAACCTTCCAAAAATAAAAATGTTAGACACATTGGGTATCGCCACGTCCGTAACAACCTGCTCTATAAAAATACTACATGAGATGGCCCCCCATGTGAATTCTGTAAAAAATAAAAAATAAAAACTATGCCAAAACAGCCATTTTTTTCCCTCTTGCCTCACAAAAAGTGTAATAGCAGGTTGTCAAAAAGGCGTATTTAACCCAAAATGGTACCAATCAAACCGTCATCTTGTCCCTCAAAAAATGAAACCCTACCTGAGACAATCGCCCAAAAAATATAAAAAATATGGCTCTCAGAAAATAGCAACAAAAAAAAAGATTTTATTCTAAATAAATATTCAAAAATAAATCTAATGTGTAAAGTTTAATAAAAATAAAAATGGTACACATATTGGGTATCGCCGCGTCCGTAGCAACCTGCTCTATAAAAATATCACATGATTTGCCCATTCAGGTAAATGGTGTAAAAAATATTTTTTTTAAAAAAACTATACCAAAATAGCTATTTTTTTTCACCTTGACTCACAAAAAGTGTAATACCAAGCAATCAAAAAGTCTTATGTACCCCAAAATGGTACCAATGAAAACGTCACCTCATACCGCAAAAAATGAGCTCCCACATAAGACAATAACTCAAAAAAATAAAAATCAATTGCTCCTGCAAACCAATCCATCAAAATCTGCAAAATCCATATGGCACTCCTTCTGTTGTGAGTCCTGCCATGTGCCCCCACAGCAGTTTGCCACCACATATGGGGTGTTGCCGTATTCAGGAGAAAATGGGGAACAACTTATGGGGTGCTTTTCTTCTGTTACCCCTTGTGAAAAAGAAAAATTTGGGGCTAAAGCAACATTTTATTGGAAGAAATGAAACTTTTCATTTTCACAGCAAAGTGTTTCCAAATTCCGTAAAACGCTTAGGGGGTGAAAGTGGCCAGTACCGCCCTTAATATATTCTTTGAAGGGTGTAGTTTCCAAAATGGGGTCACTTTTTGAGGGTTTCCACTGTAGGGGTACATCAGGGTCTCTCAATTACAAAATGGTACCTAAAAAAAAAACATTCTAGCAAAATCTGCCTCCAAAATCCATATGACGCTCCTTTCCTTCTGACCACTGCCACAAACCCATAGAGACGTTTACCACCACATATGGGGTATTTCTGATTCTGTCTGGTATTTCTGCAGAATCAGAGTAATGTATATTGAGGTTTATTTTGCTGTTAACCCTTGCTGTGTTGCAAGAAAAAAATTATTAACATGAATAATCAAAAACCTCAATTTTCCTTTAATTCTTGTGGAACACCTCAAGGGTTAACAAAGTTTGTAACATCAGTTTTTTATAATTTGAGTGGTGTAGTTTCTAACACGGGTTCATTTATGGGTGGTTTCCATTACGTAAGCCCCTCAAAATCACTTTATATCTGAATTGGTGCTTAAAAAAATGGTTTTGGAAATTTTGTTGAAAATTTGAAAAATTGCTTCTAAACTATGCCTTCTAACGTCCGAAAAAAAAGTAAAATGACATTTATAAAATGATGCCAACATAAAGTAGACATATGGGGAATGTAAAATAATAACTATTTTTGGAGGTATTACTATGTATTTTGAAAGTAGAAAAATTGAAATTTGGAAATTTGAAAATTTTTCAAAAATTTTGCTAAATTTGGTATTTTTTTAGAAATAAAAATGAAATATTTTGCCACAAATTTACAACTGTCGTGAAGCACAATATGTGACAAGAAAACAATCTCAGAATCTCAGAATGGCCTGGATAAGTAAAAGCGTTCCAAAGTTATTACCACATGAAGTGACATATGTCAGATTAGCAAAAAATGGCCTGGGCAGGAAGGTGAAAACAGGCCCAGGGTTGAAGGAGTTAAGGAGTTGACAACCTCTTTAAAGGGAACCTGTCATCAACTTTATGCTGACCTCACTGAGGGCAGCATAAATTAGTGGCAGAAATGCTGATTTCAGCGGTGTGTCACTCATTAGCTAAAAGTAACGGTTGCAGAGAACCAGCATCATAATCATTGCAGAACAGGCCTTGAAAAAAGTCAAATCTACCTGAGAAGAGTCATGGTTATTCCTAATCTCTTGCTCTCCCCATCCATCTGCCGATGATTGGCAGTTCTCTCCTAGGGAGAAAACTAGGTAAAAAACTCTCAATTAGCAGGTGGGCAGGGAAGGCAGGAATTCATGAATAACCATGACTCTTCTCAGGTGGCCATGACTCTTTTCCAGGCCCAGTCTGCAATGATTGTGATGTTGGTTCTCAGCAACCACTTACTTTCAACATATAAATGACAGACCGCTGAAATCAACTCACCTGTCTGTACTTTATTCTGTCGCTAGTATGGGCAGCATACAGTTGATGACAGGATTAGGGTATGTTCTTGAAAAATTTAAGAAAACTGGCTAAATAATTTTTGGTATATAATGCTAACTCACCAGCAATATTCTAGCAGTATAATTTGTTTCATCCTAGCTGAGTTGTAGATCGATATATTTAAGCCAATTTTAAGGGCAGTTGTGTTATGTGATCCCTGTCTGACTACCACTACAGAGTTTGGTCTCCTGTATAGAAGAGGTCAGTCTCCACTGTGTGCCTGTGAACTACAGATTACATCAGCATCTATAAAAAAAAATCCCTCCTTTCAGCATTCAGACCCCTCCCCACCAAGTTCGGCACGCCTTCTGCACCTTTCACTTGCCATTCTTAAATTTGACTAAGAGCAGAGCACAGTATGGTGCAATGAGAAACCACACTTTCTCTCTGCAAGTTCAGAGGCATGATGGAAAACATAGACTCCATTAGGAGAACCATATCAATGGGTATATCAATATGGCAGAAACCCATCATTGGCATAATTGTTACACAAGACATGCACAATACTCTACAGTCATGGCCAAAAGTTTTGAGAATGACACAAATATTATATTTTCACATGATCTGCTGCCCTCTGGTTTTTATGTGTGTTTGTCAGATGTTTTTATCACATACAGAAATATAATTGCAATCATATTATGAGTAACAAAAGCTTATATTGACAGTTAGAATGAGTTAATGCAGCAAGTCAATATTTGCAGTGTTGACCCTTCTTCTTCAGGACCTCTGCAATTCTCCCTGGCATGCTATCAATCAACTTCTGGACCAAATCCTGACTGATAGCAGTCCATTCTTGCACAATCAATGCTTGCATTTTGTCAGAATTTGTAGGTTTTTGTTTGTCCACCCGTCTCTTGATGATTGACCACAAGTTCTCAATGGGATTAAGATCTGGGGAGTTTCCAGGCCATGGACCCAAAATCTCTATGTTTTGTTCCCTGAGCCATTTAGTTATCACCTTTGCTTTATGGCAAGGTGCTTCATCATGCTGGAAAAGGCATTGTTGATCGCCAAACTGCTCTTGGACGGTTGGGAGAAGTTGCTCTCGGAGGACATTCTGGTACCATTCTTTATTCATGGCTGTGTTTTCAGGCAAGACTGTGAAAGAGCTGATTCCCTTGGCTGAGAAGCAACCCCACACATGAATGGTTTCAGGATGCTTTACAGTTGGCATGAGACAAGACTGGTGGTAGCACTCACCTCGTCTTCTCCGAATAAGCTGTTTTCCAGATGTCCCAAACAATCGAAAAGGGGATTCATCAGAGAAAATGACTTTACCCCAGTCCTCAGCAGTCCACTCCCTGTACCTTTTGCAGAATATCAGTCTGTCCCTGATGTTTTTTCTGGAGAGAAGTGGCTTCTTTGCTGCCGTCCTTGAGACCAGGCCTTGCTCCAAGAGTCTCCACCTCACAGTGTGTGCAGATGCACTCACACCTGCCTGCTGCCATTCCTGAGCAAGCTCTGCACTGCTGGTAGCCCAATCCCGCAGCTGAAACACTTTTAAGAGACGGTCCTGGCGCTTGCTGGTCTTTCTTGGGCGCCCTGGAGCCTTTTTGGCAACAATGGAACCTCTCTCCTTGAAGTTCTTGATGATGCGATAGATTGTTGACTGAGGTGCAATCTTTCTAGCTGCGATACTCTTCCCTGTTAGGCCATTTTTGTGCAGTGCAATGATGACTGCACGTGTTTCTTTAGAGATAACCATGGTTAACAGAAGAGAAACAATGATGCCAAGCACCAGCCTCCTTTTAAAGTGTCCAGTGGTGTCATTCTTACTTAATCATGACAGATTTATCTCCAGCCCTGTCCTCATCAACACCCACACCTGTGTTAATGGAGCAATCACTGAAACGATGTTAGCTGGTCCTTTTAAGGCAGGGCTGCAATGATGTTGAAATGTGTTTTGGGGGATAAAGTTCATTTTCTAGGCAAATATTGACTTTACAAGTAATTGCTGTTAAGCTGATCATTCTTTATAACATTCTGGAGTATATGCAAATTGCCATTATAAAAACTGAAGCAGTAGACTTTGTAAAAATGAATATTTGTATCATTCTCAAAACTTTTGGCCATGACTGTGCATTATTCTTGAATATTAACCTATGTGGTACTATATAGGGGCAAAAAATGCAGGAGTGCTTTTTTAAGAAAACAACGAGCCAATAGCTTCGACAAACTGTTATTTTATCCTCCAATATGTAGTACCGAATTTGCTCGAAAATCTACATTAATAAAGATTATATTCTTTCTGAAGAAACTCAGGTTTAACTACACCTTCCTTCTTTCTCCACATATCTCATGCCTTATTTATGAGTCTGCCTAGCTCTAAAGCCTCCTCAAGTAAACCCATTGACCCCTACAGATTAGGAATACAATTGTAACCATTTCTTAAAGCTGTATGGTGCAGAATTCTCATTCTCATTGCTTCCTATATGTAAATCCTTTCCAATATCTTATGTGTCCAGTTGTATCATATGTATTAAATATGTCACCACTTTATATGGCTTGAAGGCATTGCAGCCTTGCTCCATAATTATACTACTAACGTGTACATCTATGGTAACTGATTCTCACTCCGAGGTTTATTGACACGCTCATTGCAGCTTATTTCAGAAAATTTCAGAAAATCCAGAACAACTGCTGAGGAGATGTCTCTCTGGGTGAACGGTAGAACTGCAACCCATATTATTGGCAAAAAATTCTATGTCTTATCTTCCTTTTCATGCAGTGTGGCCTGAAGCTATCAATTATTTTGATTTCTACGGGATCCCAAGAAGGAGAAGTTAGTCATTTCCCTCTTCACGTGTATCACTACTGAACTTTACTTTCCAGTACAGTACTTACTATGGCGTATGAGTTGGGGATGCTCCTGGCGCCTTTGTCAAAAGTATTCATATGCCACCTAGGCTAGATACTGCAGTATTCATTTCAATAGAAACATTGTTACAGTAACCAGCTCCATCAACTACACAATGGACAGATCTGTCTCCTTCCACCATCTATTCCGGGCTCCCGAAGAGCTGATCTGTGGGGGTGCAAGGTGCTGGACACCCATCCATCTGATATTGAGGACCTAACTTAGGGATCGTCAATTGTTAATTCCTGGACAACCCTTTTAAGATTACAAAAAAAAAATTATGCATACAGTTACAGTGCAAAATGATTCAATAACTCTTTCTTATGTAAAAGAGCAGGCAAGGCTTCCAATAAGGGAGCCAGCTGTCAGGTGCAACCGGCAGTAACCATTTTGGCAGAGCATAAATCAATTAGTGGAGTGCAAACATTTACCTTAATGCTATTTGCTTTCACTGAACTCAGTGGCAAATCTAATAATGCATACAACTTACAATATTTAATCTTTAAGGTTCACATAACTGGATTGTGACCAGAACAATAAGACCAGATGTTTAGGTGGGCATCCTACCGCCTTTCACGCAATTAGAGGTCATCGTCACATACAGTAGCTGACATTCGACTTACCTCTGTGAGAAATGTATTGCCTATGCATATGTGCAACTATTCTTATTGAAATGTACCTTAGGGTGCAAGTATAATACTAAAGCTATTTTCTCACAGGTTGTGCCTCATATTGCAATGTATGGTATCAGCTCTCCTCCCATTCAACCGAGGTGTTTCTAATTAGCAGGAGACTGCATAGGGTTAATAAGCTCCTACCGGTCTCTGTCTGGTTTCTGAGGCCACGTGGAGAGGTGAGCTTTTGAAATCTGTTCACACTCCGCAGTGCTGCATGGTGGCTGTTGTTAATGTGGCACTGTGCCTCTGAGTTGGTGTGGCCCAGTGCTACGGGGGCTTATCTTGATAGCACGGTGTTGTGGGGATGCTGGGTCTCACCACTTTCAGGTGATGTATTGTGTCAGTGGTCGCTGTGCCAAATTAGACTGGGGACCCACCCATAGGTGGGAGTCTGGACATGGTGAGTGGGCATATGCATTTTAATCAAAACGTATACTAAGTGACTCGATGGAGATGTTTATGAATTATGCAGAAAAGCTATAGATCAATGCATGGCAATGTATGGAAGACCTACATGGAGAACTTTGCGCTTCTACTTGCCAAGTTACATGGAGGTTAACCTTTGTACTCCTGTGCTGCTTCTGTCCCATTCACTTGTACAGGGGATCTGGAAACAGTAAAACACAGGCTGCTCAGTTGTTTCCAAAGTTCCAACCCCGCCCCCCCTCCTTTCCGGTCATGGCATCCACACAGGATGGATTTGGGATGGGGATCCATCGCAGAGATGTGACCCTTATCAATTAGAAATTTATGGTATATTTTATGGAGATGGGAATACCCCACCCGATCAGCTGATCCACCATACTAATTTCCTGCATTTTCGAGTTCTCCTACCTCATGGCAGCTGGGGTGGCTTTGATATTTGGTGAGCAGAAGAATGCAAGGCAGGAGCACAGTTAAGGGGAACTGAGATAGGGTACAGGGTCCAATAACCAGGGCATCTTGTTTATAATAAAATATGGCATCTTCTTTACTGAATGAATGATGGAAGTTATAATACAAATGCAGGCATTAAGCGCAGTCCTCAAGTACTTCACAGAGTGGGCTTTTTACAAAGGCTGTGTAAAGGAGGTGGCTATGATGGTGGTCCTCCCTGAGTCTCTCTTTATACAGTAGGTACTAACAGTCTTCCCAATTAACCAAAGTCAATCACTCTCAAAGTCTCTCAATATTTCTCTGCAGTGTCCAACTGTCTGGTGTAGTCCTAGATTGCATGGCCAGTCCATCTAAGAAGTGTGGTAGTTGCCAGAAGCAATATAATCCAAACCATTGCAGTAGAGTTTACAGTCATGTGCGAGCATTACCCTTACTGACTTAGTCCAAGCATGACCTTAAATTGGTCCTCAACATTCTGTAATAACTCAATGCTTTTTTTCATCAGGTGTTAGTTCCTAGCAAAGTTGCTTTTCTGTCAGCTTTCACTCATAGGAATGGTGTCTACATGGAGAAGGATTCTTTCTTGGCCTACTTTACAGCACACAACAAAAACAGGTTTTCACTCTGGCTTGCTCACTAGCAGACTCCACTAAGCAATCATTAGTTTGAATAGGTCATGGTGTACTGTTGAGTGCCTCAGCCTCTTCCTATGTGTGATGACACATTCGTTGGTCTCATGGCCTATGTGCAGCTCAGTCCCATGGGCTTGGGCTGCAATAACAAGCACAGCCACTATAAATGCATGGTGCTGTGCTTGTATGCTGTAAGTGCTGTGGCCTCTTTAAACAGCTGATAGCTGGGGTGTTGGGAGTCAGACCTCCACCGATCAGATATCGATTAACTATCCTTTGGCTAGGTCATCAATACAGTACTGCCAGAAAACCCTTTTAATGGTAGACAAATATTAACAGAAAAATCAGTTTTACAGTATCGCTATACAATCACCAAGGAAATTTCTTAGAAAGTTATATTTAAAAAAATGATTAAAAGAGGAAAGCTTACACTGACAAAGGAATAAAATGACACTGGTAGCAGATAAAACACAGATAATAAAGTTACTCCACCAGCCATAACATTGGCTTCTATGGATCGGACTTATATTTAAAGAATACGACAGATGCTCGATTAAACTGAGACCTGGTGAATATGGAGGACAAGGCATCACCATGAACTCTTTCTTGTGTTTCTTGAGTGGTGTGGGCACATCATGCTCCTGAAAGTGGCCACTGCCATTAGAGAACACCTTTTTTCATGAAATGGAGTACTTGACCTGTACAGTGTTTAGGTGATAATGGCCATCAAGTAACATCCACACATTGAACAATAGAGGAATGGCAAAAAACTGCAACACACATTTCTATTTGTTTTCACTGTGGTTTTTCTCTGTTTATTTCTTAAAGTCTAACTTCTTAAAACATATTGTAAATCTGCTGAAAATAATTTTTGTTATATACTTTATTTTATTTATTACTTTTCCTTGCAAAGAAGGACATGAAATTCAGCTATTTTGCAAGGAAAGGTTTAACAAATAAATATATTACATAAATTGCTTTCATCACATTTAGAATAGGTTTTAATAAAGTTGAAAGTTTAGGTACACATTAAAGAAGTCATTCTAAGAAATGTTAAGAGACCTGCCTCATTGTAAAGCTGCATAGCCATGTTGTATTAACAAAGTCCACTAGATGCTGGTAGGTAAGGGGTTGTTCACATATCAGTTATTTGATCAGTTATTTCCATCAGTTATTGTGAGCCAAAACCAGGTGCTGGTGAAAAACACCAAACAGGTGCAGATCTTTTCATTATACCTGATCTCTGTTTAGTGTCCACTCCTGGTTTTGGCTCACAATAACTGATCAAATAACTGATATGTGTACAACCCCTAAGTGTTATTCAGAATTTTCTGTAATCCATCATTTTCTCTATAATTGAATAATCTATACTTTTTGATTGCTGTTTTGTTAAAAGCTTCATGCCAGTAAGAAAAACCCCAGATGAACACACGATGAAAGCATACTCATACGTAGAAAGAGATGTAAATGAATAAAGGTTCCCAAAATACATATACAGTAATTATAGTATATATTACATTGCTCTTGTTTTGTTATTTTTAAAGAAGAATATATCAATAAGCATATTAAAGAGATTTTATTTTGTACTGGAAAACCCCTTTAAAAGGCATCTGTCAGCAGATTTGTACCTATGAAACTGGCTGACCTGTCGGATGTGTGCTTGGCAGCTGAAGGCATCTGTGTTGGTCCCATGTTCATATGTGACTGCATTGCTGAGAAAAATGATGTTATAATATATTCAAATGAGGCCGTTACATGTAGAAGCTTGGCTCTGTCTGCAACTCTCGTCACTTTGATTGACTTTAGGAGGAGTCATAGCCAGGCATGATCTCATTAACACTGCCTGGACCTGTTGATCAAAGTGGAGAGGGTGCAGCAGTTGCAGAGAGAGCACAGTCTCTAGGTGTAATGGCAACGCCCCGTTGCTCCTAGAGTCTCATTAGAATATATTAAAACTAAAAAATTTTCTTAGCAATGTGGGCACATATGAACATGGGGCCAACACAGATGCCTTCAA
Source organism: Rhinella marina (assembly GCA_900303285.1). Lineage (NCBI taxonomy): Eukaryota > Metazoa > Chordata > Amphibia > Anura > Bufonidae > Rhinella > Rhinella marina. The sequence continues at coordinate 252,773 of ONZH01008582.1, read as the reverse complement.
CTGCCAAGCACACATTCAACAGGTCAGCCAGTTTCATAGGTACAAATATGATGACAGATGCCCTTTAATCAATAAAGCCCTCAAGAAACATATTCCTCAATCACAACAATAAGTTATAAACAATATTTACAATCGAGCTACAGTGGCAAGCAAAAGTTAGGGCACCCCTGGTCAAAATTACTGTTACTGTAAACAGTTAAGCAGGCTTTTGGTCACTCTGACAAGCTGTCAAAGCCATCACAAATGCTTGTACTATCTCCCTCTCATTACTGCCGGTCACAGAGCAGTTTACAACCACATATGGGGTGTTTCTGCAAACTTCAGAATCAGGAAAAAAAATATTCAGGTTTGATTTGCAGTTTACCCTTGCTATCTTATAGGAAAAATTAATTAAAAATTGAAAATCTGCACAAAAATATATTTATTTTTAAATTTCACCTTCTTTCTGTTTTAATTCTTGTGGGAAATCTAAAGGGTTAACAAACTTTATAAAATCAGTTTTGATTACATTGGGGCTGTAGTTTCTAAAATATGTTCATTTATGGGAGGTTTCTATTATTTAAGCCCCTCAAAGTCACTTTAGAACTACAAAAGTCCTTTAAAATTAACTATTGGAAATTTTCATGAAAATCTTAAAAATTACATTTAAAATTTGAAGCCTTCTAACGTCCTAAAAAAATAAAATTACATTTCCAAAGTTATGCCAACATAAAGTGGACATATGGTGAATGTTCATTAATAACAATTTTAATAGATATCCCTATGCAACTTAAAAGCAGAGAAATTCATATTAAAAAAATTGTGATTTTTTTTTTAAATTTTAAGTAAATTTTGGATTTTTTATAAATAAAGGTAAAATATATTGACTCAAATTTACCATTAACGTGAAGTACAATGTGTCACGAGAAAACAATCTCAGAATGGCCTGGATAAGTAAAAGCATTCCAAAGTTATTACCACATAAAGTGACACATGTCAGATTTGCAAAATTAGGCCTGGTCAGGAAGGGGGTAAATGGCCCGGATGGGAAGTGGTTAAGTTATTGTGTTGTCTTTATTTCTATGCTGTGACATCATTGTATTCCTTAGCTTTTAGCTGTGATATCACTATGTATATATGAATATTATTACTGGTCTGTGCCATTACACCTATTACTGTATGTGACATCATGTGTTTATTATTACCTTACTGTGCCATCACTGTTTATTATGCCTATACTGTCACATCACTGTGTTTATTATCTCTAAACGGTGACATCACTGTGTTTATTTTTATGTACTGTGACATCACTGTGTTTATTATCTCCATACTATCACTGTGTTTATTATCTTCATACTGTGACATCACTGTGTTTATTATCTTCATACTATGACATCACTGTGTTTATTATCTTCATACTGTGACATCACTGTATTTATTAACTCAGTACTGTGACATCGCTGTGTTTATTATATCAGTACTGTGACATAACTGTGTTTGTTATCTCTGTACTGTGACATCACTGTGTTCATTATCTCTGTACTGCGACATCACTGTGTTTATTATCTCTGTACTGCAACATCACTGTGTTTATTATCTCTGTACTGTGACACCACTGTGTTCATTATCTCTGTACTGTGACATCACTGTGTTTATTATCCCTGTACAGTGACATCACTGTGTTCATTATCTCTGTACTGCGACATCACTGTGTTTATTATCTCTGTACTGCGACATCACTGTGTTTATTATCTCTGTACTGCGACATCACTGTGTTTATTATCTCTGTACTGTGACATCACTGTGTTTATTATCTCTGTACTGCGACATCACTGTGTTTATTATGTCTGTACTGTGACATCACTGTGTTTATTATCTCTGTACTGCGACATCACTGTGTTTATTATCTCTGTACTGCGACATCACTGTGTTTATTATCTCTGTACTGTGACATCACTGTGTTTATTATCTCTGTACTGCGACATCACTGTGTTTATTATGTCTGTACTGTGACATCACTGTGTTTATTATCTCTGTACTACGACATCACTGTTTATTATCTCTATACTACGACATCACTGTGTTTATTATCTCTGTACTGCGACATCACTGTGTTTATTATCTCTGTACTGCGACATCACTGTGTTTATTATCTCTGTACTGAGACATCACTGTGTTCATTATCTCTGTACTGCGACATCACTGTGTTTATTATCTCTGTACTACGACATCACTGTGTTTATTATCTCTGTACTGCGACATCACTGTGTTGATTATCTCTGTACTGCGACATCACTGTGTTTTTTATCTCTGTACTGTGACATCACTGTGTTCATTATCTCTGTACTGCGACATCACTGTGTTCATTATCTCTGTACTGTGACATCACTGTGTTTATTATCTCTGTACTGTGAAATCACTGTGTTCATTATCTCTGTACTGCAACATCACTGTTTATTATCTCTGTACTGTGACATCATTGTGTTCATTATCTCTGTACTGCGACATCACTGTGTTTATTATCTCTGTACTGCGACATCACTGTGTTTATTATCTCTGTATTGTGACATCACTGTGTTTATTATCTCTGTACTGTGACATCACTGTGTTTATTATCTCCGTACTGTGACATCACTGTGTTCATTATCTCTGTACTGTGACATCACTGTGTTTATTATCTCTGTACTGTGACATCACTGTGTTTATTATGTCTGTACTGCGACATCACTGCGTTTATTATCTCTGTACTGTGACATCACGGTGTTTATTGCGGGAAATAAAAATAAATAAAAAATGGAGATTCCAGAGTACTCCTTGAATTGACAAATTTAATACAAAATAAAGTGCAGAAATGCTATATATTTTGACAGTGGACTACTCTCCTCATCAGATGTGTGTGACCCCATTATAGATTTTCAGTATATATATATTGCTATATTGCAAGCGTTGGCTATTAAATAAAGTCTGCTACAGGATTTTTGATGGGTAACCTTCCTCATGAGCCGATCATCCACTCTTTCCACAATGAGTAGTTGACTAAATATCAGAGCAGCATGTCTCAGGGATGACATGTAAGGTAACACCTGCCAAAGTCAAAGTGTGTCTGAAATCTGTATTCTAATTTTGCCAAATATATAAACAGTGACTACAGAGCCAAGTCTTCTGGAGAAATCACTCACCCATCTAGTTTACACTCGTGGATAAGAAATGCATTGTACTTGCTGTTACTAAAATAGCTTCCCTTGAAAATCGTGCAAGGTGGTAAACAAGATAATAAAGCTGTCTACATATTTGGTTACAGGACGGTTCACGTAACATAATAGTATAAGAATATAAAAGGTGCTGTACAACTTAAGACGCCTTTATTTCAAGCCAGTTGCTTGAAGCGGGTGCCATAGCTGCAGGGTGCCTGCTGTTGAAAACTTTTAACCCTTTAGATGCCATGATCAAATACGACCATGGCATCTGGAGGCGCAAAAATCCGGGAGCCACAGTGTGTGTGCAGCTGCCCCTGTCCTCCTATGTGACAGGAGGCTGCTGGACACTAGTTCCCATAGAGCAGGGCTCCATAGGAACATACTGCACTGTAATTCTCATACACTCCAATGCTAATGCATTGGAGTGTATGAGAAAAGCAATCTAATGATTGCTTGTAATAGCTCCCTGGGAACTATAAAAAAAAGTGTGTGTGTATATATATATATATATATATATATATATATACACACTACCGTTCAAAAGTTTAGGGTCACTTAGAAATTTCCTTATTTTTGAAAAAAAAGCACAGTTTTTTTCAATGAAGATAACATTAAATTAGTCAGAAATACACTCTATACATTGTTAATGTGGTAAATGACAATTGAAAACCCTTGCGCAAGTATGTTAGCACAGCTGAAAACAGTTTTGCTGGTTAGAGAAGCTATAAAACTGACCTTCCTTTGAGCTAGTTGAGAATCTGGAGCATTACATTTGTGGTTCGATTAAACTGTCAAAATGGCCAGAAAAAGAGAACTTTCATGTGAAACGCAACAGTCTATTCTTGTTCTTAGAAATGAAGGTTATTCCATGCGAGAAATTGCCAAGAAACTGAAGATTTCCTACAACGGTGTGTACTACTCCCTTCAGAGGACAGCACAAACAGGCTCTTTTTTATAATTCAACCCTATGTGGAATTTTTTCACCACATTGTATACAACCGTAAATGGTAACATTAGAAAGTAAAACTTGTCCCGAAAAAAAAAGGCCCTCATTCAGCTATGTAAATGAAAAAATAAAAAAGTTATGGCATTGGGAAGGCTGGGAGTAAAAAAAAGAAAATGAAAAAATTGAAAATTTCCCGGTCATTAAAGGGGTTCTCCGAGTTATATATATTGATGACCTATCCTCGGGATAGGTCATCAATATCAGATCGGCAGGGGTCCGACACCTGGCACCCCCGCCGATCAACTGTTTGAAGAGGAGGCGCGCGCCATATCAGCACTGCCTCCTCTTCACTGTTTACATGCTGGCCGACACGGGGTAGTGGTGAGTAGGTGTAATTACACCTCACCGCCCCATTCATTTCTATGGGAAGAATCGCTTCCATAGACTTGTATGGGAGCGATTCTTCCTATTGAAATGGATGGGGCGGTGAGGTGTAATTACACCTAATCACTACTAACCCCGTGTCGGCCAGCATGTAAACAGTGAAGAGGAGGCAGTGCTGGCACGGCACACGCCTCCTCTTCAAACAGCTGATCGGCGGGGGTGCCGGGTGTTGGACCCCTGCCGATCTGATGTTGATGACCTATCCTGAGGATAGGTCATCAATATATAACACGGAGAACCCCTTTAAGGAGTTAAAAAGTTATCAACTATTTTGTGACAACTGATACATTTTATGCAAATTATCGCAACTCAGACTCCTGAAAAACTGATTTTAAGAATTCCCCTCCTGATATATCTGCCCCTTGCGAATGTTCACATGAGACACATTTATGCAGCTGTTCCATTCATGTGACTGGGGCTTGCAGTCATCTATGTGCTTCCCACCAAGACCACCCCATTCAGATGAAAGGAACTGATTTTCAGATGCAGACATTTCTACTGTGTAAGCTAATACTCTTCTATTTTTTTTCCTACTTCGTTTGGTTTGAAAAGTGCACGGAAACTGTGAATCCAGCCTATGTTTGCAGACATATGCCATACATGCAGATCCATCTGCTTAATGAATTCTATTGTACAGAATATGAAAACACAGGGCGGAATTTATCATAGATCAACGTTTTACGCCGGTCTATGATCTCCCCTCTTCTTCCCGAGACTGCTCCTAATTTATGATGAGAGGCATAAATTTGGCGCATCCTCTGGCAGTTCATGCGTCTTAGACTAAAACCAACGGCAGCTTGGAGCTTGTGTTCCTCCCATAGTGTATATGTTTTTCATATATATATATATTCATTCATTTATTTATTTAGAGTATTTATTAGGCAGCAGGCAATACTATTCAGTACTTAAAAAATAAACACTATGCATACATATGGGAATGTTACAGTATAAGTTTGGATAATACAGCAGAGCCTACGATTCATAGGAGCTATGCCACTACTATGCAGAATAGCCTGGAGAAGACAAGAAAACAACTATCTATGAATACTACAGATTTGGGGGTGAAAAGAAAATCTATTAATACTTCAAATATAATGGAGGAAGAATAAATACATGGCCAAAAGCTACATTTACATGGATTAACATATAACCAAGAAAAACAGGTATCATTAAATTCCTTAAAAATATAATATTTTATTTGAATGCGATTAAAAGTAATTAACAAACATAATAATAGTAAGGAGGCCAATAAAAGGACGCTACAAATAGCCAGGTCCTCCTGAAGAAGCAAGTATGCAAAACGCGCATAGAGGGGTAGACGCTGCTGTGGCCGCAATTACCGCACGGTATGTTATTTACTAGGATTGCATAGCTGTTTACTGACTTCTGCAATGATATAGACGTAGGTCTTTCAGTAGACTTTAGTTACACACATTGAGGTTAGTAGTATAGGACCTGTGACCTTTATTAACATATAGGGGCATTGAATTTTGATATATTGGGATATGCATTCAATGCAATTATTACTTGTATAGCGGTTTATTTTTTATTTGTAGCGTCCTTTTATTGTCCTCCTATTATTATGTTTGTTAATTACTTTTAATCACATTCGAATAAAATATTATATTTTTAAGGAATTGAATGATACCTGTTTTTCTTGGTTATATATTGGTGAATTTGGTATCTCCTTGTGACTTTGTGAATATCACGTAATGACCGTACTGTGTTGAGTAATTGAAATGGATTAAAAGCAAAAACAGCCAGATTCTTTTAATTCTGCAGTTTACAGGACCTGACAGGTTACTGGATTACCAAATAGTAAATCGAAGATACTTTCATCATGTATATGTGAAGGAACTATTAGGATAACTAATGCCAATACATGAAGGCAGGGCATATGCATGGATGACTGGTACAAATACACAGATGAAAAGCACATGGATAAGGGCTACCAATACATTAAGAAGGATCAAATATATGGACAACTGGTAGAAATACATGGATAAAAAGAACATGCATGGATTAGGAAGACCACTACATGGAGGAAGATCACATACAAGCGCGGGCATAGCTAAAGGCTCATATACCCTGGTGCAAGAGTTCAGCTTGGGCCCCCCTTCCCTCAGTGCTTTGTGGCAAGGGGCAGGGAAGCACATAGCCTTCATGCTGCCTGAAATAGAACCCCCCCACCAGGCCCCTTCCCTCCAGGCTTCAGCCACAGGTGTAAATTGACCAGCATGCACTTTCTATAATACCGAAGTCTTATTATATTGCACAAGGATATTTGGGCCCCCTCAGGCTCCTTTGCTACCTCTGCACCCCCTATAGCTATGCCCTTGCATACAAGGATAACTGATACAAAATGCATGGATGAAAAGCATACACTTGGATGAAGACTACTGATTGGGGATGAGTAATATTTTATCTTTCATCATTGATTAGTTTGCTCATTTACACAGGGTAACCATTCTTTCCCATCCACTTGCGTCTGATCTGAATGATAATTGCTTTGGGTACACTGGTCCAATTTATTCAGTTCTTCAATGTGATTAGTCCACTACTATGCCCTTGTAATAATACATTCAGAGAAATATAAATCTACACTACAGTTCTTCATAATATTTCATTTTGTACTTTTTTCAACTAAAATAGTATTTCCATATAAAACCCATATGGCATATAAACAGGATGTGCCAAAAATGCCTTTAGATGAGGGTCTCATTTGTATCAGCATCACTGGAGAGATGGCCACAGAAGCAGCGCTCAGCTCTTTCCAGATGTTAGAGGAGAATGTGCTCACCTCTTCTCTGAAGCAGAGGCAGCTGGCTTTGTATCAGCAAAGGCTAGGGATCCTTGATTCTTGGATATGTTGAGGTCTTATAGGCAAGAACCTAACCCGTTGGGGATTTATGGCATAAGTTGTAGACTTGTTTTGTCATAAAAACTTCAGAAGGTTGATGGAGACCCCCATCCCACACATATGACCCCTATGGTAGCCACATATAGTTAGAAAAAAAAGAAACCTGGCTATGAATAGAAAATAGGAGAACCATGGTTTCCCTAGAGGTGGGGGCATAGAGCTGAGTAGAGTATACAGTACCCACATAAATAATGACTACCAGGGCTTATAAAATGAAGAACTAACTTGAGTAGAGAAGCGGGATGAGTGATGGAGGCCCTTAGATCCTGAAGGTTGCAGATGTTCCATATCGTGTGTCCCTTCCCCAAGATCTGCCATATTCCAAAGTGCTGTTTGTGCACTCACACTTTCTTGGCCACAATGGGACATAATCTATTTCAATGGAGCCTTGCATTTATCGTATAAGACTGGGTTCTTTTCAAGAAGTACTTATAGTTTTCCAGAGAAAACCTTGGCCTGTGATAAAAAAAATCTCCATGTACATCCAGGACCCCAGTGCCAATGACTGAGCCGCCTGGAGTACCATACGTTATAGCTACAATCATTGGGTTGCAGGACTCGTAAACATAACAACTATGCAAGAAACATTACTCAGCGATTTTATGTAACATAACTTGAAGGATCAGACCTCCAACATTTCAGAATTCCCAGTAGACCTCTGCCATCTGTATGCAACTAGCAAATTGCCTGAAAACAATGTGATTCAAAGTAAAGGCAAACAAACAGTAAAAATTAAAAACACATTGGAGTTGCTATTGTACTATTTTAGGCTCGAGTCGATGAAATATAAGCATTATGAAACAGAATGCTGGATTAGAGAAAGCATTCAGGACTAGAAAAATACCGTACATATGGACGGTAGTGGTACTGTATGAAGTATCAGTGGTATGGACTGTAATGGTACTGTATGACGTGTCAGTGGTATGAACTGTCGTGGAACTGTATGAAGTGTCAGTGGTATGGACTGTAATGGAACTGTATGAAGTGTCAATGGTATAGACTTCAGTGGAACTGTATGAAGTGTCAGTGGGATGGACTGTAGTGGAACTGTACGAAGTGTCAGTGGTACGGACTGTAGTGGAACTATATGAAGTGTCAGTGGTATGGACTGTAGTGGAACTGTATGAAGCGTCAGTGGTATGGACTTTAATGGAACTGTATGAAGTGTCAGTGGTATAGACTGTAGTGGAACTGTATGAAGTGTCAGTGGTACGGACTGTAGTGAAACTGTATGAAGTGTCAGTGGTATGGACTGTAATGGAACTGTATGAAGTGTCAGTGGTATAGACTGTAGTGGAACTGTATGAAGCGTCAGTGGTACAGACTGTAGTGAAACTGTATGAAGTGTCAGTGGTATAGACTGTAGTGGAACTGTATGAAGTGTCAGTGGTACGGACTGTAGTGAAACTGTATGAAGTGTCAGTGGTATGGACTGTAATGGAACTGTATGAAGTGTCAGTGGTATAGACTGTAGTGGAACTGTATGAAGCGTCAGTGGTACGGACTGTAGTGAAACTGTATGAAGTGTCAGTGGTATAGACTGTAGTGGAACTGTATGAAGTGTCAGTGGGATGGACTGTAGTGGTACTGTACGAAGTGTCAGTGGTACGGACTGTAGCGGAACTGTATGAAGCGTCAGTGGTATGGACTGTAATGGAACTGTATGAAGTGTCAGTGGTATGGACTGTAGTGGAACTGTATGAAGTGTCAGTAGTATGGACTGTAGTGGTACTGTATGAAGTGTCAGTGGGATGGGCTGTATTGGAACTGTATGAAGTGTCAGTGGTATGGACTGTAATGGTACCGTGTGAAGTGTCGGTGGCATGAACTGTAGTGGTACGGTATAAAGTGTCAGGGGTATGGAGTGTAGAGGAATCGTATTAAGTATCAGTGGTATAGGTTGTAGTAGTATTGTATGAAGTGTCAGTGGGATAGACTGTAGTGGTATTGTATAAAGTGTCAGCGGGATGGACTGTAGTGGTACTGTATGATGTGTCAGTGGGATGGACTGTAGTGGTACTGTATGAAGTGTTGGTGGGATGAACTGTAGTGGTACTGTATGAAGTGTCAGCGGGATGGACTGTAGTGGTACTGTATGAAGTGTCAGCGGGATGGACTGTAGTGGTACTGTATGAAGTGTCAGCGGGATGGACTGTAGTGGTACTGTATGAAGTGTCAGCTGGATGGACTGTAGTGGTACTGTATGAAGTGTCAGCGGGATGGACTGTAGTGATATTACATGAACAGTCAGTCTTGATAGATGTAGTTATACGGGCTGTCAGGGGTATGGAATGTAATGGTATAGACTGCCAGTTGTAAGGGCTGTCGGTGAAATGTACTGTCAGTGGTATGGGCTGCTAATGGTATGAAATGTACCGGTAGGGACTGTCAGTAATATGAGATACAGTGGTAATGATTGTAAATATTAAAGGGATTGTCCGAGTTAGATGAAAACTCAGGCAACCCCTGTACATGTGGTAAAATAACAAAGGAATCAATACTCTGCACTGCTGACGTCATGTCCCTGGTTGAAGTGGTGACATACCGTGTACACAGGTCACCAAGTAACCAATCACTGACCTCAGCAGTAAATGAGATTTATAATGGGATGAACTGTCAGTGGTATGGATTGTAGTGGTATGAACTGTTCAACTTGTGGATATGCCATAAATGTCCCACAAGGGACAATCCCTTTAAAGGGAATGTGTCATAAAAAATTAACTTTTTTTAAATCACATTTTTGTGTTAAACATTTTTTTTTAGAATTTATGTGGGTTTTTTTTTATAAATATTTTCATGTAACTCTCTATGTAACTAAAAATTGTATATATTGTGAATGGTGGATCATGTGTTACCTATATATGGAGGGTTACTCATCATTGTAATTCAGACTGTGATTATAATGATGATGGCTACTGAAAAGCTACAGTACCTGTACAGAGCAGGCAATTCTGACCTATCATTAGACCCAGAGGCCAGTGTGAAAATTGTAGGATTATATAAATACTGTATATTTTAAAATATGGATGGCATTGAAAATAAAAAAACACCAAAAATTCTACAAAAAAAAATGTTTAACATAAAACATTAGGTAATTTTCTGATTTCCTATAAGAATTCCAATGTATCTTTATAGGAATTGTCCAGTAATATCGCCATTTGTAGCCCTGTACAGAAGATAACCCCCAATATGTTCACCGATATAGTGACGTTTTTGTAACTACGTGTGTGTATTCACTGGTTTTGATTATTACAATGAAATAATGTCAGGAAAACAATAGTGCACAGGAAAAAGAATGACCTGGACAAGCTCATTACTGTACTGTGCGAGGACTGTAAATGGGACTGACTAGGGAATGGAGGTGTATGAGCTACAGTACTGCTTCCTTGTGTTTGCTTAGTTGTAGTCTTTTATTTGCTTTCTTGATAAAGGTGGCTGCCTACCACTATCCGCCTAGCTCTGCTCTTATGACTCTACATTGTGAAAGTCACCGCTCTAGTAGAGAACACTGGGCATCCGCGACAATACAATACTAAAGGCAAGTGTCATTTTAAAAAATGACCAATATCCGTGGATTTTGTGTCCACATCATCAAACATGGGGCTAAGAAGTGTTTAACTATTTCACGACATTTCAGGACTATTTTAAAGCATGTCAGGTGGATTTATACATGGTTTTACATCCCTCCTTTGTAAAATAAAAAAGCCAAATAACACTTTTCACTTGCTGTACCCCTCCAAGCTGCGCACAGTCCCATGTAAACAACGTAGGGGTGCACTTTCCACTGTGACGTCATATGGCGGCTTTAACCTGCACCAGTATATGACCACATTGAGATTCTGGAGATACAGCGGAGACCAACCGTCTTCATTTTGACCAACTGCACAATTTTGGCCATGGATGTGCCGCAAACATACCAGTGGATTTGTGCCTTTAGGGCTCGCAAACATATTTTCTTTCCGTGTCCATTCTGTTTTTTTTTTGAGGACCGTATGCAGAACCATTCATTTCAATAGGTCCGCAAAAAAAAAAGGGAAGTTACTCCGTGTACATTCCATTTCTGTATGTCCATATTTCTGTTCCACAAAAAAACAGAATGTGTCCTTTTATTGTCCGCATTACGGATAAGGAAAGTACAGTTCTATTAGGGGCCAGCGGTTCTGTTCCCCAAAATACTGAATGTACACGGACCTCATCCGAATTTTTTGCGGACCACTAAATACATACGGTCGTGTACAGGAGCCCTTATCCAATTGTGATCCACAAGAAGAATGGGCATGCTTATTCTTCTAGCAGATATTTTTTTCCCTGTGGACAAAAACCTATCCAGATATTTTTCCGACACATGTGAATATAGTATAGGATGTATAGGATGTAAGCGGATGTGGTAAGGATTGAGGCACACAATCCGCGTGTGAACATAAATCCGCAACGGTGCAAGCTGTGAAAATCCACAGAATGCTTTTAAATCCACTAAGACTATTTTTCCCAGAGACTCCATGAAGTTTTGTAGAACTCTATTCCCTTACGTTATATTGTACTTCCTTGCAGAATTTGGCGTGGATTGTCCACAGCATATACACAAAATGTAAAGGTGGTCTAATTGTTATAGAGGACACTTCTCCTGACAGGTATTCTGCATGAAATGATAATTCTGGACTGTTCGTTGTGTCCTTCCTCTATTATTCCTGCTAGAAGTTTATGAATAAGCTTACAACAGGGAGTTACCAGTTGGGGTTGTGTCTATACACGTCCTGACGCTGCCCAATCAAATCTTCCAGTGTCAGAATGTGAAAGGACACCCCCCCACCTGTAACACCCAGTTGTACATTTATTCAGAAACTTCTAGCAGGACTAATAGAGGAAAAGCACAACAATAGTTATTAGTATAGATGTCCCAGAACTGTTATTACATGGGGAATGCAAGTAGTTACTAAAACAGACATGTCAGGAGAGGTGACGGCTCCTCTGTATACAGTGTTACATGCTACATTGTGTGGCTGCTCTGTCCTCATAGCTCTATACTACTGAGTGCAGCAGCAGACATTGAACGGACTCCCAAACAGCTGACAGATGTGCACTGCGAGTTCACGGACAGTTCTCAATAGCTGCCATAGTATACTGTTATTACGCTGTCTTATATGTCTGTGTGATAGCAGATCCTCCCAAATCTCAGGGCCATGTTTTTACACCTCAAGTGACCCATGTCCTATCTGCACTCCCTATTGTTTTCCTGACTGACCATTCACGTACGTGGGATTCGGCCACAATGTTTTACTACTCTTTCTTCCTAGTACTATGGAGGGATCAGTTGCTTGAGGTGGTTTATTATCAGTAGGGGATACTGTGGATTGCTGTCACTTGCTCTGGCGCATGAAGAAGAAAAGCCAACGTTCAATAACCAGGCAATAATATGGGAGACTGGTGAGAATGAATGAATATAAGTAATGAATTCAATTGTGCGAAGCAAATTATGAGTTAATTTATTTAATGGAATTTATACAATCATTTAGGGCAGGCAAATATTGTAGGTACAAGAGGTAAAGTTGTCAACATCCCTATTTCTGCCTATCCCTCTAGTATAATTAGTAATTCTGTATATTTACAAGAGCAATGGTTTATTAGAGTGGGCGCACATAGGTATATACAGTAGTAGATAGATATATAGTATATATAGTATACAGAGCATGCCGACTCCATGGGAAAATAGAATGACGCGTGAAAGGGCGACCTGCTTTATCAAACATTAACTGTTTCTAGATAGATATATACTGTAGATAGATAGATAGATACATGATAGATAGATATATCATAGATAGATAGATAGATAGATAGATCATAGATAGATAGATACTGTAGATAGATAGATAGATAGATAGATAGATAGATCATAGATAGATAGATAGATAGATACATCATAGATAGATAGATAGATAGATAGATAGATACATGATAGATAGATAGATAGATAGATAGATAGATAGATAGATAGATACTGTAGAAAGATACGATAGATAGATAGATGGATAGATATAATAGATAGATAGATAGATAGATAGATAGATAGATATAGTTATAGATATAGTATAGAATGAGTGACGAACGGACCACCTGCTGTATCTAATGTTACTTCTTCCTTAGTGTATATATATCTAGTGCATGGAATATGTCCCGCTATCACACTGTATAAACAACCACCTGTTTGGCGGCCGCATCAAGCAAAGACCTAGTGCAATTTGAAGATCCCTGGTGTTCTGCTGGCATCTATGTAATGACTGCAGCATAATAACACTATGTGAAGTGACAGCTGTCAGGGTCTATGGTAGAAGTCACATAACAGCCCTTTATGGAGTCTCTTACTGCTTCCGAATATCCCCCAGTGCCTGCAAAGAATGAAGGAAGCTGCGTTTTCCTGCACCCACATCCACTTGTCATTGCTTCCATGTGACAAGATGCCTTCTTCAGTGTGGGCTGGAGAAACCTAAGACTCTCTGGAGTCAGATTTAGATCCTCCTTGAGTCATCTTGTTGGAATAAAAAAAGGGATCCTGTCTGACAGTCCATCGTTCCCATTTAACCCCTGGTGCCCCAGCGCTGACCCCATACCAGAGAGACTTCTTCCAGGGACTCATTCATTACCTCCCTTTAACTCCAGCAGAAGTGCACAGAGGCAGGGTGACATGTGGTCACTACCTGGCACAGGTGAGGTGCCACACACACACAGAGAGGTAGGTGGGTGGCTGTTACTACACACATGCAGGGGGAGCACAGAGGGTACTTACATCATCCCATTTGATGCACTTGGATCCTCTTTTCAGGGTGTCAGAGACGCAGACACGTTTGAGCTGCAGAGCATGTACCCCTGGCTGTGCCCCTGCCATATCCACACATTTATGCTTCCAAGGCAACGGAATAAGACCCAATTCCCGGGCAGGCTGCGGATGGAGGAGGCTGCTCTGGGTGGGTATGGATAGGAAGAAGAAAGCAGGCACAGCTGACACTAGACAGCCCGAGATAGCCGGCAGCAGCAGCAGCACAGTGCTCGCAGTTCTGCCTACTCCTCCAGCTGCCTCCTCCTACTCCTCCAGCCAGAACCATTCAGCACTTCGCCCCCCTTTGCCATGGAGCAAGAAAGCATACACATGCATATGCATACGCCTTGTGTCCTTCCCTGCAATCACAGCAAGCCAACTTTATCATGAGGCTGGCATGACTGACGGAGCAGCGCCACCTGCAGGCGCCGCGCAGCAATGCGCTCCATAGCAGCGCTCCAGTACTGAGCTCTGTCACAGGACTACAGGTCCCAGCAGGAAAACGGCAATTCATGAATAAATTACTATAATGGATATATCAGTGATCTATCTCCAACCCCTGGCTCTTTCCAGAAGCTGCCAAACTACAACTCCTAGCATGCCCTGACAGCTTACTGCAGTCAAGGCATGCTGGGATTCATAGTTTTGCAACAGCTGGAGTCACTGATGTGCAGATTTATCATAACCACGCAAATCCATTGTGTTGTCCATATGGTTGAAGCCTCATTCACACGTCCTTGTCTGTGCTTAAGGCCTCTTTCACACGAACGTTGTGTTTTGTGATCCGCAAATTGCGGAGCCGCAAAAACAACGGGTGGCATCTTTGTGCATTCCGTATTTTGCGGAATGGAACAGCTGGCCCCTAATAGAACAGTACTATTCTTGTCCATAATACGGACAAGAATAGGACATGCTCTATTTTTTTTTGCGGGTTACTGAACGGAGCAACGGATGCGGACCCATGAAATGAAATTTTTCACATGAAAAATGCGGATCGGAGTCCGCAAAAAATACGTTCGTGTGAAAGAGGCCTAAATCCATGAAAAGGTGGTTGGTGATACCTCTGTGAAGCATCTCTTCCTAATGATCTGTGAAACACGGATGGCATCCGTGTTTTTTATGGACCTATAGACTATAATGGGCATGATGGATCCATGAACACAGACAAAATAGAGCATGCTTCCATGCTAAAACCACGGACCCACAAACCGCGCCAAAACACTGATGTGGGAATGGGTATGTGCGCTGTCCGTGGAGAAGACGCACAGCACACTTATGTGGAACACTGACATGTGAATGAAGCTTAAGGCAACAATGCACCCAAGGGTTTATTAGCGCCATAAAAAAGAAAATGTTCCAGTCTCCCCTTTACTATGGCTTATTACCTCAGCGTATGTGCTGCCATTACAATCTTCTTTGCTGAGTCACAGATTTCTGCACTTTATAATGATTCTACTTTTTTTCCATTGGGGAAATTTATCAAAACTGGTGTAAAGGAAAACTGGTTTAGTTGCCCATAGCAACCAATCAGATTAATAAAGATAAAAAATACATTTTCTGCACTCTTTTGTAAAATGAAGTGTGGAATCTGATTGGTTGCTATGGGCAACTAAGCCGGCTTACCTCTACATCAGTGGACAGGGGGTGGATCTTTGCTGGAAAGGACTGGGTCCTAAGATGTGCCATTTTGTGTCACAATTCTGGTGTAAAAATCTGTCTCAAAGGAAGCCAACCAATAGCTGGTATAGAGCTAGAGAAAAGTGTCAATCCCTGCATCACATTTATCATCCAGCTCGAGCCCCTGTGATAAATCTGGTGTAGGTCTAGACAGCCTGGCTAAATTTATTCCATCTATAGGATTAGTAAATCTGAGCCAATGCATACTCTTTATGTGCCGTAGCACCTAGTGCATTATTACTTTATTGTGACTTCACTGTTCATATAATTCCTCTTTTGTGACATCGCTGTAAAATATCCTTGTATTATGACATCACTATCTGCATCATTACAGTCATGTAGCTTAGAGTATATTATCCCTTTATTGTGACATCATTGTGTAAATTGTCTGTATGCCATGACATCACTGTGGGCATGATTCCTATGTTGTAAATTAGTAGATTATCCTTGTGTTACCAACATAGCAGATCAGCAATAAAGCCGATCATAGAAATGCCACTATGGTGAGGTTAATGTGTAGGTGAACCAAAAACCCTACTGACCTCCAAATTTAAAGACCAAAAACCAAGGGGGCGGGAAAATCAAATAAAACATAACTTTTAATAAATACCCTTAAAAGATTATCATAAGGGCCCTTTCACACGACTGTGTGAACGGGTCCGCACCTATTCAGCAAAATTGCGGAATAGGTGCGGCCTCCTTCACTTCAATGATAGCGGGCAGCCGCGGCTCCATGGCGTGGCTCCGCAAAAATAAATAAAAGATGTCCTATTCTTGTCCGCAATAGCGGACAAGAATAGGTGTTTAGAACAGGGTGTCGGCTGGTCGGCATCCGCAATACCACGGCCATCTGAACGGCCCCTAATATTAAAAAAAAACAAAACAGAGTTCTCATAGTACGTGTATGCCTCAATACACTTGTTCCAACAGAAAAAAAAACCTTGAAAGGAAGGAACACTGGAGGAGATTTATCAAAACTGGTGTAAAGTAAAACTGTCTTAGTTGTCCATAGCAACCAATCAGATTCCACATTTCATTTTTCTGAGCTCCTTTGAAAAATGAAAGGTGGAAGCTGATTGGTTGCTGTGGGAAACGAAGCCAGTTTTCCTTTACACCAGTTTTGATAAATCTCCCCCTTAGACTAAAAGGGCGTATTAAAAACCAATCATCCTACCATATGTTAAATACTACAACCATACTGCTGGTAAAGCCTGGTTCCGAGCCTGAAGCTCTGAGGTTGTTGGTACAGTAGTTCTTCAAAGCTTCTGTATATAGAAAATATATAAGTGTTTTTTTTTTTTTTTAAATCTGCCATACAATGCAGGAGATGAGCCCAATGGGGGCATCTATGGAGACACTTCTTACTGGCATATTATTGGGGGGCACTATGGAGGTATCTATGGGGGCACTTCTTACTGGCACATTATTGGGGGGCATCTATGGGGTACTTCTTACTGGCAAATTATTGGGGGCACTATGGGGGCATCTATAGGGGTACTTCTTACTGGCACATTATTGGGGGCATCTATGGGGGCACTTCTTATTGGCACATTATTGGGGGCACTATGGGGGCATCTATTCAGGTCACAAAGAAGGGGTATTCTATATGATTGACACTATGGGGAAGGGGGGAGGGGAACACTAAGGGGGCATATAGGAGCACTTCTGGCACATTATTGGGAGACATCTACTGAGGGCACAAAGAAGGGGTATTTTATATGGGGGGCACTATGGGGAAGGGGGAGGGGAGCACCATGGGGGCATCTCCTGAGGCCACAAAGAAGGGGTATTTTATATTGGGGGCTCTGTAAAGGGGCATTTTATACTGGAACACATTATGGGGGTACTATGGGGAAGCACAGAGAGGAGCACTATGGGGGCATCTACGGGGGCACTAAGAAAGGAATTTTATACTGGTACATTATGGGGGGCACTATGAGGAAGGAGGGAGAGGAGCACAATGGGGGCATTTACTGGGGGCACTATATAGGGGTATTTTATACTGCCACACATTATGGGGGCACTACTTAACTGGGGGCAGTAAAAGGAGGTATTTTTTGCACTGGCACACATTATAAAGGGGCATTTTTTTGTACTGGCACACATTAGGGGGTATTTTTCTACTGTCACATTATAATGAGAATTATTACTACAGGAGGGCATTGTGGTGGGCTTTATTTCTACTGGGGGACTATGGTGAACATGAGTACTAGTATGGGCACTATGAGAGCATTATTACTTCTGGGGCACAGTGGCGACATGTTGGGGGCACTGTAGGAGCACTATTACTACCAAGTGCGCTCTAGCAGAGAATTATTACTACTGGTGGGACTTTTGGGAGCACTATGACTGTTGCAGACACCCTGGCACAGTATCAGCTTAGCACAATTATTTTTGGGGGACATTATGTTTACACTATTAGTATCAGGGACACTTTTTGCTGGGCGCAGTTATTCTTTAGGGTACTGTGTGCCAATAATTATTGAAGGGAACTATCTGCATGGTACTAGTATTTTCAGGGGGTTTATCTGTTTCTGCAGTATAATATTGGGGAGCACAGCGAGATAGTATTGAGGTGGTACAATGATTTGTCCAGAAGATGAGAGGATGATGGAGAAGTAGTAAACTAAGGCCCCCTTCACACGAGCGAGATTTCCGCGCGGGTGCAATTCGTGATGCGAACGCATTGTACCCGCACTGAATCCTGACCCATTCATGTCAATGGGTCTTTTCACATGGGCAAATTTTTTCACACATCAGTTCGCCATTGCGTGAAAATCGCAGCATGTTCTATGTTCTGCGTTTTTCACACAGCCCTGGCCCCATTGAAGTGAATGGGTCTGCGTGAAATTGCGGATGCAATCCGTGATTCACTGATGGTTGCTTAGAGATGTTGTTTGTAAACATTCAGTTTTTTATCACGTGAGTGCGAAATGCATCCATACTCATTGCACCCACGCGGGAAAAACTGAACGAACGCACGGAATCGCAGTCAAAACTGACCGCGATTGCGTGCGGATTGGTGTAAGTTTTCCGGAACGTACCCTGAACGCATCCGGACTGAATCCGTGACGCTCGTGTGAAAGGGGCCTAAGATTTTATTTTGTCAAACTGCACAGACAAGAGATGGCAGAAAAATTATCATGACGGTTTGGTCTCAATGAAGAAGATGTGGAAAAAGAACATCTACATCAGAGGAGACATTACTGCATGTAAGAAGTATGGGGTGTTGTATCACTCTGTATGTTTTGTAGTGATATACATTAATGTTAGGAGGGAAGGAGTCAGGTTGAGAATTTGGTATGGGGGTGGCGCGATGTTTCAGTTTTTGCCTCAGGCAGCAGAAAGGCTAGATGCACCCTTTTTTTATGAGCCTTTTTGACAAAAATAATTGGAACCATATGGAACTGCCCTTGTAGGGTGTAATAACTCTGACAGGGTGCACTAGGGTGAGATTGATCCCATAACATCTTTATTTTCCCAACTCAGAAGCCTTGAAGAACAACCTTAGTGCTCCAGGCTGCAATCACGCTTTACCAGTGGCATGGTTATCGTATTTAATATATGAAGAATCATCTCTTCTATACTGATAGGACAAATTGCTTTCATCTTAATATGTCCTTTGAGTCTATGGTGGAGATTTATCATCAACCTTGCACCTTAAAAAGAATGTTAAAAAATTGCAAACTATGTGTTAAAAAATTGTCGCTTCTCTCTTTTTTTCCCACCCATGACACTTTTTAAAAAAGAGGGTGTGGCAAAGGAGAGAAGGGGGAGTGACCAGCAGCCACAACGAATCGATCTTCATTTACGCCAGTTTTCTGGCGCATATGAAGACAGAAATCTATGTAAGATCAGATTTCTGTTTAGGCACATGGACAACCAGAGGATGAGCCGCATCATAAATTAGGTGTATCCTCTGGCAGTGCAGGGGATATCAAGACCAGCACAGAATGCACCAGTCTTGATAAATCTCCCCCATTATGCTTTCCTTGCAAGATTATTCTTGTGCCATCACATAATTTTATATATTAAAGGGGTTCTCCAACTTAAATTTATTGATGACCTATCCTAGATCGGCACCCCCGCCGATCAGCTGTTTGAAGAGGTGGCTTGCGCCATACCAGTGCTGCCTCCTCTTCATTGTTTAAATGCTAGCTGTAACATGAGTAGTGGTGAGTCGGTGTAGTTACACCTAACCACCCCATTCATTTCAATGGGAAGGCTCGTTCTCATACAAGTCAATGGCGCGCGCCACCTCTTCAAACAGCTGATCTGCGGGGGGTGCCGGGTGTCGGACCCCTGCTGATCTAATATTGATGACCTATGCTCAGTTTCATCCTTCAACTGCCTCCTGAGCTGTGATAGGGAGCGCATGGACACGCCCCCTGAGCTGCTGCAGAAAAGACACGCCCCCTGAGCTGCTGCAGAAAAGACACTTCCCCTGAGCTGTCAGCTTGATATAAATCTAGCAGAGCAATGAATGTTGAGATCCCTGGATCCATGTGAGGTACAGGTTCTAGCTTTGTTAGAAAGAGGCTGTCATGTACTATATGATGTTAGGTTTTCATTTTCTACATCAATCATGGGATAACCTCTTTTATTATATGGTCAGGGACAGAAAACCACTTTTCAGTCAGGGACAAGTGTATGTTTTCACTATAAGAGCACCAACATAGTCAATATAATTGCCATATAGTGACCATTTAGCGATAAGAGACCTGGGTGGAAATTTATCGTTTGCGGTTGTTTTGGTGTCAGTTTTAAGTCTGTCTTTGCTTTGTGAGGTTGTGCCAAATTTATGAAATGGCGCACAGTAAAAGTATATTTAGTGCAAGTGCAATGTGGTGTACGCCTATGTCTGAGAAAGTACACTAGGGGTTGTCTGGCGTAGAAATGCACCTTTGTAAAAAGTCGCATTTGTTCTAATGTGAAATCCTAACCCTAGTTTTCACTCCACTTCTAAACGTGGCAAGGCTCTGCAAAAGCCGCAAAATTTTACTAAATGTTGCAGAAATGTGCAATTTTTTACACCACAAAACTGGTACAGCAGATTTGATAAATAACCCCCCCCCCCTCCCCCAGGCTCAGTGCAGATCACATCCCAGACCACTGCTACACTGAGGTTAAATCCATCAACATCGCATATGCAGGTCATACTTTCAGTGAATTTATTGCAGAAATGTAGTGTGCAGTGAAGAACATCTCTAAATGATATCTGTAACAAATATTGGGGTCATTTACTAACAAATATACTGCACTTTTTGGTGTATATCTGTCGCAAATTGCATCACAAGGGTTATTTTCCATGCTCACGACAAGTCTAAAATAGGGATTGTGGCGTGGGCAGGGAAGGGGGCGAGCCAGCAGGCCCGTATCATTTTCTATGCCTCCTTTAGGCGCCTCTACATAAATCCACTGCCATCTAAAGGGGTATTAAGACTGCCGTCTAAAACGCTGGTCTTAATAAATGACCCCCATTGTATTTATAAACTGCAGTTTACAAACTGAACTGATGTTCTTTAATATGTTGCATTGTCAAGATTTCTTTAAAAAAAAAAATATAAGAAATACAATATCCATTAAAGGAGTATTTTCATCTTAGACAATGGGGGCATATCGCTAGGATATGCCCCCATTGTCTTATAGGTGCGGATCCCACTGCTGGGACCCGCACCTATATCGAGAACAAAGTGGGGAGCTTTGTGCCACCTCCAGGCGCAGCTCCCCACTGCGCTCATAGAAATGAATGGGGGAGGGACCGCTGTGCGAGATGGAAGCTTGAAACAGAGCTCCCGCTTCACACTCCCGCACTACTCCTGAATAAGACATCGGTAGACTCTCAAAATGGTCAAGATCAGACAAGAGAGGTCCAGGGAGTCACCCTCCACACCCAGGCAGAAAAAGAATCAGTCCGAAATGGACCGTTTTCTCAGGAAGAAACTCGCCATATCTCCAGCGCGCACAGACAAGATGGCGCAGCAGGCCTGCTGGCACGTAACTGATGAGGAGGTGGAGGAAGGCGCGGGAAGCTACACAGAGACAGAGGAGACGCCGTTCCATGGAGACAACGCCACACTCACTAGGTCATTCTTTAAATCTACGCTTTCATAAACCCTTGCCCTCTTACTAAGGGAACTTAAAGGGGTTCTCCGGGAATTAACAAAATAAAAATAGTTAAATATTACTTCATTATAAATATATTCCCAAATACCTTACATTAGTTATAATGGCTCGTTTTGTCTGGGGAGCAATCATTAGGAGAAACAAAATGGCCGCAGTCCTATTAGTACACACAGAACCTGTCCTAATCACACAGGAGGACAAGTCACTTCACATCACTGAGGTAAAGAGCTGCCTCATCCTCCTCTCTGCTCTGCTTGTCAGGGATTATGATCCTGACTATAGCTGATAAGATCTTTAGCTGAATCTCTGTAGGAATGGAGTTCATGAGGAGATGTGGCTAATAAGCAGCAGCACTTGTATGCAGTCTCCATTACCACAATCTGTCCTGTCCGTCCTCTCTGTACTTCATGTCTCCTGATGAACTCCATTCCCACAACGATTCAGCTAAATATCATATTATATTAAACTGTAGTCAGAATCATAATCCCTGAAAAGCAGAGCAGAGAGGAGGATGAGGCAGCTCTTTCTCTCAGTGTTGTGAAGTAACTTGTTCTGCTGTGTGATTAGGACAGGTTTGGTGTGGACTAATGGGACGGCGGCCATTTTATTTCTCCTAATGATTGCTCCCCAGACAAAACAAGCCATTATAACTAATGAAAGGTATTTGGGAATATATTTATAATAAAGTAATATTTGCGTATTTTCATTTTCTTAATTCCCGGAGAACCCCTTTAAAGATCTTAGGCAAGATATGCGATCTTTGGGTCACAGGGTGGAATTCCTAGAAAACAACCAAGGCCTAATTACAGCTCACAGCTCCACAATGGTTCAAGCTATGGAGGCTCAAATTACATCTCTGAACAATGCTTATTCCCTAATAGAAGATCAGGAAAACAGGAGCCGGCGAAAAAATTTGAGGCTAAAAGGCATTTCAGAAGATATCCCAGCAGCAGCTCTGGCATCCACCGCCATTGCAATTTTCTCAGAATTATTGGGGGAAAGCAGAGCTTCAAGTGTCATTATAGAGAGAATACACAGATCTCTTCGTCCCCTCCTCAACAAGGAGACTCTCCAAGGGATGTAATTTGCAGCCTACTTAGCTTTAGAGATACAGCCGCCATTCTTCGCGCCGTAAGGGAGAAAAAATAACTTTCTTTCAATGGAGATCCCATTCTCCTCTATCAAGACTTAGCGCCTTCCACCTTGCTAAAAAGAAGAGCATTCAAACCTCTCATGGATCACCTCCGCAGCCTGAAAATACCATATAGATGGCTTTTTCCATTCGGAGTTACCTTCAATAAAGATGGTAGATGCTGTACAATCCGCCTGCCTTCTGATTTACCCATGGCCTGGGCATCATTGGATATTGCTCCACTCCACATAGACTCATGGCTACCAGTGTATATATTCCTAAGCAAGCTGCCACCGCTCCCTCCAATGGAAGCCTGGTCAGTAATCACCAGAAAGAAGTCTCCTAACAGCAAGAGACACATTGAATAATTTCTTGATCCCTCATGCTTCACCTTATCTCAAACCTCTGCTCAAGGACTTGGACCAGAGACTTCTACTGAGCCATCATGCCCTTCAGATAAGTACTGTTGCTGCGTTTAAGCATAAAACCCTCCGGGGTATAATACCATAGGCACTTTCCAACTGCAGAAGACTCTTCTCCTCGCCCATTGGTCTTATGTCTTTCTAGACTACGCTGCAGTGGCATTATTTCACTATCAATATGATCATTGTTATTGCTATCGCAGTTAGTTAGTGAACTATATTACATTATATTACTGTGAAGGTAGACCGGTCGAAATACTGAATTTTCCCCTCACAGTGTTATGTCATTTGGATATACATGTATTTAATGCTATACAAATATATATATATATATCTCAGCTTTGTAAATGCTTATGCAGCTGTATAGAAAGGCGTCTATATCCTGGTATTGTGTCCAAGATGCTGTGGTGCGGTGTGTCACAAAGGAATGTGTGTATATTTATATATGCTTTTTATATTATGTTTTTATACTTTGTAACTTTTATAAAGCTTGCGTATAATATATGTATATATTTAACTAGTCCAAGATGGCCCCCGTACTCTTATCAAAATGACTTTTTCAAGCTAGTGACGTAGAATGGAATGCAACTTCTATCCAATCAAGGATTATATTGTTTGCTATTTGCATGCTTACGCCCCCTTTCCTTTTTGTATCGAATAAGTACGTGTGTTAATAAAGAAACAAGCCAGAGGCTGTAATAATTTTGCCACAGAAGCACGGCCAAAGGACTTAATACTGGAATCATAAGTCTGTGTTTTAATTATTGTGCGCACCCGTGTTCAAAACAATTCGGAATGACTGACTGAATTCCAGAAAGGACAGGTTTATGTCCACCTCAACATTACTTGTATATTTAATCTTTTGCAAGCTTCATCCCCTCAACCTCTTCAGAAGATACCGACGTTTAAAATTTTGCTTAAATGCTTGTTCATTATCTTTGTAGCATTTATATATTATAGGAGTGCGGGATTGTGTTGCCAGGTTGGGGTTGAGAACTTTTGTTCATCTCCTGTCCTCATACTATCTTGATTTCGCTGAGACTTGACTACAGATTTTTAGTGGTCTTCTCCCACCCTGATTCACAATACCGCCTAGTTTCTTTACATCCTGTTATTTAACTAGGTTTTATCCTCTTACATTCTACTGTTGATTATAGTTGATTTATTTTCCACAATCCATATACTTACCATGACGTCTTTGAACTTCACAACCTTTAATGTACGGGGCTTCAAAACCCCACAAAAAAGATCACAAGTCCTCACTCTTTTAAAAAAAATGCAAAACTGACATATGTTTCTTACAGGAAACCCACATCAAGTTCGCCAACATTCCCAAGTTGACCGCTTACTATTTCAACCAATGGTTTCACTCTACCTACAGCTCAGCAGCCAGGGGGGTCAGCATAGCCATCTGAAAACATGTCCCATTCGTTCCTGGTACCTGGTCCAAACAGACCCAGAGGGACGCTATCTCTTCATAAAAGGTAAAATTGGACACACTTTAATATCCCTTGCAGGGCTTTATGCTCCTAATGTACGCCAACATCAGTGGATTAAATCCACTCTACTGAAATTTCAAGATTTTGCTGAAGGTCTAAAGGTAGTGGGCGGAGATTTTAATATCTCTCTAAACCCACCGCTGGACACCTCCACAGGATCCACCTCTGTATCACAGAGATCCCTAGGGGGCATTCAAAAAATCCTAAGTGACTTACATCTCATAGACACATGGTGCACATTTCATCCTTCCACTAAGGATTACACATTTTTCTCCATAAGTCTTTTCAAAGATTATATTTTCCTTTCAGAAGGTCATTTAGAAGCCCTTAAAGGCTCCTCTATTGGTGAAATAACTGTTTCAGATCATGCTCCAGTCTCCTCGAACCTCTCTTTTCATGACCTTTCAGCTAGGGAATGGCAATGGAGACTAAATGAAACCATTTTGGACACTGAGAAGAATATTTCAGATATCACCCACAAATTAGCTCTGTATTTTCAAGACAACAAACCCTCAGATACATCGCATGCCATAGTGTGGGAAGCCCATAAGGCCTTTATAAGAGGGGAATTTATAGCTCTAGGTACAAAAAAAAAAGAAAGACAAAAGAAACAAAACTCCCTGCCAGATAGCCTCTTTACAATCTATACAAAAGAAATCTCAATCGACACTAAGACGAGAAGACCTACTCTCACTGAAAGAACACCTAAACATAAAATGTGCAAAGGCATATCAATACCCCAAATTCAAATACTACGCCGATGGAGACAAAGGCAATATTAATTAATGACCCATCTGACGAAAAAACGTAAAGACTCTCAATATATACACTATTTAAAAATGAAAATGGCCAACTACTCTCCTCCATTAAAGACATTGCTAATGAGTTCAACTCTTTTTATGCAAAACTATATAACCTATCCCCAGCTATCACACAAACATCTGAGCACACCTTCATGTCACATAACCAAGATCCAATTTACCAATTCCTTTCAACCTTTAATCTCCCAAGCATAACTGTAGGGCATCGTTCCTTATTACTTTCCCCAGTTACTCAAGAAGAAATAAAAAACATTATAAAATCCATGCCACTGGGTAAGGCACCTGGGCCAGATGGCCTGCCCGTAGGCTATTACAAAAAACTTCTCCCTATCCTACTTCCCCATGTGACCAACTGGTGTAAAGCCCTAGCAGAAGGTGCATCACCCCTGGAACCGGTCCTAGAAGCTACAATCACGATACTACATAAAGAAGGCAAGAACAAAAAAGAATGTAGCAGATACAGGCCCATTTCCCTTCTCAATATAGATGTAAAAATTTGGTCAAAACTCTTAGCTACCAGACTAAACTCTATCACCCCTCACATCATACACCCCGATCAACCGGGTTTCATAAAAGGTAGGGAAGGTAATTTCCATTCTTGTAGAATTTTTTAAGCTGTCAAATTGGCCTCACATAAAAATATCCCCCGATCCTTCTCGGCACTGATGCAGAGAAAGTTTTTGACAGAGTCAGTTGGCTCTACATGCAACGTACTCTACACAGATTTGGAATCCCAGAAGGCTTTATTAATTCTATCATGTCACTGTATAATCACCCAAGTGCCAGGGTACGTGTCAACGGGACCCTCTCAGCCCCCTTTGACATTAGTAACGGTACGTGGCAGGACTGCCCCTTATTCCCCACCCTGTTCATTATAGTCATGGAAACATTACTACAAGCCTTCAGGAACAATGCGAACATTAAAGGGTTTAGGGTGAAAGAAGTCGAACATAAGTGTGCGGCTTTTGCAGATGACCTCTTATTGCTAGTCACTAACCTTGCACAAGCTTTCCCTCATATCATGTCTCTTTTTGAAACATTCGGCTCCTTGTCTAATTTTAAAATCAACTATGCAAAATCTGAAGCCTTACATATATCCCTCCCTGAAAGAACAATTAAAAAACTACAAGATTCCTTTCCCTTTAAGTGGCGTCCCAACAATCTGCCATACTTAGGTATCTCCATAACCAAAGACATCAATAAATTATATTCCTCCAATTACTCCATTTTATTGAAGAAAGTCAAAGATCAACTTACCAGTCTCTCCTTACCATACGTATCTTGGTCAGGACATAAAAACCTCTTACAAACATACATTATGCCAAAATTTCTATATTTACTTCAGATGGTCCCTATCCATCTTCCGTGTTATTTCTTTTCTCAAGTCAGATCCATATTCACTTCCTTTTTTGGAGAGGTAAAAGATAGAGGATTACATATGATCGCCTAATCAGAGACCGCCCTCATGGGGGCTTTGGCCTACCAGACTTACATACCTACTATCGAGCAATCCAGCTCAAACGTTGGATGCAATTATGCATCCCACAATTTAGAATACTTGGGATGGACATGGAGTTCGCTATGCTGACAAACCAACAACAGGCAGGTCTTTGGTGTATCACAAAACCAGCTATCACGCCATCAGGATTATCAAAGGGATTATATCTCAACGTCCAAATAGTACAATCCACTTTTTCTCTATTCTCCAATCCTCCAAGCATCATGCCGTCCTCTCTAACCCCCTACCTCCTAAACCCACATGCTCAAACTATTCCTCAATTTTGGAAGCGCTTTGAGGACACTACTATCACCAATTTAATGAAAGGGGTCACCTCCAAAGAGGACATTGAATCCCTTTGTTCCAAGTTAATTGGAAGGGAGGCTTTCCTGGATGGATTGGAGTTTAGATGCTCCTGTCTAGCCTTGCTCTCTAAATACACCCCAAAAAGTGACACCACTTGGTTCGAGAAATTCTCCCAAAACTCTAATATCCCCAGGCATGCTCTTTCGACTCTGTACAAATATCTTTCATCCTCATCCATTCACACAACCCCTGGATATATTAAATCCTGGGAAAAAGACCTAAATAGATCGTTCACTGAAGCAGAGATCACCCAGATTCACCTTCGCTCACATGGTTTCTCAAGATGCATTAGAATTAAAGAACATTCCTACAAAACTATGACGAGATGGTACAATGACCCAAATACGCTCTACAAGATGGGCCTATCAGATACAAACTCCTGTTGGAGATGCTCACTAAAAGAGGGTACCTTAGGACATTTATTCTGGCACTGCCCACGGATTAAACCCTACTGGGCTTCAATTGAAGACGACATCAATGAGATATGTAATACATCCATTTGGCTTTCTCCCGCGTCAGTTTTGCTTTGGTTATTCTCAGATACATGGCACCCTGCTAATGTTGATCTTCCTACTCTACTTATCCAAGCTGCTAGACTACTAATTCCTAATTTCTTTATATTTATTTATTTATTTATTTTCTTTATTTACTTTACTTTAACTATTCACTTTACTTCAACCATTTGCTTTACACACTCTACAGGCACCAACAATAATTACCGCCAATAAGTGACGTCTAACCGTTTATTTTTGATTGTGGACCTACTGTATTTCCTTTATTTCTCGTCTACCACCTAGGTTATACATGTGGTTAATGTTATACTTCTCGACTACATTCCATAATGTAACACTTACCTTTCTGGTCTGCCTGATTGTAGTGATCTGCCTCTTTACCTACCTGAGGTAGACCGCTCGTTCTAATCACAATTGTACTCCAGATAACAGAACTATAGCAGACTGCTCTTTTCCTCTCTCCCCACCTATTCTCCTTTAACCACCCTCCCTGTCTTCCTCCCCCCACCCACTCATCCTTTTATTGATTGCTTGTTAAACCTATTTCTATATGTTTGTAACTCATATATCTGTAATTGTGTATGTACCAACTTTATCTTGAAAACTTCAATAAAAAGAGATTTATTAAAAGAAAAAAAAAAGAAATGAATGGTAGAGCACCGCGCAAGCCACTGCTCCCATTCATTTCTATGGAGCCGACGGAAATAGCCGAGCCAGTGCTCGGCTATTTTCGGCAGCCCCATAGAAATGAATGGAGGGCGGCTGCGCATGTGCAGTGCGCCCTCCTTCTCTTTTGGGGCTCCGTTCTCGATATAGGTGCGGGTCCTAGCGATATGCCCCCATTGTCTGAAATGGGATAACCCCTTTAAGTCACCTATTCATTCCTGTTCCAGTCCAGCGCCACTGCATCGGCAGTCTATTATTTCACTGCAGCAGTGCCGTGCCAATAGCTGGCGTCAGAGGTGATGCATGTGTAAGGCCAGGTTCACATTGCTGTTTTGTTTTCCATTCTTCTGATCTGTCAGAAGAGAAAAAGAAAAAGAAAAAAGAAAACCTGTATTTTAGTCATCCGTTATGCATTTTGCATCCGTTTTAGCCATTTCTATCTTAAATCCAGTATTTTAGATGGAAAAAAAAGTCCTGCATGCCTAAGCGGGACAAGGCTGCTTGGACCAGTTACTGCATCAAGCAGTCAAGATACCAGAAGCAGCGGAACGGAGTGGCCCATGAATAGGTAAAAGTTTATTTTTTCTTTATGCTAATCGCATTCAAGGCCATAATTAAAATAGCTTTGGAGGTTGGACAACCCCTTTTAATCTACACATAGTAACACTGCATATTGATTTACTGTTTTTCTGCTGGCTATGTTATTGTCTGTCTTTTTTTTATTCCTTTTACACAGCTGCATTTAAAATTTGGCCGGTTGTCCTTGAAAAGGGACTGCAGTTCCACTCTGTTGTCAGATGTCCAAGGTGACAGCTTAGCTCTAACTGCATCATTGTCATATGAGCTCCCACAATTCCCTGCTCTTTGGACAAATTAAGGCAATGTAGCCTTCATGTGCGTGATCCAGCTAATATTTCAATGTCTCGTGTGGAAGTCTATGGGGCCTAGAAGCACTCCTGGCCAAGTACCATATGACAAAATTCTTGAATTCTTATATAGAAAAGATTTAAAGGTTTATTTTTTATAATAGACACTATTTTCACCAAGCATTCTAAAAAACAAACAGTATTTTTGTAAATATGCACTGAAAAACAGTAAGGTAAGATTGTATGCAAAATTATATATTTAACCTAGGTGCTTTGCCTCATTGAAGTTGAGTGGGAACCCATTTCTGCTCCTGCGTCTGCCCATGCTGCTGCCCAAGCATCCCCTCGAGCACAAAACACTAGTTTTGGTTTCTCAGAAGGGGGAGCCTAGTGGCAGCGGTTAAAGAATCTGACATCCCTCACACAGATCCACATTATGCAGCAGATCCAAAACAATTTGGGGCTAATCCTATGAGCTTCTGTCTGAAATAAATGACACATCAGTTATTTCCATGATGGTTTTTGTTCCACCAAGCAGCCGCACAGAAATGTTTCAAGGAAACATCAGACACATGGAATCTTCCCTGACATTTTCTGAAATCTGACCCATGAATCCCTGGGTAAACTCAGTTCATGAAAAAGACGGAGTAAAATGGCAGGTTCCCTGAAGGATGTTCTTCTCCTGCTTTGCCAGGGATGTAACTTAGGGTGCTGAATCTCCTTAAAGAGACCAGTCTTGTATGGAGATTTACTGGAAGTACTCTATGGTATGGAGAATTATTGGCAACGCTACATGGGAAACGAATATGCAAAGAGGTAACTCCCAAGAAAGAGAACCATCTCACCAGCACCACATACTGGAAGTCGCTCGCTATTAGTGTTGAGCAAACTTGTGATTTGCAAGTTCGGCTCTCGGGTTTGGGTTATCTAAGAATTCCGTACTGGATTCCATAGCTACGGGCCATAACGGAATTCTATGATGGCATGCACCAGGGAAGTCTATAGGAGACATGCAGTATTGCATTCCATCATAATAGAAGTCTATACTGGCCATAGACTTGCAAATCGCAAGTTCGCCCAACACTACTTCCTATAAGTAAAGATCTGACTTTTCAACAAGCCTTGGGATTTGACAAAGAAATACAACTAAGCCAAATATCCATCCATTGACAGCTGTTTCAGAGTACAGAGTAGGATTCTGTCTGGATCAGTGCGATGCCTTGGATGCGACTTAGGCAAGGTGCTGATTCTCCATAATAAGGCCAGTCCTGTATGGAGACTTATTGGCAATGCTCCATGGGAAACCAATATGCAAAGAGGTATCTCCCAAGAGAGTGAACCATCTCACCAGTGCCAACTATTGGAATTGGCTCCCTATGAGTCAAGATCCAACTTCCTTTCCCTTAGAGCATTGCCAATACGTCTCCATACCATGGAGTACTTCCAGTAAGTCTCCATACAAGACAGGGCTCTTTAAGGAGATTCAGCACCCTGCCTAAGCCACTTCCAAGGCATCACATCGAGCCAGCCAGAATCCTACTCTGTACTGACAAGGGGCAAGCACCCTGAAGCAGTTGTCTATGGATGGATATCAGGCTTGGCTCTATTCCCTTGTCAAATCCCAAAGCTTATTTGAAAGCCAGACCTTGACTCATAGGGAGCCACTTCTAATAGGCAGCACTGGTGAGATGGTTCTTTCTCTTGAGAGCTACCTCTTTGTTCTGTATATCTAGTGACATAATTAAAAGAATACCAAAGTTGTTGTCACAACCAGGACCTAGTGCCACTGAAGAGGACAATAGTGACATAGTTGGATGCATCCTGTCCATATGTTGCTTTGGGTGCTCCAAGTTATTATGCCCCTTGACTTTCCCATAGTATCATCTGATGGCAATAGCAAAGACACTTGGTGATACAAAAAGTGTCAATGGCCAGAGGTCTATATTTTTCTAAAGTGAACCTGTGATCATAGAGAATTTGTGTTTCTATTGAAACAATGGGGGTCATTTATTATTCTGAAAGCTGTATTCAGGATCATAATCCCTGAAAAGTAGGAGAGGAGGATGTGGCAGCTCTTTGGCTCAGTGTTGTGGAGTAACTTGTCCTGCTGTGTGATTAGCACAGGTTTGTGTGTACTAATAGGACGGTGGCCATTTTATTTCCCCTAATGATTGCTCCCCAGACAAAATGAGCAATTATAACTAATGAAAGGTATTTTGGAATATACTTATAATAAAGTAATATTTAAGTATTTTCATTTTCTTAATTTTCTTAACTCCTTTAAGACCAGCATCTAAAACGCCAGTTTAATAAATGTGCCCCATTATTTCTATAATTTATGTTTTAAGTAGTATCCTTTACATCTTGTTACATTCAGGGGGGGCACAAATTATGCAAGTGATTCACACTACTCCTGCTTTGTAGTGAAAATGAAGTTGTCAGTTTGGCCATTGTTCTCTTTCCTATATCATCACCATCACCACTAACAATAGTAGGAGGCATATTATTCATCAGCAAAGCAAAAACAGGCAGACAGTCCTTCAGCACATACATTGTGGTTTTCTTCCGTTTGCTTCATGCTTGCACTCTGTTTTCATTGATTTATTACTCCACTTAATAAACACAGTCTACTTCTGATGAAAATATAATATTAACATCCGCTTCTCTGTGCTGGATGCTGCTCGATGAGACCTAAGCAAGGAGTGCAATGACAGAAGAACTCGGCGACTTTCTGAAGATTCTAATTCCCTTGATGTTTGTACAACAAGAAATCAAATGGAAAGCTATTTCAAAAACTACTGGAGCATTTCAACATTCAATATGATTCATGAAAAATGAGTTATGGGACAAGCATACAAATGTATACAGAGGTGTATGCTATTTGTTATTAAATTCCACTTCCAAGACACTATTAAGTAAATTTTTTTTATGTAATAAAACTTCATCTTTCAATGTCCCCATTTGTTAGATTCTCATTAAAGGGGTTGTCCAGATTATCCTAAAATGTGCCCCATGCCACTAAAAGCCTTAAAGGAGTTATCCCATGACTAATGTAAAAAATGAAAATCAGACATTATATAGTTCATGACAACCTCTTTCTAACAAAGCTAGAACCAGCTCTGTACCTCACATGGATCCAGAGATCTCCACATTCATTGCTCGGCTAGATTTATATCAAGCTGGCAGCTCAAGGGGAGTGTCTCTTCTGCTGTGGCTAAGGGGGCCAGGGCCGCTTCTGCCATGAGGCGAGATGAGGATCTTGCCTCAGGCGGCAGTTTTATGTAATTCTGAGGGGCGGCACCACACAGCAGTTAAACACTGCTGGTGGATGCGCTGCGCTCCCCATCAGCTTCTTGTGCCCCCCTCAGGCCTCAGATCAGCCCACCCAGCCACTTAAAAAAAACATACTTACCTGTCCTGCGCTGCCGCTGCCCTCAGGTTCCGTGCTCCACTGTCTTCCCTTCCGGCGCGCACTATGACCTGACGCTGAATCAGGTCTAGTGCGCGCCGGAAGGGAAGACAGTGGAGCGCGGGAGCTGAGGGCAGCGGCAGCGCCAGGACAAGTAAGTATGTTTTTTTTAAGTGGCTGGGTGGGCTGATCTGAGGTCTGAGGGGGGGCACAAGGCACAAAACGCTGATCTGAGGTCTGATGGGGCACAAGAGACTGATCTGAGTCTGATGGGGCACAAGACGCTGATCTGAGGTCTGATGGGGGCACAAGACACTGATCTGAGGTCTGATGGGGCACATTGTGCTGATCTGAGGTCTGATGGGGGCACAAGACGCTGATCTGAGTCTGATGGGGGCATAATACGCTGATCTGAGTCTGATGGGGCACAAGACGCTGATCTGAGGTCAGATGGGGCACAAGACGCTATCTGAGGTTGATGGGGGCACAGACGCTGATTCTGAGGTCTGATGGGGCACAAGATGCTGATCTGAGGTCTGATGGGGGCACAAGACGCTGATCTGAGGTCTGATGGGGCACAAGACGCTTATCTGAGGTCTGATGGGGGCACAAGACGCTGATCTGAGGTCTGATGGGCACAAGACGCTGATCTGAGGTCTGATGGGGCACAATGTGTTTGATCTGAGGTCTGATGGGGGCACAAGACGCTGATCTGAGGTCTGATGGGGGCAAAAGCGCTGATCTGAGGTCTGATGGGGGTCTGATGACGCTGAATCAGGTCATACGTGCGTGCCGGAAGGGAAGACAGTGGAGCGCGGGAGCTGAGGCAGCGGGCAGCGCAGGACAAGTAAGTATGTTTTTTTAAGTGGCTGGGTGGGCTGATCTGAGGTCTGAGGGGCACAAGGCACAAAACGCTGATCTGAGGTCTGATGGGCACAAGAGACTGATCTGAGGTCTGATGGGGGCACAAGATGCTGATCTGAGGTCTGATGGGGGCACAAGACACTGATCTGAGGTCTGATGGGGGCACATTGTGCTGATCTGAGGTCTGATGGGGGCACAAGACGCTGATCTGAGTCTGATGGGGGCATAATACACTGATCTGAGGTCTGATGGGGCACAAGACGCTGATCTGAGGTCAGATGGGGGCACAAGATGCTGATCTGAGGTCTGATGGGGGCACAAGATGCTGATCTGAGGTCTGATGGGGCACAAGACGCTTATCTGAGGTCTGATGGGGGCACAAGACGCTGATCTGAGGTCTGATGGGGCACAAGACGCTGATCTGAGGTCTGATGGGGGCACAATGTGTTGATCTGAGATCTGATGGGGTACAAGACGCTGATCTGAGATCTGATGGGGGCACAAGATGCTGATCTGAGGTCTGATGGGGGCACAAGAGGCTGATCTGAGGTCTGATGGGGGCACAATACGCGGATCTGAGTCTGATGGGGGCACAAGACGCTGATCTGAGGTCTGATGGGGGCACAAGATGCTGATCTGAGGTCTGATGGGGGCACATTCTGGTGATCTGAGGTCTGATGGGGGCACAAGACGCTGATCTGAGGTCTGATGGGGGCACAAGATGCTGATCTGAGGTCTGATGGGGGCACAAGACGCTGATCTGAGGTCTGATGGGGGCACAAGATGCTGATCTGAGGTCTGATGGGGGCACAAGACGCTGATCTGAGTCTGATGGGGGCACAGATGCTGATCTGAGGTCTGATGGGGGCACAAGACGCTGATCTGAGGTCTGATGGGGGCACAAGACACTGATCTGAGGTCTGATGGGGGCACAAGACGCTGATCTGAGGTCTGATGGGGCACAAGACGCTGATCTGAGGTCTGATGGGGCACAAGACGCTGATCTGAGGTCTGATGGGGCACAAGACGCTGATCTCAGGTCTGATGGGGACACAAGACGCTGATCTGAGGCCTGATGGGGCACAGAAGCTGATCTGAGGTCTGATGGGGGCACATTGTGTTGATCTGAGGTCTGATGGGGGCACAAGACACTGATCTTGAGGTCTGATGGGGGCATAATACGCTGATCTGAGGTCTGATGGGGCACAAGACGCTGATCTGAGTCTGATGGGGGGCACAATGTGTTGATCTGAGTCTGATGGGGCACAATGTGTTGATCTGAGGTCTGATGGGGGCAACAGACGCTGATCTGAGGTCTGATTGGGGGCACAAGACGCTGATCTGAGGTCTGATGGGGGCACAATGTGTTGATCTGAGGTCTGATGGGGCGCAATGTGTTGATCTGAGGTCTGATGGGGGCACAAGACACTGATCTGAGTCTGATGGGGGCACAAGATGCTGATCTGAGGTCTGATGGGGGCACAAGAGGCTGATCTGAGGTCTGATGGGGGCACAGAGGGCTGATCTGAGGTCTGATGCGGGCACCAAGACGCTGATCTGAGGTCTGATGGGGGCACAAGACGCTGATCTGAGGCTGATGGGGCACAGACGCCTGATCTGAGGTCTATGGGGGCACAAGACGCTGATCTGAGGTCTGATGGGGGCACAATGTGTTGATCTGAGGTCTGATGGGGCACAAGACGCTGATCTGAGGTTTGATGGGGGCACAAGACGCTGATCTGAGGTCTGATGGGGGGCAAGGGAAGGGGGCGCATTTCATTTTTCGCCTTAGGCAGCAGAAAAGCTAGAAGCGGCCCTGAAGGAGGCGTGTCCATGCTCTCCCTATCACAGCTCAGGAGGCAGTTGAAGGATGGAACTGAGAATGTGCAACCATCTCAGTGAGCAAGACAAAGAAATAAGGAAAAGAACAAACAGCAGGTGGCGCTATACAGATACAATTTATTGAATAGCTCAGTGGCTATGCTAAATTTTTAATGACATGCAATTACAAAAGTATTCAGATCCAGGTGCTGGTTTGAAAATTAGAATATTTTTCATGGGACAACTCCTTTAGTGTTTTTTTTTGAAGATTCTGATATTGATGACCTATCCTGGGTGTCGGCAGTGTTCTGATACCTAATCAGCTGTTTCACGAGGCTGCGGCGCTCCAGTGAGCTCCTTGGTCTCATGCTAGGCCATGTGATATTACATCCGTCGGCCACATAACCTTGGCACAGCTCAGTCCCATTCAAGTGTATCAGCCTGAGCTTCAATTTCAAGCATGGTCGCTATGTAATGGGTGGTATTGTGCTTCATAAACTGCGAGGAGAGACCCTCGCCAATCTGATATTGATGACCTATCCTGTGGACAGATCACCAATACCAAAATCTCGGAAAAAAAAATCTTTCAAATGAAAAAAAAAATCCTATACTTCGTTTCTCTCCTGCTGTTCTCTTCACTTCAGCTCCAGCACTCCTCCTGCTGCAACAGTGATATGAGGTATATGACCACTGCAACCAATCACTGTCCTCAGTGGTATATGGCACAAGACTGCTGAGGATACTGACTGGCTGCTGCGGTCATGTGCTGTATACCTCCATGTCACCACTGCAACCTTGTAAACAATCAGAGGAAGGAGGACTGGAGCTGTTGTGCAGGGAAAGGTAGGGAGAAACTGGTGAGTATATGATTCTTTTTTATTTTTATATTAAGGTATTTAGTATAATGGGGCACACTGATAAGGAATAAACATTTCTACAATATAATTGTACTTGACTTTATGAACTTTGCACAATACTTACATTAAAACAACTGCAGTCTTTCCGTCAAAGGGATTGTCATGGGCCACCCCTCCTTTTTAATTTTTATAACTTGTCAATCAGGATAGTTAGGTGGAGGTCCAAGCTTTGGCATGTACCCACTAAGCTGGAAATTGCTGAGAGAAGGCTGAGGATCTACTGTTTCTCTCCATAGGGGCTGCTTGTTTCTGACAGTCTCAATCGCAGTTAATGGGAGGGAAGGAAATATTGGAGTGAGCATATTCAGTTATTTTTGTGCCCCCATTTACCTCTATGGAGAGCTACCGTGGCCAAGAATGGGGGCTCTTGGCAATGGCACAGATCCCAGAAGTTGGACCTTTACCTGCTTGACTTTTATAAATTGTCGAACTATAAAACAGCATGGGACAACCCCTTTAAAGGAATTATCCATAAAAAATGTATATATTTCATCTCTCTAGCTATTTCTGCTCTTTATACAATATTCTTGTAGCAGGATACAACATCTTTTACATTGTAGCAGGCCAAGGCTGTTACCTCCATGACACATTTTACCCATATCACCAAATGTTATTTGGCAAGTGCCAAAAGTCATGTGACAGCCAAGTATCAGTGCACCATCGATAAGATTATAAATTTATTAGAATATTAGAAATGATGCTTCCAGGGACCTAACTAAAATAAAAATATAGGATTTATACATTTTCGCTATATTCTATTAATTTTCTAACAACACCAGTTCATTGGTTTTATATTCAAAGCAAAATGCCACAGCACTCGGCCATGGATCACTCTGCCCGGAAGAACTTCAATCACATTTTTACAAGAAAAATCCCAGTGTCTTCTTCAATAGTATTTTATTCCATGAAATTACAAACAGGACGCGTTTCGGCCTCTTTCAACTGATCAGTTTTACACAGCAGACATCTGATGGCAGAGTCTGTGATCGGCCATAATAATGATTGCAGACCTTCAACCTCTGAAATGCCTTGGTCTACTGCAACCATGAGAGGGCTGCGGACCTGGAGAGTAAAGCAAAGTTCCTATGAAGCCCTGCCATAAGAATGTAGTAATTCTCCCATACACTGCTATGGTAAATCAGAAGCATTTAGACGATCGCATGTTAAAGTCCTCTGCACTTAAAATTTGTAAAAAAAGTTAATGAAAGTTTAAAAAATATAAAAAATAAAGAGATATAAAACTTCAAATCACCCTTTTTCTGTATTTATCGGGTATGGTGAATGGCGTAAAAGAAAAAATGAAAATGGCCGATTTGCTGGTTTTGCGACGCTTGATCGCCCCAAAAAAATGAATAAACAGTGAGGAAAAAAAGTCATACTCACCCCACAATAATATCAATAAAAACTGAAGACCAATCCTGCAAAAATTAGCCCCCACAGATCTCCATGTTATGCAAGAAAAAAGTTATGGGGGTCAGAATATGGAGGTGCAAAAAAAGTATTAAAAGGAAAGAAAAACTATAAAAATATGGTATCACTGTAAGAATGAGGTTAACTGGTCAGTTGTACTGCATAGGGAGAAAATAAAACCCATAATACTGCGGCAAAATTGCATTTTTTTCCAGTTCCACCCCATTCGTATGAAATATTTAATGGTGTCATTAAAAAGTGCAACCTGTCTTGCAAAAAACAAGCCTATGTATAGCAATGTGAATGGAAAAAGAAAAAAGTTATGGCTGCTGGAAGGCGGGGAGTAAAAAACAAAAAGAAAAAAATGTATATCTCTGCATCAGGAAGGGGTTAAGTATTGAGGAAGTAATTTTTATGAGGGGTTTTCCATTTATACAGTACAGACCAAAAGTTTGGACACACCTACTCATTCAAAGAGTTTTCTGTATTTTCATGACTATGAAAATTGTAGATTCACACTGAAGGCATCAAAACTATGAATCAACACATGGGGAATTATATACTTAACAAAAAAGTGTGAAACAACTGAAAATATGTCTTATAAAATGGCAAACTTCAGCATTCATGTGTACTTAACTAATATGGTATAATTCCATAGAGGAACCATTACTGATCACTAGATTGGTGTATTATTTCAGAACATATCACCTTTATACTCTTAACATCCTGTTATGTTAGTTCAGTTTTCACAACAAGGAAAAGTTACAATTTCCTTCCCTTTTCTTTATTTTCTTTATCTTCGTTATCTTCGTTATCCTCTTTCCCTCTGTACTAAAGACTGTACATGCATGTTATTAGTAGGGGGATTCGGGGATCGGACATAAGCTGTACTAGCTACCGGTCACCCGATAACCTCTGTTCAACAATTGTAATACATTAGAGTTGAGCGAACGTGCTCATAACGAGCACTGTACTGCTCGGATCCCCTGTGATCGCATGGGCGCAGGCATCCGGATCCGTCCCCCTCACCCGACGGATGCGGATGCCTGCGCCCATGCGAGCGCAGGGGATCCGAGCAGTACAGTGCTCATTACGAGCACGTTCACTCAACTCTATAATACATACATTTTGATGGAAATCAATACTTATCGTTTTAATTGATGCTAATTCAAGATATAACTGACTTGTGATAACATTGTAATGTGTACTCTGCCACCTTTGTTGTATTTGGAAAATATTTATTTAAAAAAAAAAAACAATAAAAAGTATTGAACAAGAAAATATGTCTTATATTCTAGGTTCTTCAAAGTAGCCACCTTTTGCTTTGATTACTGCTTTGCACACTCTTGGCATTCTCTTGATGAGCTTCAAGGGGTAGTCACCTGAAATGGTATTTCAACAGTCTTGAAGGAGTTCCCAGAGATGCTTAGCACTTGTTGGCCCTTTTGCCTTCACCCTGCGGTCCAGCTCACCCCAAACCATCTCGATTGGGTTCAGGTCTGGTGACTGTGCAGGCCAGGTCATCTGGCATAGCACCCCATCACTCTCCTTCTTGGTCAAATAGCCCTTACACAGCCTGGAGGTGTGTTTGGGGTCATTGTCCTGTTGATAAATAAATGATGGTCCAACTAAACGCAAACCGGATGGAATAGCATGCCGCTGCAAGATGCTGTGGTAGCCATGCTGATTCAGTATGCCTTCAATTTTGAATAAATCCCCAACAGTGTCACCAGCAAAGCACCCCCACACCATCACACCTCCTCCTCCATGCTTCACGATGGGAACCAGGCATGTAGAGTCCATCCGTTCACCTTTTCTGCGTCGCACAAAGACACGGTGGTTGGAACCAAAGATCTCAAATTTGGACTCATCAGACCAAAGCACAGATTTCCACTGGTCTAATGTCCATTCCTTGTGTTCTTTAGGACTGACTGACCTTCATTTCTTAAAGTAATGATGGTCACTCGTTTTTCTTTACTTAGCTGCTTTTTTCTTGCCATAATACAAATTCTAACAGTCTATTCAGTAGGACTATCAGCTGTGTATCCACCTGACTTCTGCCCAACACAACTCATGGTCCCAACCCCATTTATAAGGCAAGAAATCCCACTTATTAAACCTGACAGGGCACACCTGTGAAGTGAAAACCATTTCAGGTGACTACCTCTTGAAGCTCATCAAGAGAATGCCAAGAGTATGCAAACCAGTAATCAAAGCAAAAGGTGGCTACTTTGAAGAACCTAGAATATAAGACATATTTTCAGTTGTTTCACACTTTTTTGTTAAGTATATAATTCCACATGTGTTAATTCATAGTTTTGATGCTTTCAGTGTGAATCTACAATTTTCATAGTCATGAAAATACAGAAAACTCTTTGAATGAGAAGGTGTGTCCATACTTTTGGTCTGTACTGTATATGAGGACCCATAGTTTTTCCTCACCACAAAATAACATAAATTATTCCAGACCTTAGAAGATCCGGAGATTAACACTGCCTGTGTAGTTACATACATTTACACTGCTGTGGGAAAATACATTTTAACAGAATGAAAGGCATGAAACATTCATAGGTGCCACATGCAATCAAAAGAGTGATTACGCCTTGGCTAAGCTTAGCATTCTGGGAGCAGCAGCAGACTGTTTAAGAAATGGCACTATTCGCAATTTGGTAATGAATGGTATTTTGAGTGTTTCCCCTCAACAATGTGACTAGCAAAGTAAGCGTTTTTTTGTAACTCTCCATAGACTATACTGGAGAGAGCCATGCTTCTTCTTCCCTCTCTGGCTGAGTTCTAAGGCACAATGGCGGACTTAGTACCCCTATTCTCACAATCATAGGATGTCCCACCTATCACTTTCATGACATGTGTAATGGGGAGGATGGAGCACGTCCTCATCTCCCTGGTAACAAGAGGGCGGGGAGAACCCGGCGGCACATGCTTTCTCAGCGCGGCTAGCATCTTCCAGCCCCATGGCAAAGAGCAAGCGAGGATGTGAGCGTCAACGTAGATGAGTCGGCTCTCTCTGTGTAATGTCGCTGGCCACGTCATGTGACCTATCAGCCTGGCCTATTTAAACAGGCAACCTGATGGCCACAGGTTGCCTGTGATTGGTCTTGCCTCACTAGCGTACCTTTTGGATTTGTCTATTTTGTTATTGCCCTTGACCTCGGCTTGAAACTCAACCTCTACTTTGTGATACCCCTTTGTACTGACGTGACCTCCTGACTCTTGATCTCGGCTTTCCTTGTTCCGGTTTTGATTACATTTTGGATTGTTGACTTCTTGGTATCTGACCCGGCCTGGTACGGTTACACTTCTGTGTTTCCTATCTTTTGTCTGTTGTTTTGCCCTATTGTTACCCCTCTCTGAAAAGCCCTGCACTTAAGTAAGTTAGGGACCGCCATCCAGTTGCGCACCGTCAGTTAGGACGGACCGTACAAGTAGGTAAGGATAGTGGTGGTGTGGGTGGAGGTTAGGACTGCACTATTCCCTACGTATTACGTGACAACATGTCATATGGATACGTAATAAATGTCTCTCATCGAAATACCCATTTAAACCGTGTTTGATGAACCTTGGCTGCTATGTTAGAAAATATACAACAATATGCTAGTACATTAAAATTTGCCAAATATCTGGATTCATGAACAAGAAAAATTTGGTTATATTTGTAATCTGTTGATCAAGACAGAAGATTTTATCACGATGGTCAAAAAACATCTCAATACAGGTACCATACCTGTACCAGAACTGCTCTATTCTATTACCTAAATAACTCTAACATATGAAAGAAGTGACTTGGATGTCTGATGATAAGGAAGATTTAAGGCCCCTATACACAGAACGGCAGGTTTGGCCAACAGTCTACTGTGTATGGGGCGCTCTCCACTCTCCCCCAACAGATGATGTTGAGGAAGAGAAGGATAGGATGAAGTGCAGAAGTGTTTGGCAGCACCTTTCTCCCCTCTCCCATTGAATACACATACATGGTCAGCCAAACCAAATGTGTATGTGTATGGTTGAGCTGGGAAGTAGTCAGGAGAGGTAGCAGACAGCTATTGAATGTGTATGGTCTCCCTTAGTTTGGGTCCTTACTTGGTCCATACTTTTGATACCTGGGATGTTTAATAGGCTTCAGGCTTGTCAGTCACAGAGACTAGCCTACTTCTTATATTGATGACTTATCCTTAGCATAGGTCATCAATATCAGATTGGTGGGGGCGGACTGCCCGTGCCCCTGCCAATCAGCTGTTTGAAGAGAAAGTACCACTTATACCAGTGCTGTGTTCTCTTCACTGTTAACCTGCTCAAGGTCCACATTGAAGCAGCGAGCAGTGTAATTACAGCTCCACCGTCCGATTCACTTCAATGGGAAAGAGC
The DNA here is from genome assembly GCA_900303285.1 of Rhinella marina. Taxonomy (NCBI): domain Eukaryota; kingdom Metazoa; phylum Chordata; class Amphibia; order Anura; family Bufonidae; genus Rhinella; species Rhinella marina. The sequence continues at coordinate 210,087 of ONZH01008582.1, read as the reverse complement.
AATTACACTCCACCTCTTTAAACAGCTGATAGGTGGGGTTTGCCGGCAGTCAGCTCCTGGCCAATCTAATATTGATGACCTATCCTGAGAAGCAGACAACCCCTTAAATACAATAATTGAGGAACCTATTGTAAATATCTGCCCAGCCTAAAATAGCTGATAATGGGTTGTAGATTTATTCATTTGCATATGAAATGGTGATATGATAGACTTTAGGTTTCTCGGTTCTTTGTAATGTCTATACAATATTAATTTGGTAACAACAGACACACATTTTTCCAAAGTTACAGTGTATTACCGTCACAGTGCTATGGTTGTAGAAGAAAAGGTATTGTTTCCAGACAGAAGACTCGGAGACTATTTCAGGTAAATGGAAGTGCTATGTTTACTTATTATTTGATGGAGTACACAAATGAGGACAAGGCAGAGCATAATGACAATGTCAGGCCGCTCTGGATAAAAATGCAATAAAATAAAATGCAAAGCACGAATTCATAATTTGGGGGATGCGTCGTCCTAGGCGTACAATAATTAAACCTTCATACATTCAGTTTATTTTGTGCTAAAGTTGACTAGCTTATTGAAAGAATTGCATGCACGGAGTGCCGTACTCTCGATGATGAAGAACCAGATATTAGAGAAATGCTTTCCAGATATCTTTGTGATGTAGCAGAATAAGTACAGTATATTTAAGAAATGTCAGTCAAGGTGAGTCTGGCTTCATTTCTCATTTTCTCTATAACATGGGGAAATAAAGTAGGGATTTGAGATAATACATGGCGGCCCACGAAAAAGTAGCTCGCCTCTAATATCTCTAAATCAAACCGTCTCATAGTAAATCAGTCTTACTTGTCCATAGCAGCCAATCAGAGCTCAGCTTTCAGTTTCTAAATAACTTTTTTTTGGTGATACGTGTTCTATTTTTATGTCATTTTTATTTTAAGATTGTTGATTTTATTTCCATAAAATGGAAAAACATGTCAAGACTAGGATTGAGCGAATCACCCTTCAGATCCAGGATCCGAAGTCGACTTGTTTCCCAACTTCGCTTTAATGCTGTATGGAGACCTGTCTCCGTACAGCAGTAAAATGTATCAGCTGCGAGGAGGCAAAGTTTCATTAAAGGGGTCTCACTTCAGCAAATAGCATTTATTATGTAGAAGTTAATACAAGGCACTTACTAATGTATTGTTATTGTCCATATTGCTTATTTTGCTGGCTGGATTAATTTTTCCATCACATTATATACTGCTCATTTCCATGAAAACAACCACCCGGCAAACCAGCAGAAGTGGTCGGGCTTGTATACTATAGGAAAAAGAGCTAGCTTATGCACACTCCCACGGTCCCGATCACCAGAGAGGTTGGCGCTTTTTCCTATAGTGTGCAAGCACGACCACTGCTGCTGAATTACAGAGTGGTCGTAACCAAGGAAATGAGCAGTGTATAATGTGATAGAAGAATGAATCCAGCCAGCAAAGGAGGCAATATGGATAATAACAATACATTAGTAAGTGCCTTGTATTAACTTTCTCTACATAATAAATGCCATTTGCTGAAGTGAGACAGCCCTTTTAAGTCCTAAGTCTCATGAGACTTCGGTGAATTACTTCGGCCTTCGATTCTACAACTTTAAAAACATTTTAAAACAAGAATCCGAAGTCGGCTTTGGTACCGGCTGGTACCTCAGTACCAAAGCCAACTTCAGATTCCTGTTTTAAAATGTTTTTAAAGTTGTAGAATCGAAGGCTAAAGTTATTCACCAAAGTTTCACGCAAATTTTGCCTCTGCGCAGCCCATACATTTTAATGCTGTACGAAGACAGGTCTCTGTACACTATTAAAACGAAGTTGGGGAACAAATCGACTTTCGGTCTTGGATTCGAAGCACGATTGGCTCACCCCTAGTCAAGACATGTCCCTTGTTGACATGGTTTGAAAATCAACACGGAAAAAATCCACTCCATATGAACGGCAGCGTGTTTTCCCACTGAAAATAATGGGAGGCGGATTACATGCGGATTTCGCAATGGAAAAATGTGTACAAAATCCATTTAACCTATTGCTGAATGCAGCGTTGGACTGAGATGCCTGGGGGTCACCAATAAAATTAATTTTGAGGGCCCACTGTAAAGCTACATGGCTATTTTACCCACTCACACAGCGACACCAGCAGCAAGATGCTACAGGATGATTATGGGGCTCCTGCGGTGACTTTTAGAGGCAAAAAGATACTGGTTGTCCTGCCTCTGTCCTAGAACTCATGTCAGCCACCTGATATATCTGTAATAATAAACTAGGTACTTTTTAATATGAACACAGGCTGGTTGAGAGTTGTACATTGCTGTAGTGCAGGCAGAGCCACGTGCCATTTGAGGGTGGGAAACTAGGGGCCCACCTTGCCCAGGGGCCCTCAGGGGAATTCACCTGTTTCCCTGTGGGTCAGTCCAATCCTGGCTGAATGTCCTGTTTTTAGAATAATGGCAACATGCCACAGCTGCAAGGGGCATGCATGCCCATAGGTGTGGAAGTGAGAGTAGGGCAGACGCAAGAAAAAAGAAATTATCCTGGTTGATGGACTTACGTGAAGACTTATAGAGATGTTTCCCTCTGTGCAAGGGCCTAATGTAATTAATAATGTGCCTCTAAACCTAAGCTACCATCACGTGACCTACTAGGAGCCCCATCACGTGACCTACTAGGAGCCCTATTTAAACAGGCAGCCTGCCAGCCACAGGTTGCCTGTGATTAGTCTAACTACCAGTGCTTGTGATTGTTATCCTCTGCGACTTTAGTACTTGACTCCGGCTTGTGTTTTTGACATTGTTCCTGCTTTCTCCCCTGGTTTTCACGTGACTTCCTGGTCCGACTTTGGCTTGCTGACCTTCCGATATTGTGTTTGTGTTCTGTCTTTGTTTATTGTGTTCTCCTTTTGTTACCCTTCCCTGTACCCCCCGGAACTTATCTAGGCTAGGGTTTGCCGCCCAGTTACGCGCCGTTACCTAGGACAGGCCGTGTAAGTAGGTAGGGACAGAAGTGGGGCTCAAGTCAGGGCTCACTCCCCCCTCCCCCCGTGACAGAATCACAGGCCATACCAAATGGAGTCGTTGCGAGTTCTCACTGACCAAATGAGCAATATGGCTCAGATGATTCAGGATCTGGCCGTGAGAGCATCAGGAGCAGCTACAGACAGTACCTGCAGCTGCTTCCTCCATTCAGAACCCCAGTCTTGAACCCCACATTAAGCTACCCGATCGTTTTTTGGGGGACCGGAAGTTTTTCAGAACTTTCAAGGAGAGTTGTAAACTCTATTTTCGCCTGCGTCCTCACTCCTCAGTTTCGAAGCAGCAGAGGGTCGGAATTATCATCTCTTTGCTGCAAGGAGATCCGCAGGAGTGGGCCTTTTTCGCTTCCTTCTGACTCCCCCTGTCTATTGTCTGTGGAGGCATTTTTTCATGCTTTGGGTCTTCTTTATGAAGAACCTGATATGGCCGTAGTTGCTGAAAACCAACTAAGAACACTCCGTCAGGGTAACCGTCCAGCTGAGGATTACTGTGCTGAGTTTCGCAAATGGTGTGTCACGTATGCGGAGTAGTGAGCCCTGTCTAGAGCCCCAACCGCTGTCCCTTCCTACTTACACGGCCCGTCCTATGTAACGGCGCATAACTGGGTGACAATCCCTAGCCTGAGTAAGTGCAGGGGCGTAAAGGGAAGGGGAACAATAGGATAATATAACAAACAAAGACAGAACGCAAAACACAATATCGGAGGGTCAGCGAGCCAAGAGTCGTATCAGGAAGTCACGTCAAAACCAAGGGAGAGAGCAGAAAGCGAAGTCAAAAACATGTAAGCCGAAGTCCAATACACACTGAAGTCACCAAATATCAAAACACAAGCGCTGCAGGTAAAGACCAATCACAGGCCTGTGACCAGCAGGTTGCCTGTTTAAATAGGCCTCCAAATGGGTCATGTGACGTGGCCAACGTCACATGACCCTAATTACATATTCAAAGAACGAGCGCTGGCTAAAAACTACCAGCGCTCAAAAGGAGTCTACTGTTGGTCAGGTGGTGTGGTCAGCGCCACGTGACCTTAATAAATATATATATAATATATTACTAAGCGCTGGCTATATCGGCCAGCGCTCAGGGGGCCCCACCTGCTCGTTGCCTAATGGAGTTGGGGTGGACGCCGGCCACGCATAGACTGACTGCGCGCCGGGTCCTCCCCGCTCTCGTTACTATGGAGGCGAGGACGCTCATCGCTTCTTCGCTCCTTCCCTGCAGCGGAAGTCCGGCGGCGCAGCACAGGGGAAGCACGCCGCCAGCTTCCCATGACATGGTGTGTCTCCTCGGAGTGCAATGATCCTGCGTTAAGAAGTCAGTTTAATGTGGGACTTTCAGATCACCTTAAGGATTTACTTGTGAGTTATCCTTCCCCTGATACCCTAGAATCGACAATGACCTTAGCCATCAGACTTGACCGACGGTTACGGGAGAGACAGAAGGAACATCTGACTGCCCCTCAAGGGTTGTTCCGCCCGACGTTCCCCTTCAGAGACCTCCTACTGCTGATATCCAGGAGGAACCTATGCAGCTTGGGATAACCGTGAGGGATCAGAGACGTCTGAAAGGGGACTGTTTCTACTGTGGTGAGATGAATCATTGGCTTCAACAGTGTCCCAAACTTCCTCCCTCAAACAAGGTTTTCCTGGGGAGTAAGGTATCTCCCAAGGTGGTAAGACAGAAATTTCTATTACCTATTACCATTGTTTATGGCGTGTATAGGGGTTCCGGGGAAGCATTTATAGACTTTGGATCGGCATCCAACTTTATTTATTTTATTTATTTTTAAAATTTTTAAAATTTTAAAATTTTTCAGTAGTTGTCAAGCCCCTTACGGATCTGACTCATAAAGGTGTGGATCTTGTTAACTGGTCTCCCATAGCGATTGAGGCGTTTGAAGCTCTTAAGAGGTGCTTCACCAGCGCTCCAGTTTTAGTCCAACCTGATCAAACTAAACCATTTGTAGTGGAGTTGGACACTTCTGAGGATGGTGTAGGAGCTGTATTTTCACAGGGGTCTCCCACCTTCACTAATTTAAAACCATGTGCCTTCTTCTCGCGTAAATTCTCCCTGTCCGAAAGAAATTGCAACATTGGCAATAGAGAACTTTTGGCGATCAAATGGGCTTTTGAAGAATGGCGCCATTTTTTAGAGGACCATAAGAATCTGATGTTCCTGGAGTCTGCTAGACGATTGCACCAAAGGCAGGCTTTGTTTTTTTACCCGTTTTGATTTTTGTGTCACTTTTAGGCCCGGAAGTAAAAATGTCAAGGCCGATGCTCTGTCTCGAAGCTTCCATGCTTTCCAGCCTCCTGATGTTCCTCCTGCACCCATCTTGCTGACTAATTTAATTGTGGCTACCACTATGTCTGACTTGACTGTTGAAATCTCTGAGGAACAACATCTGGCTACACCTGATTCTGCCAGAGATAAGTTGTTTGTACCCGTTCATCTGGGTTTCCGACTTCTGGGTGAGTGCCATAACTCCGTTTTAAGCGGTCATCCGGGTATTAATGCCACTAAAGAACTCGTCTCTAGATTTTATTGGTGGCCTTCGATGTCTAGAGATGTTCACTCCTTTGTGGCTTCCTGTAGTGTCTGTGCCAGGTCCAAGAATCCAAAGACACGTCCGGTGGGTGAGTTAATTCCTTTACCCATCCCCGATAGACCGTGGTCACATGTGTCTATGGATTTTATCACTGACCTGCCGTGTTCTGAGGGTAAGAGAGTGGTATGGGTTGTGGTGGATAGGTTCAGTAAGATGTGCCACTTCATTCCTTTGCCCAAATTACCCCAATGCTAAGACCTTGGCTTCTTTGTTTATTGACCATATTGTTAGAATACATGGTATTCCTGAAAACATTGTGTCTGATAGAGGCGTACAGTTTATTTCTAAGTTTTGGAGGGCCTTTTGCTGTAAGATTAATATTACTTTGTCATTCTTGTCGGCCTTCCATCCGGAAACCAACGGTCAGACTGAACGTCTTAATCAGTCTTTGGAGCAGTACATTAGGTGTTATGTTGCTGATAATCAACTTCTGTGGACTAAGTATTTGTCTCTCGCCGAGTTTGCTATTATTAACCAAATCAATTCTTCATCTGGTGTTTCGCCGTTCTTTTGTAACATGGGGTTCCTTCCACGATTTGGGTCTTTTTCCTCATCAGTTTCCTAACTTCCGGAGTTCAAGCTCGTCACTCAAGAACTGTGCACAGTTTGGGCCCAGGTTCGGTTGAACTTGAAAAAAGCCCAGGAGATTCAGTAGGTTAAGGCTGATAAGAAACGTTCGCGAGGTGTTGACTTTAAAGTGGGGGGTAGAGTAAAACAGACCAAAAGTTTGGACACACCTTCTCATTCAAAGAGTTTGCTGTATTTTCGTGACTATGAAAATTGTAGATTCACACTGAAGGCATCAAAACTATGAATTAACACATGTGGAATTATATACTTATATATTATATACTGGAGGTGTGTTCGGGGTCATTGTTCTGTTGATAAATAAATGATGGTCCAACTAAACGCAAACCGGATGGAATAGCATGCCGCTGCAAGATGCTGTGGTAGCCATGCTGGTTCAGTATGCCTTCAATTTTGAATAAATTCCCAACAGTGTCACCAGCAAAGCACCCCCACACCATCACACCTCCTCCTCCATGCTTCACGGTGGGAACCAGGCATGTAGAGTCCATCCGTTCACCTTTTCTGCGTCGCACAAAGACACGGTGGTTGGAACCAAAGATCTCAAATTTGGACTCATCAGACCAAAGCACAGATTTCCACTGGTCTAATGTCCATTCCTTGTGTTCTTTAGCTCAAACAAGTCTCTTCTGCTTGTTGCCTGTCCTTAGCAGTGGTTTCCTAGCAGCTATTTTACCATGAAGGCCTGCTGCACACAGACTCCTCTTAACAGTTGTTGTAGAGATGTGTCTGCTGCTAGAACTCTGTGTGGCATTGACCTGGTCTCTAATCTGAGCTGCTGTTAACCTGCGATTTCTGAGGCTGGTGACTTGTTTGAACTTATCCTCCACAGCAGAGGTGACTCTTGGTCATCCTTTCCTGGGGCGGTCCTCATGTGAGCCAGTTTCTTTGTAGCGCTTGATGGTTTTTGCGACTGCACTTGGGGACACTTTCAAAGTTTTCCCAATTTTTCAGACTGACTGACCTTCATTTCTTAAAGTAATGATGGCCACTCGTTTTTCTTTACTTAGCTGCTTTTTTCTTGCCATAATACAAATTCTAACAGTCTATTCAGTAGGACTATCAGCTGTGTATCCACCTGACTTCTGCCCAACACAACTCATGGTCCCAACCCCATTTATAAGGCAAGAAATCCCACTTATTAAACCTGACAGGGCACACCTGTGAAGTGAAAACCATTTTAGGTGACTACCTCTTGAAGCTCATCAAGAGAATGCCAAGAGTGTGCAAAGCAGTAATCAAAGCAAAAGGTGGCTACTTATATTCTGGGAACCTAGAATATAAGACATATTTTCAGTTGTTTCACACTTTTTTGTTAAGTATATAATCCACATGTGTTAATTCATAGTTTTGATGCCTTCAGTGTGAATCTACAATTTTCATAGTCATGAAAATACAGAAAACTCTTTGAATGAGAAGGTGTGTCCAAACTTTTGGTCTGTACTGTACGTTGCACTGGTTTGTCCGGATGAGGCGCCTCCTTGTCCTGTGGAGGTGGCAGGGCAAGGGTGGAACACGAGATATAGAGAATAATTGATGTTAGGAAGGGCCGTAATTCACTTCAATATCTTGTGCATTGGAGGGGGTTTGGTCCAGAGGACAGATCTTGGGTGCCAGCCAACAAAATGCATGCAGAGACTCTGATTAAGAGGTTTCATCAGTATCATCCTGAGAAACCGGCTCCGGCAAGTAAGGGTCCGGTGGCCCCTCATGAAAGGGGGGTACTGTCACGGGGAGCCGATGGCGCGCTTCCTTCATACAGCGCCGTCAGACTCCCACTGTTGTTCAGAAGCGAGAACAAGATGTGCGTCTTCGTCTCCATGACAACAGGGGTGGGGAGGACCTGGCGCTCGTTCAGTCTCAGCGCGGCCGGCGTCCTCCCCATCCCCTTGACGACCGGCAGGATGAGCTTCTGAGCGATGGCAGGAGGGCCAGTGCTCAGCTATGAATAGGTGTGCTATAGGTCATGTGATGCTGGCCATGTCACGTGACCTACCTCTGAGTACTGGCAGGGAAGCCAGCACTTCCTGTTGCAGAACGGGGTGGCGTCACGTGACCTACTAGGAGCCCTATTTAAACAGGCAGCCTGCCAGCCACAAGTTGCCTGTGATTAGTCTAACTACCACTGCTTGTGATCCTCTGCGACTTTAGTACTTCACTCCAGCTTGTGTTTTTGACCTTGTTCCTGCTCTCTCTTCTGGTTTTGACTTGACTTCCTGGTATGACTTTGGCTTGCTGACCTTCCGATATTGTGTTTGTGTTCTGTTTTTGTTTATTGTTCTTCTCTTGTTACCCTTCCCTGTACGCCCCTGCACGTATCTAGGCTAGGGTTTGCCGCCCAGTTACCCACCGTTACCTAGGACGGGCCATGTAAGTAGGTAGGGACAGAGGTGGGGCTCAAGTCAGGGCTCACTCCCCCCCCCTCCCGTGACAGGTATAGTGGAATTTATGTGTAAAATATGCAAACATACACACATTTTTCCTTTTTGCTCTATAAATTTAGTATAGCGCGGGGGAGGGGGGGGGGTCTATGTAAATTATACAAATGTACACATTTTATTTTCATTTATAAAAAAAAAAACTGTTAAAATGTCCAAATTTCCCCAAGAGGGACAACATAAAAAACTCACTTTGACGGGGCTTGTAATATTTTATCACTGTACACCATCTGTACTGGCACTAGGTGTCATAGAACCAGCAATAGAAAAATAGGCTGCCAAAATCCAAAACATCCAAATAAATTACACAACTAGCGTCCATTTTCACAGTAAAAACATATGTAATAGTCTTATAAATGTTTTGTCTTGAAACCTTTGTAACGTATGAAGGCTTGTTTTTCATGGGACAAGATGCACTTTCTAATGGCAACATATGCAGTCGGAAAACAGGAAAAAATTCCAAATGGGGTGGAATTATAAAAAAACACCATTTCACCACAGTTTTATGTTGTTGTTTTTTTTTTTACAATATTTCCTATGAAGTAAAACTGACCTGTTACTTTTATTCTCCAGATCAGTCCAATTACTGCAATACCACATATGTATAGTTTTTCTTGCATTTTTTCTCCTATGGGAAAAATAATAGTATGGGCATTTTCGTACGCAGCAATGCTCATGATGTGTATTTTTTTATTGTTTATATATTTTTATTTACGTTTTGGGGAAAGGGATTACTTAAATTTTTGGAGTTTTTTATTCTCCAAAATTTTTTTGTACACTTTTTTATAGTTTCCATAGGGAACTATAACAAGCAATGGTCAGATTTCTTGTCTCATAGACTCTTAGCATTGGAGTCAATGAGAATTTTGCTATGTTCCTCTGGAGCCTTGCAGTACTTTTTGTCCAACTAATGCGGAAACAGGGCCAGATCCCCGGCAGGTCCCATTATAGTCAATGGATTCCGGCAAGGAAAGGAAGTATCTGGCTATGCTAGATACAATGAACTCTGGCAGGCTGTTCCTCTGCCAGAGTGTGAAACTAGCCTCAGATCACACAGTCTTACGATTAGATGGTATTAGTAATTCTACCCCACTATGTTATGTTTAGTATAGTGCCTTAGGAGACACTGCATGACACGGGGATTCTCTTTTTGGTGTTCTTTATATTCTTGTGTCATGCCCTTCCCCTTTTGGCCCTGCACTAGGCATATCTCTATGTATACTACTCACAAAAAGTTAGGGATGTTTGGCTTGTGGGTCAAATTTGCTGAACTTGCTGTTCTCTAACAAGGAGCATAATGGCAAAATTCACAACAGGTGTTTGATCCATGAATCGCCCAATAAATTTCCTGGTATTTAATTGGAATTGGTATTTAAACAGTCCTCCTCATCATGCTGTTCACATTTTGACATCATAAGACCAAGACGACACCTAACAATTAATCAACAGTACCTCACCATTGCGAGGCTTCGTAACTCTGTACCCCAGAACCTCAATCACCTGAGAGTCCGCCCTTCAAGAAGAGCGGGATGTCATGCGTCAGCAGACAATAAGTTGACTTGTGAACAGCATGACACATTGTTGTCAAGTTGGAATTGATACTCAAGGCAACATGACAAGTCATTGAGACAATGGCATTTTTGAAGGGGTATACCCACCACTGTTGTTTCAATAAATTGTTTGAGTTGAGGAAATCACCATTGCATGCTTCTACTTAAATGTCCTAATTTCATGATATAATATCACTATATCGTGAACTTTTTACGTTTTAGATAAATTTCACCCGAAAACCAAATATCCCTAACTTTTTTGTGAGTAGTGAATATTGCTTGAAGTGCTCCATTAATGATGAAAATAAAAAATAATGTTAAAATATATCCGGTAAATGCTCCTCAAATATTAGAAGCAATAGATATTTTATATATTCTTGACTTTGAAATACCGCTTTACATGTGACTTCCATGCAGGCAGTTGTGGCAAATGTCCTCATCATGGGTGGCTATTGACTTTCCAAGCCATAAACAAATATTTGGATTTGTAAGCAGCCATGTAAAGGTCAATGCAATATAATCCTTTGGATTAGGTTATACTGTTTTGTCTTTTTTATGTGTATTCACTATAGCTCTGCATTTGTAGGTTCATAATGAGTTTATAATCCAGATTAACTTTTTCTTTGCTTTGGCACTTCTTTGCAATGAGGTAATGATATAGAAATTACAATAAACAAAAATTCTGCAAAATACAACTGCGTAGTGAAACACACTCTGGAATAACTCTGGTATGCCAGAAAAATGAAAAAACATCAGAAAATATATCTTTTGCAACCTGTACCTTATTTTTATTTTCTCTAGTCTCTTCTCTTAGGCCTCTTTCACATGTCTAGAGATGAGCAAAGTTTTGAAAAATTCGATTTGTTATTAATTAAATTGTCTCAAAATGGTTTAAAAATAAGGTATACCCAGGCCACTCTGCCTTAGGGTATGGTCAAACAGAGCAGCTGTACTGTGGGTGGGTTGCGGCCATGCTACAGTGAAGAACTGCACCACCAATTAACCCACAGCTGCCTTTCATTTAATAATGAAGATTTATATTATGGTATTGGTTGGCAAAAGTGGCTGTGGGGCCCAGTCATTTCTAGTTACATCACTGGTAATACATTATCTGAATCTGGAGAGTTGCAGCCCGTCCTTCATTCAGCTGAAGGTGAAGGTCTTGGGCGTTGTAGCTCCACCAATTTTTCATTGATGATCTACCACAAAAATCCCTTTAAAGTACTGCTGAACCCGGAAGTGACGGCGCGTGCGCACAAGGATGGAAGCGCTTGCAGTGTTCGGCACTGCAAGCGCTATTACGCACGCGCCGGCGCGATCGGACTGCGCAGGCACGGGATTTCAGCGCTAAGCCAAACGGTCTAGCGCTGTCAGTCACTTTACAGAGGGGCGTGGACTTCGGTATGGGGGAGAGCCTCGGGCCCGGGGGGGCGGTGAAGAAGCGGTGCTCAGGAGGAAATTGCCCGCCCCCCGGTGCTCCGAAGGCTCATTAGCATAATGTTTTAACTTCGTTTTTCAGCACAACCGCTGCGCTATACTCTGCAATAAAGGTATGTGAGAAATGTACAAGTTAAGGGGTTTTAACCTATGTATTAAAAGACATAGGTTAAAACCTGGTGACAGAGCCTCTTTAATAATCACAGACAAAATAGGGCACCATTACATGGTTAGAAAAACCACTGATGTGTGAAAACACATATTAAAGGGAGTCTTTCACCTGATCTGAGCGTCATAGACTGCTCAGATCAGGCTATAGCCAACGTTACACACATTTAAACAGTACCTTTCTTACAGATGTCCCTCGCTGAAATCCTCCAAAAAACACTTTTATAACTTATGCAAATTACCCCCCGCAAGTGCCCGGAAGCCTCGTTATACAAGAAGGTGCCCAAGCCCCCGGGTGATTTGAATTGAAAACCCCTCCTTTTTCCCTGCTCCGGCCCGCCCTCCTTTAGCATACTATTCTCCTCCTCCTGTTCACAAATCACTCACTTGCGCCGCGCTTCCATTCCCCGGCGCCTGCGCACTGCTCTGCCCACTGTGGGCAGAGGCACATGGGATTCTAGTGCGCATATGCCAGTCAGCTCTCCCCAATCCAGCTGAGCCATGGGCAGAGCAGTGCGCAGGCGCCGGAGAATGAAAGCGCGGCGCAAGTGAGTGATTTGTGAACAGGAGGAGGAGAATAGTATGCTAAAGAAGGGTGGGCCGGAGCAGAGAAAAAGGAGGGGTTTTCAATTCAAATCGCCCGGGGGCGATTTCCACAAAACATTCAAATATAAACAAATCACAGTTTAATAGCAGTAAAGTAAGCCACCCATACATAAGACTGCTATCAGTCAATGTGAATGTTTTCCACTGGATCAACCTATGATCAAATGTGTTTAACAAGCTGTCCATCCTGAAGACCACAGTGTGTGTGTGCGTGTGTGTGATGGTGGTGGTGTTTGAACTGAATCAAAATAATGGAATTTTTCTCTTTTTCCCCACTGAGATAATAGGCCATGTCACATAAGGAATCATGTGTGTTGCGTACTTTAGGAAGTGGTAACATACCATACATCCTTTACACATGGTCAAATCTCTTCTTCACTGTGCTCACTAGGTTTTTACCTCTACTACAAAGTTAGAGACTCAGTAGCAGATGTTGATGACTCATGCAATTCCTATCTGGGACGTATCCATCAAGCCACTAATAATGTGTCTGATTGCCTAGCGCTACTACGCTGAGCTATTCCACATTGCTCTGGAAGTCCTTTGCTACCTCTCTTATAAATTGCTCTCATTTCTGTAACTCCTCTAAGTTGTCAGAACTATCTAATTTGGCCATCGCACAGGCTTTTCACTTATTAAGAAAGGAATTCATTAACATTCAGACTAGGTATTAATCACCATGATCATTGACGTTATTTACCACCATGTGCTAAATATTAAATATTTAAGAAATACAGTAATGAGAAAGTTATCTAAAAAGAACAGAGCTAAGTACATCTAACTCTTGCCATTTAAAGAGTAAAGTATGATGTAAACACATTACGTGGGCCATACAGAGGGGTGTCAACCAGCTTGGATCATTCATCTCTTTGAGACTAACCAATCGCAGGGGGTCTTTCTGCTGTAACACTTTGCAATCTGCTGTTGCCAAAGGGGAATCTCACAATAAAGCAATGCAGAGCACCAACTGAGATCATTGGGCGTCCATTGTTTTCAGTGGATACCTGCAGTCCTCCAGAGCCTCTTTTTACAGGATAGCACCTGACTCTACATTTTTATAAATATTGCTAAATTAATAGAATACGGTACATGTAGTAACCTAAAACATCTGCTACAATTTTGGTCTCGCACAAGAATCATGGCTATAGATAAGTGTTTGCTTACTTACCGTACATTTTTTTCACAGATTTTGGAAGACATAGTGATTAACACACCTATCCCACCCATCAAAAAATGCATGCAAATAAATATTTGGGAAAGGATTTTCTGTTCTCTCAGGGTGGAATCTTATCCCATCCTTGCACCTAGTACAGTAATTGTAAGCAATGTTTCCTACCCTACCGGTGTAATAATCAAGAGTTTAAAGGAGCAGCAACAACCAGTCTGCAAGTCCTTTTACCCAGGCCAATGACCATGAATAAACGCTCATAGGAACATTAGTTTAGCCAACCTAAACACCTGTAATAGATGACAGTTGTCTCCTGAGGTAGACGTCTCTCTCTCCGTAGCAGGTACACAATAAAGCTGCAGTCCACAACGTTTTATTGTTGGGTTAAAGTAAAACAAAACAAAAACCTATGCCTGTACAGCACTGACTCAACAGAAATAACTCCTAACTGACACAATGTAGGCCTAGTACCTGGCGCTACATGAAAAAATCATCTACAATGCAGTCCATACAACCTAACATGTTTAGGTCTGTGTTCTCATAGGTTCACAGCTCCTTTCCCTACGCTGGGGAGGTAACTGAGAGACTCAGACCTTTCTTATAGACCTCACTCAGGTGCTCCTAATGAGCCAGTCCAAAATGAGGAGTAGAGTCAGTGGAGTGGGACCTGGCCCTTCCTTTAATCAACTCCAGCCATTCAGGCCCTACTACCAGGTTGCCTTACATACTGTAGATGAGGTTACAAACCTAGGCGAAATGTATACACCATCCACAACCTTTCCCCTTGGTCTGTCACACACCCCAACAAACACGAAAATGCAAGTATGTCTGCTAATTAGATGTTTTAGGGTACGACCACACGTTCATGTGCTCTGGTGTGATTTTTGAAGCCAAAACTAGGAGTGGATTAAAAAAAGAGAAGAAATATCTGCCCTTAATTATTTCTATTCTTTAATGATCCAAACCTGATTTTGGCTAAAAAATACATTTAAAAAAGTAATCTTGTGGCTGTACACTTATGTCGCTCAAAACCCCATATGCTGTTGCACATTTCCAACCGGGGAGCAAATCAAGCACATGTGATCCGCTGCTAACAGCAATCCCCAACAAAAATGCATACAATGGAGGATGCCTGCAGTGGACCACATGTACCACAAAGACATCCTACACAGGATAGCCAAATGTGTGGATGTGACAAACTATATAATCAAACAAATCATGGAAAAAGGTGCACTGCGACCATAAATGCAATTGATAATATATGGCTAAACCCTCACGCTGATGTTAAAATGTGACTTTCGCCAATATATTCTTATATCAAGAACATACCAGAGCCCGAGCACCCCGTCAAGGTATCTCAAAGTGGCACGGGACCTAACGTTGTAATGCACCATTTTCCGTGAATTGTTGTTTTCTATAGTTTGTCACATCCGCACATTTGGCTATCCTGTGTAGGAAACACTCAGGTGCACCTGTGCGGCACATGAGTCAGGGATAGGTGGGATAGGTGGGAACGGCTGTATGCTGCTGGGCATCTTGTTCAACTGCAGCAGACAAGGTGCTGCCTATTTATAATCTAAATAATAAAGCATTTTTCTACTATTCATTAATTTACATTAAATTGACTAGAGATGAGCTAATCTATTCGCCGATTCGTTGATTCGTAACGAATCCTGGAAATTTTTAGCTGCGAAGCGAATCCGAATATTAGGTGATTCGCTTCGGCTTTGTGCACATTCGCTTCCTAGTTTGTCCTATAAATTATACGCTATTGCTACGTATAAGTTACTGTTGCGTCCGAATACAATTCATTAGCGAAAGTTTGTCACATCCGCACATTTGGCTATCCTGTGTAGGAAACACTCAGGTGCACCTGTGCGGCACATGAGTCAGGGATAGGTGGGCTCACAGTCTCCTCCCTCCTCCCATTATATGTGTGGTCACTGTGTGTCAGCCTGTCTGCTCCATCAGTAATTGTCCATACAGCATGTAGGGTTAGGATTAGGTCCCGTGCCGCTCTGAGATACCTTGATGCGGTGCTCGGGCTCCGGTATGTTCTTGAGACAAGAATATATTGGTGAAAGTCTCATTTTAATATCAGTGTGAGGGTTTAGCCATACTGTATATTGTCAATTCTATTTACCGTTGTAGTACACCATTTTCCGTGAATTATGCTGTGCAGTGGCAGCACATGTATAATCATGGGATCTGCTGCCAACATAAAGTAAAATATGTGAGGGACGAATGATCCTAGCAATGGTCCTCTTCTGTGAATCACAGAAGATGTAAAGATAAAGAGACGTCTGAGGCTATTCACAGCTTTTGTTGTAGCTGTAATTGATTTTTATTTTTTGCAGGGAATGTTGATTCATTTTACGTTACCTTTCATACAACCATTGTTTTTTTTTTTTCTTAAGCATTTATTGTGTATGAAAGTTTCAGTATGTTTTGGCTGCAATCAGATGGCCATAATACAGTTCTGTGCAGGAGCTGCACAAAAGATATCAGATCTTGTCATGTGTAAGCAATAAAAACTTTCTCAAAAGTAGGATCCAAAATGAGAATATGTAGGTCTGCCTAAACAGAATCTTACAAATCTTACAAATCTTATAAATACGTTATATCCCCAGTTTTGTGGACTTTAAATACAAAATATAGATAAATCTGCCTCTAATATATAATTGGGACAAACATATATCTTTTCATATATCTTTCTTGCTTTTTTATTTAATATCCAAAACTAAAATAGCTTTACAATAATAGTAACATAAAAAACCTTATCCCATATGAATTTTCAGACGTTCTCAATCCATGCAATGATTGGCCGGCATTCTCACTACCATGCTGTCGTCAATTTGATTGATAGGGCCAGGCAGTAAAAACCGTCATCATGCCTGGCCCTGTCAATCAAAGTGGAGAAGGCGAGGCAGGCGCCTCTTGGTGGAACGGCAATACCCACGTTGCTCATAGGGGCTCATTTACATATATTAAAGCATGATTTTTCTCAGCAATAAATATGAGCTTGGGACCAACGCAGATGCCTTCAGCTGCCAAGCACACATGTAACAGGTCAGCCAGTTCATAGGTACAAATCTGCTGACAGATGTCCTTTAAAGAGGTTTCAATATACTTAACTTTTTCAAATAAGCTCCACATTGCTCATCGTAAACCCATTTAAAGGGCTTGTCCCATTAGAACACTGGTCCATTTGCCTAATAAAGCGTAAGGACATAGAGGGGATATCCAACCCAAAACCCCTCTATATGACCCAGGGAACGTCTGTATGCTGCTGGGCATCTTGTTCAACTGCAGCAGACAAGGTGCTGCCTATTTATAATCTAAATAATAAAGCATTTTTCTACTATTCATTAATTTACATTAAATTGACTAGAGATGAGCTAATCTATTCGCCGATTCGTTGATTCGTATCGAATCTTGGAAATTTTTAGCTGCGAAGCGAATCCGAATATTAGGTGATTCGCTTCGGCTTTGTGCACATTCGCTTCCTAGTTTGTCCTATAAATTATACGCTATTGCTACGTATAAGTTACTGTTGCGTATGAATACAATTCATTAGCGAAATTTTACTTTTAGTTCGTTTATCGTGTGCAAAAGCCCGGGAAGAAAGCGGTCACCTGACCTAGTGGGCAGGGCTTGCTCTGATTGGCTCAGGCTCAGTACGCCAGTGACTCATCACTTCTGCTGCGACTGCTGAGACGAGCAGAAGCACTGTGTGTGAAGTTCTGAGACCTGTTTTGTGAAAATTGGGGTGTAATTGCTCTGGGAATCCATATTACACATATCAGGGATACTGCAGGGCAAGTGCAGGGTCAGTTCAGGGCTAGTAATTAATCAGGCAGGGAGAGACAGTGAGAGATAGGGAGAGACAGGGAGATACAGGGACAAAAATGTCTGGAATGGATAAGCAAAAGGGGTCCAGTTCCAGCCAGACCTCGAGCGCTAAAAAAATGAGAAGGTGGCACAGGGCAGAAGTGCCAAAGGACCTGTAGGCGGAGCATCTACTAGTAGTATTCGCAATACTTGGCCGTTGTTCCACCAGGCGCAAAATTGTAGTGGAGGAGAAATGGATGAGGTAGTGGAATGGATGGCACGCTCATCTCAGTATCAGCCGGATGATCTGCTGTCATCTGCTGATACACTATCCATATGAAGCCAGGGGTCAGACTCAGAGCATTCCTCCTGCTCCACCATTCCACTCCAGCAAAGCCCATCATATTCGTACACAATTTGTACACTTTTTACCTGAACTTTCGTTATTAGTGCGTGAATGTTCGCTAAAAGCTATATAATTACTTATATTGTGTACACAAATTAAACAAATCTATTTGTTGAATATACGAATCTTAGGAAAAGTTCAGCGAATGTTCGGCGAATAAAATTTTGCATGATTCGCTCATCTCTAAAATTGACTATAACTGATAACTTGACTACTGCTGACAACTTCCATTCATGGCTCACAGTTACTAGTAGGTAGACAGAACAGTGAAGAATTTGATGAAAATCCATGAAGAAGGTGTATAACCTCACTCCTTTTATGGCTTCTCTCATCAAATTACGAGTCGGAAAGGTAATTGCCACGTGTCTGTCCCTGGAAAGCTGTAAAATCTGTCTTTAGATTGCAGACTTGTTCTGCAAAAGTTTATGCTAACAAAGCTGGTGAACCTATTAATACAGTAATTAGTGCAAACAGGGGCCATCATTTCTGTAATAAAAAATGTAGCAATGGTGACACGTTAATGAAGAATTGGATTTTTCACAATGAACGCATCATAAATGTATTATTTAAATAAAATGACAGTAACGTGAAGTAACTAGCTGAGCATTAGTAACAGTTGTGCATTAGGTACAAGCCTTAGAATAACAAAGTGTTGAATAAGTCATCCGTAAAACTGAAAAATAGCATAACCGTCCCAAGTAATAACAACCAGGAGGAGGGTTTTCACACTATGGTAATGGCTTAAGAATCTGCGGCATGTTGACTTGACTTCTCGCTTAAAACAAGGCACAGGAAAGGCTATTAGAAAAATGAGTACTCAGTGCTTATGCTTCATGCATATTTATGTGACTTAGACGTTCACACTCTTGAGATTTTTACATAGTTCCTCATTAGTTGACCTCCATTAAGATGTTATTCATTGGTACCATTATTTTTGCTGTATAAGAAAAGCATTTCCTATACATTCTGAGTCATTCCTGGAAAAAAGGGTACTGTGTAGTATATGTCTTTTAACATGGAAGTCTATGGGCTGCTTATTCCACTCCATGCCTATGCTTTAGCATGTGTCTCAGTTGGCAGGGGTGGATTGGCCATAGACCTTACAGAGACATTTCCCGGTGGGCCAATGCCCAGTGGGCCGGCCAGTGGAAGTTTTTGGGGATGTATTTTGTGCTGCTGGCAGTATTTTGTGATGGACTGTGGTATTTGGCTCTGTGGGGTTGGTATAATGTGCCACAATATAGTACTGCTTCCCTCCCCTTACTTGTGTTGGCCCTGCCTTCCATCAACTTGGATCCCACTACAAAACGGGGCCACTTTTAGTATTTTATCCAGGGCCCCTTTAAGTTCCCAGTCCGCCCCCGATCAAATGTATACATTAGGCAATACTCCCAGTGTATATGTCTAATCAGGAACACTAAGACGTTATGTGAACAGTAGTAGCCAACAGAAACGGGAGAAAGATAAGTGTTCAATAGTACAGTTACTATTTCCCTACTCAAATCAAAGGGGTTTCCAGGGAATACGGTACTGATGACCTATCCAAAGCATAGGCTATGTATATCAGCATGTAAAAACAAAGTTGGAGGAGACAGCACATCCTTGGTGAAACTTTATTCCGGATGCTACGTTTCGGCCCAGAAGGCCTTTATCAAGCATGCTCCAACTTTGTTTTTACATGCTAACTGCTTTTTGAAAGGATTCACCACTCTTCTGGGAGACGTGCACCCTCATCTACCTACTCTGTGGGGTGCTGCCCTACCTGCTTTCTTCAGGCTATGTATATCAGATTGGTGAGGGTCCAACACCCGGCACTCCCACTGATCAGCTGTTACCTGCAACCCTGGTTCAAGGAAGTAAACAGTATATGAAACTGGTACACCACATCTCCATACACAGTGTACTGTAGGTTTTTGATTTACAGTGTGATACCTTCACATATGGCAGAACACAAAGTCATTGCTAAGTTGGTTGAGGAACCAGATACAGCATTTGCAGTGGAACCCAAAAGCTTTATGTTACGCCACCACCAGTACACATTTAGCCAGGAGATCAGAGATGGTTCCAGGTGCTTGACCACCAAGGACGCTAATGTGTGGGTTAGGATATGGAACTTCTAGCTGGGTATTGGCTCTCCCTAGGCTAGGGTATATTATAGCCATGCAGGATCAGATTCTAACATGGAAGGTATAGAAAGTCATTGCCAAGGTTTTTCTTAGGAAAATCTTTCCTGATCTCCCAGTAAGGAATCATATCCAATTCTTATATTAAGCTCATGCTTGGAGTGATAATATGGCATATGCATGGGTTACTAATAGGGTGAACTAATTTGCCTGTATGGAATTGCTCTTGCCCAATTTTGCTAGAGGTGATACTGATATTCACATCTAATGATTTAGGCCAGAAGAGTTTAAAGCGGTCATCCCATCTCAACATTTATGACATATTGATAACATTGGCATAAATGGTCTCACCGCCCACAAATGGGGCCCTGCCATGAATGAAGAGCTCGCAATACATGTGCAGCACCTCCCCATTCACTGCTATAAGGCTTCCGGAAATAGCCGATCAAGTATGCTCTGCTATTTTCGGAAGTCCCATAGCAATGAATGGAGAAGACACCACACATCCACAGCCACCCCTTCATCCCCACGATGTGGCTTCCAAAAATAGCAGAGCCAGCGTTTGGCTTTATTTAGAAGTCCCATAGCAGTGAATGGAGAAAATTGCACATGCTCAGCTTGCTCTCCTTTCACAGTGGGGCCCCATTCATGAGATCGGTGAAAATACCAGAGATGGAACCTGCGGCTCTCAGATATTTATGGCATATCCTATTGACATGCCGTAAATGTCCAGATGGGACAGACTGTTTTATCTGGTCACATTGTATAAGGCACATGTAATACTGACCCTGTTTGTTCTACTGCTTATGTTATATGTAATGGGAAGAGAATAATAAAGTATTGAATAGGAACCTATATAATAAGAGAACACAGTGAATAGTGGGAGAACAATGTCTTTCTTCATATGTCAGCAATGAAAAGAGCACTTTCGCTGATGCATCTTTATTGCTATCAGCGTGGTTTATACTACAGAACTGAAGAGAGAACATTAGTAAATTATTAAGCACATATTTTCAAGTTTACTGGAGAGAAGCGCTATGGTTTGTGCAAGCTTTAGCTGCAGGCTGTATACCAAGCATGGTGTTTATTGTTTTGTAGAATATGTAGCCCATCGGGGGTCTGGTAGCCTCTCATGTAGGGCATGTTCAGCAATTCTAAGCACAGCAGCATTACAAATGTATTCAGAAGAGAAACAAACATTTGTCCTATGTAAATGCAAACTGACCAAGACCTTGGCATGTTTGACTATCGCTGCCTGTTTCATCTCTCTTACCCATAGTTTTCAAGACATATAAAAGAGTTTGCAGAATCAGAGACGTGTACAGTACTAATGCAGATGCAGCAGAGCTCAGATCATCATCTAACATAACATTTTGTTATCAAGAGTACTACATAGGATGGCAGACACATTTAATGTTAATATTGATATTATTAATATAAATATATAAAATATTTATATATAAAAATATAATTAATATAAATATATAAACATTTATATATAAAAATATACCTCTACATAACTTAGGCGCATCCACCACCAGCCTAAATCTGTGCCAGCGCCTAAAACAGACGTATACACACCCCCTGACCACGTCACACCCCCTTTTTTAGACTTGGCATGAGCGGGGAAAATCGCAGATTCGGCCGCAAATCCCCTTCTGAGACAGATATACACCAAAAATTGGCGTATATCTATTAATAAACGATCCCCTACATTTATATGGGTTTTCGTCTTCTCACATTCTCTCTTCAGCACCACAGATCACTGTATACTGCCTCTTAAAGAGGACCTTTCACCTCTCCTGACATGCGTGTTTTAATATCTTCATGCATTCCCCATGTAATAACAATTCTGGAACATTTATTATTATGGCTCTATGTTGTGCCATTCCTTTATTATTTGCAATAGAAGTTATGAATGAATTGCTATTTGCCTTCAGTAAGGGAACAGAGGGGAGGTAACCAGTTGGGGGGGTGTACCTGCACAATCTGAATATGGCAGCATTGATTGGATAGAATGAGTCTGTGCAGGTACACGCCCCCAACTGGTCACCTCCCCTCTGTTCCTTTACTGAAGGCAAATAGCAATTCATTCATAACTTCTAGTAGAAATAATAAAGGAATGGCACAACATAGAGCCATAAGAATAGATGTTCCAGAATTGTTATTACATGATGAATGCATGGAGCTATTAAAACAGGCATGTCAGGAGTGGTGAAAGGTCCTCTTAAAGGGTACTTTCACAATAGCGGCAGTGGATTCCGGCAGGCTGTTCCGGCGGGTGAACAGCCTGCCGGATCTGTGCTGCCGCTGGTGCACATGTTCCCGCCCCATTCACTATAATGGGAGCGGGCCATGGATCTGGCTGCAGCACGGCAAACTTGCCGAGAGGCGGCTGGAACAAAACTATGACCGCGGCCCGTCCCCATTATAGTGAATGGGGCTGGAGCGTAGTTCCGACCCCACACGTGCACTAGCCGCAGCATGGATCTAGCAGGCTGTTCACCCGCCGGAACAGCCTGCCGGAATCCACTGCCGCTAGTGTGAAAGTAGCCTAACACAGCTTTGTTATTGTCATTGCACTGCCTGATCATATGCTCTCCTGCTCCTTCCAATCCAGAAGCTCCAGGGCTAATGTGACTACCCTGGAGCTCTCATGCTGAATGAGATAGAGGGGCAGAGCGGTGGCTGGGCCAGGTAGCTGCTGTGCATTGCTCTCTCAATCTGGACCATCAGAAGAAGGCAAAGAAGATACTGCAGCGATCAAGCACCGCCACCGCAGAGTGGTCATATC
Source organism: Rhinella marina (assembly GCA_900303285.1). Lineage (NCBI taxonomy): Eukaryota > Metazoa > Chordata > Amphibia > Anura > Bufonidae > Rhinella > Rhinella marina. The sequence goes on along the minus strand of ONZH01008582.1, from coordinate 187,306 downwards.
CCCTGAGATCAAGCAACAAACAAGCTTTAGAAAAACACTTTGGCTAAATGGGTAAGTGCCTAATATTGAGTTTATAAACCAAATAAACGTTGCTTTCATGGATTGTATATTCTTCTTTGTAATTATGTACACTTAATTTCTATTTTTTAGGTATTGTTTAGTGATGAGTGTGCATTTCATAAAATTCAAATTGGATCCACAATCCAGGAGCAAATAAAAAAATAGCTCTCTAGCGTGACCTGTTTGATGACTACTCAATAATTCCTTCTTTGAACTGTTTAAACAAGCTTTGGAACAATAACAATTCAGGTCCAAATAAATTTGACCTGGGTCGAAAGTGCTATGATTTCCTGAAAAGTTTCTCTCCCCCCCTCTTCCTCTTTCTTTCATTCTCATCTTTTTCCCTTTCCCTCCCACTCTATCTCTTTCCCTCCACCTCTCTCTCTCTCTCCTTCTCCCCATTTCCCCCATTTTTTAAAAAATTCAGCTCAGATCTCTGAACTTCCTGACTGATTTGATCATCTCTGGTATTGGTACTTAATTACCTCTTGGTGTACTATGCTTTTGACAGAAACATTATTAGGAGTGTCTGCATAGCCTAAAATGAAAACATTTCACAATCTACCATTTTATTATCAAATTCAATTGCTGAGAAAAGAGTTTGAGAGTTGTTTCTGTAACAACACATATCAGCACGGTGGCTCAGTGGTTAGATACTGGTGACTTGCACCAATGGCACTGAGTTTGAATATGATCAGGGACATGTGCATGGGGGCTGTATGTTCTTCCTGTGTCTGTGTGGATTTTCTCCAACACTCCAAAAAATAAGCAAAACATTGGCTTTCTGTGAAATTGACTCTAGTGGGACTGAGTGCCTGTATGGCAGCGACTAACTTCCCAGGGAGTTGCCCCAGCTACACAACTATCCCTGTGCTTTGAGTCCCTGGGAGAAAAGTGAAAAATGTCATTATCTATAAATTTTACACTATGGATAACCCACTTTAATGGAGTCTATTAAGAGTTAGGACTACATGCATGTAGATGAACACCATCTGTTCATGAACCATTACAAAATTTCTTCAATCTTACCATTCAGTTTCCTCCTTCCTGACATGTGATGTAATAGTACATCACATGTCGGGTCTTCAAAGATGGCACCCAGGTCTAATGTCCACGACTGGCGGTAATGCCAATCATGGACTTTTAACCCCTCAGATGTCGTGCTCAAAAGTGACCAAGGCATTTGGAGGCTAAAAAACCCAGAAGTATGACAGGGCTCCATGGGAATACAGTGTATTTCTCATAGACTTCAATGCTAAGGTTCCCGTTAAAGAAGAACTCCCACCAAAAATTGTATTCTTTGACCTCCTAGAAAGGTACATGATGTAACCAGCAGTGAATGTAATTTTCTTACGGGTGGCTGTATTTGTGAGTTATAGCTCCCTAATGCTTCTCATCTGTGTCATGTGACCATCAATTAGACTCACCAGATAACACAGCATCTTATGTGTGGACAGGAAGTCAGTTTCTCTATATTTTCCTATGGGAGCCTCACTCTGAGTCTCATAGGAATGAACAGAGAAGTAACTGACTTCCTGTCCTGTGTCAGTTGGAGAACAGAGAGTTGGTCACAGCTGAGGATCAGAAGGGAAGTTATAACTCACAAATATAGTTACTGGTAAGAAGATTACATTCACTACAGATTACATTATGTACCTTTCTAATAGGTCAGAGGATAAAAAATTTTGCAAAGTTCTACTTTAAATATAATCATTAATTGAATAAAAGAACCCCTTTTACTCTCTTGTTTATCATATGGTATAGCAGCTCACAAAGGTGATACAAAGCAGCACAAATGTACAAAAAAGAAGACTCAAGAACATTAAGTACTCTCTAGCAAATAATGATTTCTCTGAAAAAGAAAAAGTCTAAGTCAAAATGTCAAGTACTTGAAAACAGTTTGAAACCCATGACATTTCACATTTATCACAATGTAACAGCATTCATAATCTGTTATGTGAAGCTTGCTTTGGAGAAGTGCACCACTGGGACAATTAAAGCAATATTTTTCTTTTCCTTTGATTCAGTAGCATACAGTACATAACATCTCATGATACACGATGTACAGTATAAATAAATCCTCTGTATATTCAAACTCACCGTTAATATGCAGTCATAAAAAGCATGGTAATTAGTGTAGAATTAAAGGAACTTCTTAGATCAAGTCTTTCTCCACCGTAATGACCTCAAATGGCCTGTATTGTGCATTTACTGTAGTTTCTACTTATCAAATAAGCCAAGATTGCATGAACTGTGTAGTTTTTTCCATTCAGTCAAGTGTTTGTTTAATTTAAAGGCAACGTGAACTTAATTAAGAAGTAATTACAGAACGGAAACACCATTTGTCAATCTGTAAGACTTTCTGCAATTTCCTGAAAGAGGATTGTAGAAATCTGGCAAAAAACAGGGTCTTTTCCTTCTGGTCCTCTCCATCACAAACAACAAGACTGTTAGCAGGATTCATTGTATATGGATCTGGTGCCAAAGGTTTCTGCAGCTGTAAATTGCCAACTAGTTAGTTCAAAATTTCCAACCTCTAGACCATTCTGTAAGCAATATGTAAGGGGGGAATACCAGGCTTTGTTTCTGGTCTTCTTAGATTAAGAGTCCATTACCTTATAACATAACTACAAACGAAATACCCATAGAGGTTGGAGATGAGGTTGCCATTCATGCCAGGTTAGGCCCTCAATATCAGATAGGCGGGTGCCTGATGCACCACAGCCCCAGTGATCTACTGGAACTAAACAGCTTTATTCATTGTGTGGTGGAAGGAGCTGGTATCTGCAGTGTTGCTTCCATTCCATTGGCGCATGAGCTATAACAAATCAGCTGATCAGTGGGGGGGGGGTGTCAGACCTTGTCAATCTGATATTGACAAAACCCGCTGCCCCTGGCTCATCCCAAACCTAGCTGACAGCACCTACTTCTGGGTGGGATATACATAATCCCCACCATTTTGGGGTGGGACAATTTAAAATATCTGGGATTGTTTGTGAAAATTCAGGATAATCCTACTACATTGAGGACCAATGGCAACTATGGACATTTGTAAGTGTCCAGTAAAGTCCCGATACATACTAGTGTTTTTTTTTATTTTCAAATTTGTGATATTTGCCTAATATAAGGAAAGGGATCCTTTGACAGATCCCATTAAACTGGATTTGTCAGCTTAATATGTCTCCCTCCGCCTCATCTCGTTCCTAAGGGTGGTGATTGACAGGGTGCTGTGTATACATGTATTAATACTATTATACATACTATACTATTACATGTATTATACTATTAATACTACATGTATTAATATTAATACAGCAGCCTGTCAATCACCCTCTTAAGACTACTGGACTTGTAACTGTATATGGGGCAGTATAAACATTATTCAAGATGCACCATATATTGACCATTTGTTGCAGGATTTTGCAACAGCTTTCAAAAAAATAAAATCTGTGGCTTAAAAGTTCCATATTTGAATGCAGCCATACCTAAACAAGTATAAACATCAGGGAGGGCATTTATTAAGACTGGTGTTTTCTACACAAGTCTTGTCCCTCTGTGCTGCCAGAGGAAGAGGGAAACCTCTAAATAAGATTGGGGCTTCATCCGGCAGGCAGTGTGACAGACTTGGGGTTATCCAACACTAAAAGTGTGGCCCAGACCTGCTCGACCCAGGGTAGGGGTGATGCTCACCTGATTTCTGTTGCTGGATCCGGTCTCTTGGGCTCCTGGGTAGGCTGTTCCGCTCCCACGTGCACAGAGGACATCCGTCAATGGGGGAACACGTGACTGCAGCAGCCAATCACAGGCCGCAGCTTTGACCTGCTTCGCTTGCATCACGTGTGACATCACATGTCACCACTGTGGCCTGTGATTCACTGCAGCAGTTGTGTGTGCCCTTGTCGACAGATGTTGTCCTCTGAGTATGTGGGAGCAGAACTGCTGGCCCATGAGCTCAAGAGACCGGATCCAGCAGCAGGGATCAGGTGACCATCACCCCCACACTGGGTCGTACTGGTCTGCGCCGCTCTTTTAGTATTGGATAACCCCTTTAACTTTACTGGAATAAATTTAAGCCATTTTCCACTCCAATTTGTAATGATAAATGAGTCAATCGTACCAGCCCATCCACTTCCTTAGCCATGATACACCCTCTTTTCTCAAGTAGTGTGAACGGGGAAAAGTTGCAAATTTTACTACACAAATGTAACAAAATTCACAACATGTTTATGACACAAAAGGGACTTAAATACAGTATATTAGTAAATGTCCCCCCCAGATCCAGTCATACTAGATATATACTCAGAAGTCTCATGGAAAAGTATCAATACTAATACCAATAGCTACAAATGTGCTACAGTATGAGGTGGACCATACAGACTCACTGGTGAGGTTAATATTCAGAGCAGTGGATTTCCTTAGCATCATGCTCCATTGATTTCTATGACTGTATTAATGAAATGGACTACGATGTGGACATTCTTCCTTCCTGGGGATTAGCTGTTCTCATTATTATGGTGCTCGCTGTCTTTTCATTGTCTATTCTCTGTTCTCTATTTTCATTCTCTTATTGTATTGATTGCTTCAATTACTTCTTGACTAATCAAACTTTTAATTATCTCTTAGTATCCAGATGTTTCTTTTCAAAACCATCTGTCCAGTTGCCTTTCTGGATCAATTGCCTTTGTTTTTTCATTTTTTCGGTGGACACTTCTTAAATATTTCATTTCTCAGCTCAGGAATTCCCAGAAATACATTTGTCTTACGTATTATGCTGTATATGTAACACTGCTGGTGAGCTATAGTGAAGAAAAGGTCATTTAATACACTCTTGTGTATTTAGAAAAAATGTATTTGTTATGCAAGTGGGTGTGAACCCACTGCACCACTGACTGGCTATACTCTGGAGGGGAGTGACTAAGTAACTAAATGGTCTTCACTAGAGCCTCTGATGGTGAGGATAGACTTGGGCCGTTAGGGTAGTCACCAGATACCACTCCAGAGCAGTCCCCAGGCTGCGGGTCAGAGATACCAGTGCAAAGCAATGTGAAGAAAGATGTGGTCAGGAAATCCGGAGTGATGGCAGGAAGCGATCAAGCACAGTCATTAATTGAAGTCCAAGGTCAGAGGCAGGTGACAATCATGTAAAGTCCGTTTAATCGAGAAGCAAGGTCCGGTACACAGTAAAGCAGAAACTTACCAAACACCTTCACACATGGGACTAGACTAGCTAGTGACCAAGATTGCTCAGGCGCCTTCCTGAGACAGGAAGCGCCATTAAATACTTCCTGTAGCCCAGCCATAGACGGGGGAGATAGAGGATGAGCATGTGCTGCCTCACAAAAGGAGGAGAGACAAGTCCGCGCAAGCCCTAACAGTACAGAATGCTAAGTAGAAAGGAGGATGCCAGAGACACATAGCTGCACATGTGCTAGCAAGGAAGGAAGGTCCACCTAGGGACGCAGATACAAAAGTTTAAGCTACCTGCTGCCCACACTTGTCAGAAGGAGGGAGTAAAAGAGCCCAGCCTGCATGTAGGAGCAGTAGCACAGGCATGGAGCACTGGGCTAACAGTAATCATCCTGCTTTGGGTAAAGAAATTTTCTGAAATTAACCCAGATTTCCAACTACCATAAAGATATATTAATGGGGTTTTCTGAGCAGAGCTGAATGTTGATCCAATTTCTCTTTTACATCCAAATCCAGTCTGTGAGCCAGCTATGGAAAGGCATGTGCTAGTCCAGGGTAGACATTACCTTTTCAGATGATTTCTGGTAAGCCACATATTCTACAGTTTTCAAACCAGCACCTGGATCTCAATACTTTTGTAATTGCATGTAAATAAAAATTTAGCATAATCACTGAGTTATTCAATAAAATGTATCTGTATAACGCCACCTACTGTTTGTTTTTCTTATTTCTTTGACCTACTCACTAAGAAGGCCGCACATGCTCAGTTCCATCCTTTAACTGCCTCCTGAGTTGTGATCTAGCAGAGCAATGAATGGGGAGATCTCTGGATCCATGTGAGATACAGGGCTGGTTCTAGCTTTGCTGGAAAGCGATTGTCATGTACTATATAATGGCTGATTTTTTTTTACATTAATCATGGGATAACCGCTTTAAAGCCCGACTTTTCGCAGGTTTGGAAGATTGCTGTTACCAAATACATAAAGATGGTCAAGTCGTTCATGTAGATCAAGTGCATGGCCTGGTTCTGTTATCTACTTGCTTCATTCTAAGTTCCATCACATTAGCTGGGCAGATTTTAGGGTGTGCTGCAGAAGGCAATGTCTTCAGCATACCATAATTTTATGGAAATTACAACAACAGAATTCACCTATTGTATTGAAATGGTTGAAATGAGTCAAATCAACATCAAAATCTGGAGTAAATCCACATGTATAGTGACTTCAAATTTACAGAAGATTTGCTCAGGGTTCTGCAGCAGAAAAAAATCTGACAATAGAAATGGTTATTTAGGACCATAACATATAGACTAACAATGTCTTCTATATTTCTGTGACCCACTAGAATCCCTAAGAAAGTTTTTTTTTTATTGTATTTCCAAAACTGTATTTCTGCTTTTTACAAACAGCCAATGAGTGACCATTTATTTTGAGAGAGATGATCGATACAGAAAAGGTTAATGCTGACAAATGAAAATGTTCAACTTTGGAATGTAAAAAATAAATACCTGTTGTATGATTTACGACTTTTATTATGACATGCCAACCGAAATCTGTCATATTCATTGAAGAGAATTGTCATGGAGGGCTGATCATTACTTTTTACACTGAGTAATAGGCTCATTACACTGAACAGAGGCATTTCAATAAACCAATTTTTCTAAATGTGCAATCATGCTTTTTACTACTTTAAAAGGATTGTTTCACTTCAGCAAATGCAATCTATCATGTAGAGAAAGATAATACCAGACACTTACTAATGTATTGTGATTGTCCATATTGTCTCCTTTGCTGGCTGGATTCATTTTCCAGTTGCATTATACACTGCTCATTACCATTGGTGCAGTGGTGGCCACACTTGCACACTATAGACAAAGGGGGTCATTTATTAAGACCGGCGTTTTAGGCGCTGGTCTTAATAAAGCCCCTGCGCTGGGACACCGGCCTCTTCATAACATCGGCGCATCCAGCATCACTTCTAAATGTAAGCCAGATTCCTAGCTGTCTTACATTTAGACCATTTTCTACACCTAAAACAGGCATAGAAAATGATGAATGAGACGGGCCTTCCGACCCACCCCCTTCCCCACCCATGTCACGCCCACTTTTTTAGACCTGGTGTGGGTGGGGAAAAGTTGCAGATTGCGGCGCAATATAGGCGTATTTCAAGTTTATAAATGACCCCCAAAAGCTTTTTCTATAGTGTACAAGCAATTTGAGATTTAAAGTGGTTGCCCACAATTTTACTATTGGTAGCCTATACTCAGGATAGACCATCAGTATCTGAACGGCAGGGGTCCAACTACTCGCATTTCCACTATATTTCAGCTGTTTTAGGCTATAAATGTAGCAGAGCTAAAACGAACAGTTAACACATTAAAGTGTAACTGTCATTCTTTTTTTTTGTAATGTATAGGGGCAGTAATACTGAACATTTTTGTAATATACTTTAAATACTGAAATTGTACATTTCTATTAGAAAAATAGCTGTAAAGTGGCCCATTTTGAGTCTTAGCAACGCTCCTCTGTCTTCTGTTTATATAACAGTGGAGACTTTCTCAACACTGACTGTTATGTAAACAGAAGACAGAGGAGCGTTGCTAAGGCTCAAAATGGCCCACTTTAGAGCTATTTTTCTAATAGAAATGTATAATTTCAGTAATTAAAGTATATTAAAAAATGGTCAGTATCACTATCCCTATACATTACAAAAATAAAAAAAGAATGGCAGTTTAAGTAAACAATAGCAAGAAAATGTTAATTGATTTTTTCAGGACTTTTGCCGTGAAATAACACTGCGACGTGTTATCACAGTTTCATTTAGTTCTGCTACATTTGTAATGCAGGACAGGTGACCATCACGGGTGTGGAGTTTTGGATCCCCACCAATCAGATATTGATCTTCTATCCCGAGGACTGACCATAAGTAGTAAAATACTGGACAATCCCTTTAAGTATTGGTAAGTGTGTGTGTGTACAGGAACATGTTCATCCACTGGTATCAAGACGAACTCTTGAAAATGGAGAAAAATTGAAACAAAGACAATTAGGAACTTTACTGGACAGGCCTTATAAAATACTCTGTAGATCACTGACATGCCCATTGACTACATATATTATAGCTGTTACAAGGGTTTTAGTGTTCATTTTACTGGCCACATAGAGCTTTCCTTGTGTCTTTTATTTTTCCCTTTGTACAAGTATCTATGTATAACAATGCATTGACTTCTAATCATGGCACCTTGGCTTATAAAAGTGTAATAATATCCGTCCAGTGTACTTCGGTGAATGTTAGGACATTGTGGTGTCTGAGTATAATTAGCTGTGACTTTTTACAGACGCATGTGATGAATGTTGATTGTGTATAATTGAAACCTGTAAAATAAAAATAAAAAAATCACAATACCATAATAAAGTTAATGGTCTCAGAAAAAATAAAAAGGTTTTCTATTTTTAAAAGTAGGAAAACTTAAAAAGGTTTTCTGAGATTTAAAGAGGCTCTGTCACCAGTTTCAAGTATACCAAGCTAGATATACAGGCAGGTAGGGCTCAAAACGCATATCACACACATACCTTTATTTCCTTATTTCATTTCCGATTACAGTGGAAAATCCACTTTTATAAATATGCAAATGAGGAAACAGAGCACTGGGAGGCGTGCTAATTCCTTCTGAGCACCGCATTTGCAACATCCTCCTGTCTGTTAGTGCCACCCTGCACGTAAGAAAAACGTCCCCCATTGCTTTGATTAACAGCGCTAGACTCCCTGGTCTAGCGCTGAAATCCAGCGTGTGCGTACTACAGGAATCGGACTTGCAGAGATCGTCGGTGCAAGTGTAATGCGTACACGCCGTCATCCGCTGGAGTGCGTACGTGCGGGATCTTTATCCCTTTGCTCTGACGTGACCTCCTTGGCTTGGTAATATTTATGTATCTGTGTGTTCTGTCTTAGTCTGTTGTTTTCTCCTGTTGCTTCCCCTCCCTGTAAGCCCCTGCACGTACATAAATTAGGGACCGCCGTCAAGTTGAGCTCCGTCTGTTAGGACGGACCATGCAAGTAGGTAGGGAAAGTGGTGTGGGTGGAGCTCAGGACTGCACTATTCCCTACCTGCTACGTGACAGAATTACAGGCCCACCTAATAACCATGGACGCTATGCGGGTCCTTACGGATCAGATGCATAATCTCGCCCAGATGGTGCAGGAGCTAGCAGAAAGGCTGCAGCAGCAGGAGCAGCTTCCGACCTCACATGTAGCGGCTTCCTCTCTGCAGAATCTTGAGCCCACTATATATATATAAACCATCAGATTTACAGTGCTTTTTTTTTTTTCAAATAACTTGAACAACCCCTTTAAGGTGCTCTTATGCTGGGACTTCATCAAGGTTACTACTACGCAAATTCCCTGAGCTATACTGAAGTCTGTTTATATCCTATACAATATAGAGGTATTACTTTAAAATGAAAAAATTGGGAGAAATGTTAGTAGGATCCACTAACCAAAGAAGTAACATGCATATGAAGTATGACTACAACAATCTTCATAATTATAACACAATTACGGAATAATATGTTATTTTTTTCTTGCTTCCTTATTTACTAAGAATAAGATTTTAATGACAATAATGAGTTGACAATTGCAACGTATCCTGGCCAGTTCTCAGATTTAATCTCTGTTTTGGATTGAAAACATTTTAACAATGCTGCAAAGGAAATGAATGAAAGCAATATTATTGTAAGTCAGCGTCCATATGTGCATAATTGCAAATAACAAAATCAGATGATGCATTAACGCACATAAGAAATTTAGTTTTTCTGTAGAATCTAGACACATTTCGATGTTACCAAGGCTTTTAGGAACTAAATGCCACAATGCATAAATATAGCAATAAACAACCTAACATTACTCTTGTCGCCTACGTAGTCTGTTGCTTTAGAAAGGCCTCTAGTAAAATATAGATTATTTTTAAAGTTTATTTTACTGTCAGTTTTGAACTCTCTGCCAACACATTGTTTCCCGAGTGTCAAAATTACACTGACATCTGCCAGTAACCGTGAAGTTCAAGTCACCTACAGCAAAGCAGATGAGCCTCTCTGCAGACAGGGCCAAGCAATGAACTGACCAGAGCCAGGGGGTCATTTATTTTTGGATGCCATTTTTTCTGTGTTATGTTGAGGAAAGCTGTGGGGGGACTTTATGATGGGCCTGAAGATGTTCTTTTCATATTACGTTATGTTGATCTCATCTTTAGAAAAGTTCTGTTCTTTTGAATGTTGTTGATTATATAAAGGAATTAACTTTCCAAACTAGAGCTTCTTTTTGATGATTTCGATGAAATGAAGCATTAAAGTACAGTAAATCAATAATGTCTGTATATGTACACATTGTAGCTACATTATATAATTTTCATTTTGTAAACTTTTTGATGATATAAATAGAAAAAGATAAAATTAGTGAAACCCTAAGGCCTGTTTCACACAAGAAAGTTTTGTGTCCGGATGTGATGCATATTGTGAACAGATAGCATCCAGACTGAATATATAAAGCTGTGTGCTCTTGCCTGGGTCCCCCGGACACCGTTGAGGTGTCACCACATGCTGCTGCTCTCTAGAAGGGATGGTAAGGCGTGGTGCACCCCAATGGGAAATAAGTCCAGAGAGTCAGGGTCAGGGTCCTCTCTGGCAAAAGAAGGGTTTGATGCTGAGGAAAGGACTAAGCTAGCTGTCCCTCCCTCTCTCAGAAGGATGGCATCCTGGTCAAAGTCCCACAGTCTGTAGCTCAGTAGTCCGGGTAGCTCCTTGGTCACAGGGCTGGTGAGCTTGGTCTGTGGCTCAGCGTCCCTATCTCAGTGTCTTCTTCTGGACACTCATGCAGACTGGCATGAGTCTTCCCCTCCAAGCACTGGGTGACTTTCAATGGAGTTCATGACGGATCCGTCACCTTGCACTTTCCCCTCCCTCCAGCAGAGTGCGCTGTGGGGAAACTTACCCTTGTGCACGGTCCTCCTCCTCGTCGCTGGTCAGATCCGGAGCTGGGACAGGTCGGGAGCTGCTGGGACAGGTAAGTAACCCCCACCTCCTCCTCCTCACAGTGTCTGACACGTGTGGGGCCGGAGCACGGTTCCGGCCGCACACGTGCACCTGCTGCAGCACGGATCCGGTGTGACCCTTCACCCGACGGATCCGTGCTGCCGCTAGTGTGAAAGGGGCCTTTCAAAGTTACGCTAAATAAATATAGGAGAGAATAATAAAATAATACATTTGGCACTTCTTAGAATAAAAATGGATGAACTCCAGCCTGATTTCTCTCATAATAACATTTTTTGTCCTTTTTGGTAGGCTAGGATATTTTTTTTTTTTCTTCTCATTACATCCTTCATTGATATACAGGGAGCTGTAATGATGAAAAGGTCACTGTACTTATTATTAATGTGATACATGTGAATGACAAAAAGGTTAGATGCGTCAATGGAAAGAGCCACAGATATAAAACATTTTGACATTTTGGCTGTGGGATTTTCTATGGGCAGCAGACTAAGCTAAGAAAATGTAAATACTATTCTATTTATACGATTTCCAAGAAAGCTTCTCAGTCTCTGTCCAAGCAGCATTCAAGACAAAAAAACAACACATTCTTTTTACTTTTCAGGCTAATGTAGTCTTCTCCGTGGCACAAATGGAGTTTGACAGCTTGGACAAAAAGACAATTTGTCAGAACTATAACCCTCAAGGATTATTCAATGACACAAGCAGAACAGTCTTATCTGTATCTCAAGTCCGTCTTGTATTAGGGCACTGAGTGGTCCAAGCTAGCAGTAGCCAAAGGCTCTAAGTCTAAGTAGCCCCCCTAGGCTGCAAGAAAAAGACAAAATAATAACTTAAAGAAGAAGTGAGTGTTCTTTTTTAATATATATCGCTGTTAGACATGGCGTAAAAAGTTAATGTAATTTAGACTTTTTCTTTATTGGTTTTACTGTTACTGTCATGGTTTGACATGTAGAATTCAGAGCACATTCAGACACATTTGCATAACCCTCTTTTTGTTCCATTACATTATTCTAAGGTAGTTAATATTTTTTCCTCATCAATCTATATACAATACCTTATACTGATAAAGCAAAATCAGTTTCTTGCAAATTAAAACAGAAATCACAGTTGGTATAATTATTCAGACCCTTTGTTGACCCTAATTTTGCGGAGAGCCATACTGGGTACCAGGAAAGAGAGGGGAGCAATGCTGGGTACCATTAATGAGACGTAAGCCATGCTGGAGACCAGGGATGTCAAGGGAGCCATGTTGGGTACCAGAAATAAGAGGGCAGCCATGCTGGGTACCATTAATGAGACGCGAGCCATGCTGGAGACCAGGGATGTCAGAGGAGCCATGCTGGGTACCAGGAATGCAAAGGGAGCCATGCTGGGTACCAGGAATGATTGGGGGGCTATGCTGGGGACCAGGGATGAGAGAAAAGCCATCCTAGGGACCAGAAACAGAGGAGATCCATGGTGGGGACTAGGAGAAGGACCATTTTATCAGTGAAAATTTGGGTAATTTCCTCAAGAAGGTTTCACACTGTATATTAAGCAATACTAATCTTTAGATCCTCTCTATTAACCAGACTAGAGAATTGCATCAAAAAACATGTCATGACTATTATGCATTGTATTACATGGTTGACTATTTAATTGGCATCAAGTAATTCCATATTTTCTTTGGCCTGCAGCTTCACAGATATACTGAAAGTCAGACGTACACTGTGAAGAAGAAGAAAGGCATAGATTATTTCTAATAGTGCAATTTGTAGTTATAGACAAAATTACATACAGACTTTGATGAGGATAGAATACATTTATGTTCACTTCGACGCCATGTATTCCCCAAGCCATTCATTTTGGCATTTTTACAATAAAACAACTTCCTTTCAGTGTTCAGTATTTAATGATCCTACAAGTCCTTAAGTTAAAAACCATCCGTTAATGTTTACTACCTCCAGCTACTCTTGCACAGGCCAGTGCATTTCCTTCTTGTCCATTAGCTCCTAATGTGTTAGCTCCAATTAAGCCTTCTAGAAATAAGTAGATAATAAATGATTATAGCAGAGATGTCATCTGCCCCACCGCAACAGGCCTTATTCTTATTATTCACAATCTGAATAAACCACTAAAAAGAGTACATAGCCCTGTCTTTTGTTCTTTCACACCTTCTTGTGTATAAGGTCGCAAAACTACTGCCATAAATATATGTAGCTGCAAGAAGTCCTATCTCCTATAACAATACAGCTAGGTAATATACAGGACGAAAGGCCACTTTACAAAGACCTTTTAAACATGCATGTTTGGATAATACTTAAAGGGTTTCTACAGTTTTTAAAAACTGATGATCTATCCTCTGGATAGATCATCAGCATCTGATCGGCGGGGGTCCGACACCCGGGGCCCCCGCCGATCAGCTGTTTGAGAAGGCAGCGGCGCTGCAGTAGCGCCGCGGCCTTCTCTGTGTTTACCGCAGGCCCAGTGACGTCACGACTAGTATCACTGGCCTGGGCGGGGCTAAGCGCTGTTCACATGAATGGAGCTTAGCCGCGCCCAGGCCAGTGATAGTAGTCGTGACGTCACTGGCCTGCGGTAAACACAGAGAAGGCCGCGGCGCTACTGCAGCGCCGCTGCCTTCTCAAACAGCTGATCGGCGGGGGCCCCGGGTGTCGGACCCACGCCGATCAGATGCTGATGATCTATCCAGAGGATAGATCATCAGTTTTTAAAAACTGCAGAACCCTTTTAAGCCAGCACCTCATCTGCCTCTCACCCAGTAGTGCTCTGAACTGATGAGGGGCAATCACCCTAAAACAGCTGTCTGCAGATGAGGTACTGGCTCGGCTATTATCCAAGTTATGACTCAAGGCCTTTTTAAAAGGTCGAGTGTTCACTTATAGGATAGCTACCTTACATCTGGTAGCTTCAGAGGCTCAGATATCCATTAATCAGTATGCTGATCCCATGCCTGACTGTTGTACCGTGTCTATGGGCAGTATGTATCTTCATACGTGTCATTATAACCATGGTTGAAAGTCATTACAGAACAATTTTCATCAGTATTATGTAAGAGACAATTTAGAGACATATGTTGCAAACTTAAGGCGATGTTTTATGGGTAAATTTGAATGTGACCTATTCTAACATAGTATACAATAAAGTAATTAATCTTCAAAGTTATAAAGCATTACCACCTCCACTTATCTTCTATAACAACCAGACAGGGCCGGGTTATAGGAAGGGGACACGGGCACATGCTGTTATACATATAGCGTGCAGGTTAATAAGAGCATTAGTACCTATCTCCTCTTAGTGTGTCTTTCAATAAAGCTTTGGGCCTATTTTTCACCTAATTTTCCCCTCTCTCCATCATTTGTATGTTACTTGTTGAATGACATAAGAAGTTTTATTAAAATGTTGGTGTATTGTAGTGTGTAATGTATAGAAGAACATGCGTAATTGCACAACTGCCCAGCCTGCACTGCGTAGCAGTATAGTTCTATGCGCATAAAGCTATTTGCTTGACCTTTTGGCTGTGGCTTAATTGGGAGCCATTATTAATGTATAAGTATAATGTATAAGTACTACATGAGCTACATGGTTCATGCCTAGTTGTACAAAGGTTGGCCTGACAGCTACAGTACTACATGATCTACATGGACGGTCTATGCCTGCTTGTACAAAGGTTGGCCTGACAGCTACTTGAAGGTGACATGGGGCTATCTGACTGAAGTCATGAGACTTAGCAGTCTGAAAGCCTGAGATGCAAAGTGGGACCAGCTTGGCGCTCGAAAATCACTTAGTTTTGCCAGTTTCCATTTGATTTGAGGATACAGTTACACTAGCACTTCAATTATATCACATTATTTGAGCACACACCTCTATTTTAGCCCAACTTTCTGGCCCCCTTAAATATATACTCACCTACCATTTGGATGAGCAGTGCAATTTATTTTTACATTATTAGTGTGTTCACTCTGCATTTTTTTTGGTCACACGATTTTCAGGGTGTGGTTGCCCTAATAGGTGTCCCTCATAGAGGTCTAGAGATTAATCAGGCAGGGAGAGAGAGACACGGAGAGATAGGGAGAGACAGGGAGATACAGGGACAAAGACCAGCTGCAGGGCCACAGAGTGAATTGAAAAATGTCTGGAATGGATAAGCAAAAGGGGTCCAGTTCCAGCCAGACCTCGAGCTCAAAAAAAAGGAGAAGGTGGCACAGGGCAGAAGTGCCAAAGGACCTGTAGCCGAAGCATCTACTAGTAGTATTCGCAATACTTGGCCATTGTTCCACCGGGCTAACCCACCAAGGCGCAAAATTGTAGTGGAGGAGAAAGTGGATGAGGTAGTGGAATGGATGGCACGCTCATCTCAGTATCAGCCGGATGATCTGCTGTCATCTGCTGATACAGTATCCATATGAAGCCAGGGGACAGACTCAGAGCATTCCTCCTGCTCCACCATTCCTCTCCAGCAAAGCCCTTCATTTTCGTACGCACTTTGTACGCTTATGCGTACATGTTCAAAGAGGTTGCGTACCTTTTTACCTGAACTTTCATTATTAGTGCGCAAATGTTCGCTAAAAGCCATATAATTACATATATCTTGTACGCAAATTCAACGAATCTATTTGTTAAAAATACGAATCTTAGGAAAAGTTCGGTTCGGTGAATAAAGTTTTGCATGATTCGCTCATCTCTAATTTGCAAGCACCAGTCTATGCAAATGTTGGAGCTCCCTAAGTGGAGGCCAATGGTCCCTGACCCATGCAGGGCCATCTGGTTTGGGGGGTTGGGAAGAATATTGGAGTTCCTTCTCCATTTAGATTTTGTTGAGTGCAGTGATTGATGGGCTATATGTCAGTCACTGCTTAGAGGGGCAGAAGAAGCACTTCCCTCGTGGCCTAGGTGCAACTCACTCCTATTCAAGTGAATGGAGCTGGGCTGAAATACCAAGCGCATTTACTATGAAAAGGACAGAGTTGTGCTTGATAAGCTGCAGGGAGGCCACGGTGCTCATTGGAGCTCCGATGAGGGTAAGCGCCGCAGCTTCCACAAACAGCTGATCGGCAGGGTTGCCGGGAGTTGGATCCCCCGCCATTCTCATGTTGATGACCTATACTGAGGATAGGCCATAAATATGAAAATCCTGGAAAACCCTTTAAAAAAACTAAATAAAAAACACCAACAAAAAATGTTTACTGTACAGACTTGATTTAAAAAAAAATGGTGTGTTTTTTTTTTGCGGGGGAAAATATTCTCTTTAAGTACGAATACCAATATTATCCTTATGCACAGATATGTTTGGTCTTTTTCTTTGTTGGTTCTGTAAATATTAATCTTCCTTCCCCCAACTTGATCAGTGTTATGATATAAGAAATATGCTGTGCACTCTATGCCAGACAATGGTTCATCAAAAGACTAAAAGTAAAAAGCTACACCTACATTGTCTTCATCCCTGTCTAATGTTTTACACTAGATGGATTTTTGGGGACAAAGGATAATTTTGAACATTGAACATTGAATCGGTTGACTGATTTAGAAGAATTAGATTACCCATAAATAATCACATTTTAAACAAGGAAAGGATTACCGTGTCCAATCCAGATATCACCCCTATAAACTGAGCAAGACTCAGAAATACTACAAAAACCTACAAGAGACAACAGAGTCCATATAGCTCAAAAAATCATTTTTATTAAATAATAATAAACAACAATATTAAAAAGAGGCAAGTAGAGATAAAGAGCACAAAAACAGTGCGGCTCACCTGTACCCCCAGAGGAAGGCATGGTCCGAAACGTACGTCGGGGTGTGCGGCTCTCCTGGACACTGCACTTTATGGGTATGTTTCTATATACATATATTTATTGTGCAAAATACCTATGCTGCTTCCTTTAGACTGTATGTATTTTTATATATGTGCCTTTGTGTGGAGGTTTTATATTTGATGCTTGTGTGTTGAGACTATTACACTATTCTTCTGATTAGACCTCCATTACTATTCTACTTTTATACTTAGGCTATAGGTACTTTAGTGATATGCAGCATTGATATTTGTATTACTGCCTAATATATAATATATGGGTGCTAGTGGTTCAGGTGAGACGCACTGTTTTTGTGCTCTTTATCTCTACTTGCCTCTTTTTAATATTGTTATTTATTATTATTTAATAAAAATGATTTTTTTTGAGCTATATGAACTCTGTTGTCCTTTGTAGGTTTTTTTTCGGTTGACTGATTTTCGAGTCAAACCTGAATTTTGAGCAATTCTACTTAAAGAGGTTTTCAGGATTTTTCAGGGGTCCTTAGGATAGGTCATCAGTATCTGATCAGTGGGGGTCTGAAACCCAGGACCCCCTCCAATCAGCTGTTTGAGAAGGTACCAGCTGTGAGATCTGTGAGAGCCATGGCCTTCTCCGAGCTCACCAAGCATAGCACCATGCATTGTATAGTGGCTATGATTGACATTGCACCCAGCCCTATTGTAGTGAATGGGGCTGAGTGCGATACCAAGCACAGCTGCTATACAATGTGCTTGGTACTGTAAGCTGTGAGAAGGTTGCAGCTCTCACAGGAGCCCTGGTGCCTTCTAAAACAGCTGATAAGAGGGAGTTCTGAGTGTCGGATCCCTACCGATCACATACTGATGACCTATCCTTAGGAAAAGTCATCAGTATCAAAATCCCGGAAAACCACCCCTAATAAGATATTACAACGTATCATATTCATGTACTGAGTTCTGTAAAATAAAATTACAACAATAGGTGCATGCATTTTCAAAATTCTTAAATATATCTGCAGAAATATTTCTTATAATCATATGAAAATATTACACAGTAACAGTTTACTGTCAGTTTTCACATGACCTTGAGTACAATGATAATCTCAATATAGAAGTGATAACAATGAGAAGTATTTATTATCTCTTCTTTGATAGCAGCATCACTGTGAAGCAGGAAATAGGACTTATCTGGTTCAGTTTGGTCTGTACATGATATCACATTTTCATACGTTTGTGGTGTTTATTGGTCATCCTCTGTGAGAAAAATGACTTGTAGTGTCATCGGAAAACCATTTCGGTGGTTTGGAAAGAATAGGATTTTCCAGAATTACTATATCCATTAGACCTTAGAGCATTACCAATTCAAGGTCAGGCAGACAGTATGAAAATAGAAAGAATGAAACACCTTGGTAGTAGTATTACAATTAAAACCATATTAAGGCATAAGTAGGGTTGCCACCCGGCCGGTGTCTCACCGGCCGAGCCAGTATTTTTGTGCCCCTGCCGATGCTGGTAATTTTTTTCTACCAGCAATAATAATTGCCAGTATTTTTCTATGTGGAGCGCTCATTTGTACAGCCTTTATCAACCCCCCCCCACACACACACTTTGTGTTAAGAAGAAAAAAAAAAAAACTCACCTCCTCCATTTGATCGTGCCACAGTGAACACTCGTTGCTTGTTGGATGTACAGAGCAAGACCTGTGAGACATCATCATGATGGAGCGCAGGTCCTGAGCGTCCAGTGAGCAGTGAGTGGATGAAGTGAG
This sequence comes from Rhinella marina, assembly GCA_900303285.1. Taxonomy (NCBI): domain Eukaryota; kingdom Metazoa; phylum Chordata; class Amphibia; order Anura; family Bufonidae; genus Rhinella; species Rhinella marina. The sequence goes on along the minus strand of ONZH01008582.1, from coordinate 168,477 downwards.
TTGTTTTTTTTTTTGCACAGTGAAGAAGAGAAGGGTGCGTTACTATTACTGGGGGGCACTAATGAAGGCATTACTATTATTGGGGGCATAAATGGAGGCATTAATATTACTGGAGGGGACTACTGGGGGCACTAATGGGAGTATAACTACCACTAGAGGCACTAATGGGGGTATTACTATTACTAGGGGGCACTAATGGGGGCATTAATATTATTGGGGGACTAATGGGGGCTTTATTAATCCTGGGCAGCACTAATTGAGGCATTAATATTATTGGGGCACTAATGGAGGCATTCATTTTATTGGGGGCACTAATAAGGGCATTACTATTACTGGGGGCACTATTAATTATGGGGGGAGTTAATGGGGGCATTATTAATTCTAGGGGGCACCAATTGGGGCATTATTAATTCTGGAAGCACAAATGGAGGCATTACTATGACCGCGGCACTAATGGGGGCATTATCAATTCCGGGGGCACTAATCGGGGGCATTATCCATTCTGGTTGGCACTAATGGAGACATTAATATAACTGGGGGCACTATTAATACTGGGAGCCATGTTATGACAGCAACAAGCCTTTGGGGTGTGGCTTAACGTGGCCTTTTGGGAAAGGTGGCAACCTTAGGCATAAATGATCACAAAAAACATCAAGTAATATCTCAGGATCAGCATGCATATCTTGCTCTTATTAATACCAATGAATGTGGGTCCACTAGCAAACAGAAATGGGAGGATATGAGGCATGAGGTGGCAAGGCCATTTTGGATGGGGCAAGGATAGCGGCAATTATTGGGTGTGAGTGTTCGTACACACACTCAGTCCTGATAAATGCCCTGTGACGGCAATCACCTGAGAAAATGCTTGTTCACTGGGTTATCACATCTTTTATGCGGCACAGTGTCCAGTGTTAACAGGAAAGTGCTGCCAGCCACATACATAGGGGTTAATTACTATAATGTACATGCAGTTCTACCCAATTATCAGGAATGATAACTGCCTGTCAATCAGACCATGTCAATGGGCCTGAATAGGCAGTTTGACCCCCTGGATCCAATGAGAATATCTCTGTGCTATGAAACCTGTAGAATGTACTCTGTACTAGAGATGAGCGAATCTATTCGCCACTTCGTAGATTCGTATCGAGCTGCGAAGTGAATACGAATATTAGGTGATTCGCTTCGCTTTTGTATGCATTCGCTACGTAGTGTGTCCTATAAATTATACGCTATTCTACGTATAATTTAGTTACTCTATAAGCTGTTGCGTACAAATTCAATTCAGCGATGCAGACTCCTCCCTGGTAGTTCCGCCCCTTTCTCCAGTGCGGGAGGATGACGAGGCAACTCAGGAAATTAAGTTGCGCATTCGTGCGCCTCATCCCTTTTTTCCCCCTTTTCAGGTTATTTGAGGAGCCCCTTGAAAGAGGGTTTTTTAAGGAACCTTTGCTGTTTTTTTTTTACCCATTTGGATTACAATTTTACCTATGTGGATTACAAATTGCGACTGAGTTTGGGACTCTGCTCCAGTTCTATGACAAGCGTCAGAAGAAAAGAGACTTAAACGTGTCCGTGAGCATACTAGGTAGGTGATATTTAAAATTTTTATATTATACCTATAATAATGTATTTTCACTTTACCATATATATGTCTCGAATATTCGCTCTGCCTCTGAGGAGTGCACGCCGCGGCCTCTCCTCGTACGTGCCTGCGTATTACGTAATTGCTTAGACAATAGTACGTTGAGATTCGTAAGCTATTTGTACGCTCATGCGTACGTCTTCTAAGAAGTTGCGTACATTTTGTAAATGAACGTTCGTTATTAGTGAGCGAATGTTCGCTATAGCACATAATAACGTATATTTTGTACGCAAATACAACAAATCTATTCGTCGAATATACGAATTTTAGGAAAAGTTCGGCGAATGTTCGGCGAAACATTTTTTGAATGATTCGCTCATCTCTACTCTGTACTATTCCAATGACATTCAGTGCATTACAGTAAAATGTCTATGGCTCTGGGACATACAGAAGTGTCATTTATACAACTGATTGCTGAGGATGATGGTGGTTTAGCTTTTAGTAAAATGATGCTTGTATTTCCTGAATAAGGGATGTTAAAGAAAAGTGAAGATAATGGAGTATAGATAAGTGGCAGGAAATTAATGATGGGTTGATGATGCGGAGATGGGAAATGTTTAAATAATGTCTGACAGTGAAGAATTTGCATTTCCAATACATTGTATGGAGTTCTATGAATACACTGTATTAATACATGTATGAATACACTGAGGCTTGTCAGAATAAGCCAACATTAGGATCACTAAGGGTCCCAATGATGTTATACTGTACTGCAGTATCAGCCTTTTACACCACAACAGAGGTAAGTATTCTAAAGCATTATATAAGGCTGTGATGGCTAACCTCCGGCACTCCAGCTGTGGTAAAACTACGACTCCCAAGATGCACACTTGCTTGGCTGTTCTCAGAACTCCATAGAAATGAATGGAGCATCACATTTAGCCATCACTGATATAAGCGATCAAATGATTGTTGCTTCAAGTCTCCACGTGGAAAGAAAAAGTAAATTTTCAGCAGAGTGTGCTGTGGGCTTGAGATGTTGAGGAGTTAGCTATGAGCCTGGACAAATCAGTAACCATACCACAGTACAATAAGCATGATTTACTACTGCTTCATTATTAGGCAATTTTCCGTTTTTTCCTTTCATATGGCTGCATGATGGCTTGTTTTTTGGGTGGATAAGTTGTAGTTTGCAATGGCACCATTTATTATTGCATATAATGTAGTAAGAAGCTGGAAAACATTCCAAATGGGGTGAAATTGAAAAAAAAATGCAACTCTGTCATAGTTGTATGGTTTTATGCAGTAAAACTGATCTTTTCGTTCTCTGAGTCAGTTTACAGTGATACCAGATTTATACAGTTTTTCTTGTGTTTTAATACTTAAAAAAATAAAACCTTCTGACAATCCCCCCCCCCCAGAACTTTTTTATAGTAGTTACATCTGTAGAGTTGTAGGAGGGCATTCACCATACGGGATAAATAATAAAGAACTTTTATATTTTAACCCTTTCAGCCCCGGAGGTTTTTTCGGTATTTTTCTGTTCACATAGCTGTATGAGGGCTTGCTTTTTGCAGGACAAGTTGTACTTTCCAATGCCACCATTTAATATTGCATGTGATGTAGTGGGTAACGGGACTTTTTGATCGCTTTTAATTTAATTTCTTTTTTTTAAAAGCTACAAAAAACAGCGAATCGGCCATTTTGACGCTCTTTTTCCATTACGCAATTCGCCGTATTGGATTTTTTTTTTTTTTAGATTTTAAAAGTACGGGCGTTTTCATTTGCGGTGATACCAATGATGTCTATATTTATTGTTATTTAGGTATTTATTTTTTAATTATACAGAAAGGGGGTGATTTAAACTTTTAGATTTTTTTCATTTTTTATATATTTAAAATTTTTTTTTACAATTTTTGTGATTATTTTAAGGCTCACATAGAAGCAAATGTTTTTTCTTTTTTCTTTTTGAGAAATCAGGGATTTTAAAAACTCCATTTAATATCCCTTTTGCTCATTTCTTAGTCTGGCCTGCCATCTAGTGGCCAAAATAAGAATTGCAGCATGAATGCTGTAAACCTCATCAGCAAGGTTTACAGCATTCAAACCCACCGCAGGTGCCCTGATTGGCCACAGAGGGGCGTTTGTGGGACAGCGCTATTTAGATGCCGTGATCTCACGTGATCACGTCATCTAATTCCTTTAGTTACCGATCGTTTATATCGATAAGTAGGGGCAAGTCTCTGAAACAGCAGAGACTTGCCGGCCATGACGCCCGGTACAAGTACGGCGCTGGGGCTCAAGGGGTTAATAGTACAGGTGTTTGGGGACAAAGCGGTGCAAATTATCTTTATTTGTTTAATTGCTTATTTTTATTATGGGGAAGGGGGTATTTAGAATTTTTATATTTTATTTGTTATTTTTTTTTTATTTTTCTTACCTTTTTTTTTTTTACCTTTTTTAAACCCCCTTAGGGAACTTTAATATGCGTTCTTCAGATTGCTTCTATACACTGCAATGCATTGTCGCTGCAGTGTATGGGAGATTTGCTAGGTTCCTATGCAGTACTGCTGCCTGCAGGTTCGGCTGACAGTTTAAGGGCTCATTCAGACGTCCGTTTGGTGTTATCCGTGTTTTGCGGATCCGCAATTTGCGGATCCGCAAAATACGGACAGCGCCCATGTGCAGTCCGCAATTTGCGGAACGCACATGATAGAAATGCCTTTTCCTGTCCGTGGATCCGGACAAGAATAGGACATGTTCTATTTTTTTTCCGGACCCACGGAACGGAAGTGGGGATGCGGACGGCACACAGTGTGCCGTCCGCATCTTTTGCAGCCCCATTGACTGTGAATGGGTCCGCACCTGGTCCGCAAATTGAGGATCGGATGCGGACGATTTTTGCGGACGTGTGAATGAGGCCTAATGGGTATGGGGAGCTTCCGACTCTCTCCCAACAGATGATAATGTGGGAGACAATGATTGGGCAAAATGAGTATTTTTACAAACATGATTTTTTTCGTTTAAAATGAGTATTTTTGCCTGATCCTTTTGTTCTCCCTGGAGATAAGCCACCAGAAGTGGCAGCAGCTTACTCTGTTCTCCCCAGAGAATACACATAAACATACAGCAAAGCCGAATGTGCATGTGCAAGAAGGGAGGGAGTAGGGAGAGATAGCTGTTGGCTGAACTGCTATTAAATGTGTATGCCCAGATTAAGTGCTGCAGAGCAATTTAAATTTCAATGGAGGGCATGTACTAAGAGTGGAATATTAAATGCCGGTCTCAAGTTAGAGTTCCACAATTATTCTGAGGTGCATGCCTGTTGCACCTGGGCAGGTCCGTGTATCAAAACGGAAATCTACACCAGCAAAGGAGTTGGTGCGGATTTCCTCTATATAAAGGTGCAACATTTTGCACGACCATTGTGTATGCCAAACGTTAATGTCTTTTTTACACCAGTAAAACAGTATACAGTGGGATGATAAATGTCCACCATTGGGCAAAATTGTATAACTAAGTACGTATTAAGACATATGGCACATGGGGGCATTTCTTACTGGCACTGGGGGCATTTTTACTGGCACTGGGGGCATTTTTACTGGCACATGGGGGAATTTCTTACTGGCACATGGGGCACTGGGGGCATTTGTTACTGGCACATGTCACTGGGGGCATTTCTTACTGGCACTTGGGGCATTGCTTAATGGCACAGGAGCACTGGGGGCATTTTTACTAGCACTGGGGGCATTTTTACTGGCACATGGGGCACTGGGGGCATTTTTACTGGCACATGGGGGCACTGGGGCATTTCTTACTGGCACATAATTTGGGGGGCATCTATGGGTGGGGAGCACTTCTTACTGGCACATTATTGGGGTGAAATTTTAGGGGCACTTCTGGCACATTATTGGGGAACTTCTTACTGGCACATTGGAAGCATTATTACTTCTGGGGCACAGTGAGGGCATTAGTACTGTTGGGGGCACTATTACTAACAAGTGCACTCTGGCAGAGAATTATTATTTGGGACTTTGGGGGGCACTATTACTGTGGGGGCACCCTGGCACAGTATCAGCGCAGTTATTTCTGGGGGACGTTATGTTTACACTATTACGGGACACTATTTGCTGGGCGCAGTTATTTTAGGACACTGTGTGCCAATAATTATTGAAGGGCACTATCTGTGTGGTACTAGTGGCACAGTACTGGGGGTGGTATTTGTCCAGAAGACGGGAGGATGATGGAAAAGTAGTAAACTAAGATTTTTTTCTGTCAAATTGCAGAGATGAGAAATGGCTGAAAAATGGCGTCTGGTCTGAAAGGAGAAGATGAGGAAAGAGAAGATCTACATCTGAGGAGACGTCACGAGAAGTACGAGGTATGGGGCGCTGTATTATACTGGATGTAAGAGGTATGGGGCGCTGTATTATACTGGATGTAAGAGGTATGGGGCGCTGTATTATACTGGATGTAAGAGGTATGGGGCGCTGTATTATACTGGATGTAAGAGGTATGGGGCGCTGTATTATACTGGATGTAAGAGGTATGGGGCGCTGTATTATACTGGATGTAAGAGGTATGGGGCGCGTATTATACTGGATGTATGAGGTATGGGGCGCTGTATTAAACTGGAATGTAAGAGGTATGGGGCGCTGTATTATACTGATGTAAGAGGTATGGGGCGCTGTATTATACTGGATGTAAGAGGTATGGGGCGCTGTATTATACTGGATGTAAGAGGTATGGTGGCGCTGTATTATACTGGATGTAAGAGGTATGGGGGCGCTGTATTATACTGGATGTAAGAGGTATGGGGGCGCTGTATTATACTGGATGTAAGAGGTATGGGGCGCTGTATTATACTGGATGTAAGAGGTATGGGCGCTGTATTATACTGGATGTAAGAGGTATGGGGCGCTGTATTATACTGGAGAGGTAAGAGGCGGGCTGGATGTAAGAGGTATATGATGGGGTATGCTGTATTATGGTAGAGGTAGGCGCTGTATTATACTGGATGTAAGAGGTATGGGGCGCTGTATTATACTGGATGTAAGAGGTATGGGGCGCGCTGTATTATACTGGATGTAAGAGGTATGAGGCGCTGTATTATACTGGATGTAAGAGGTATGAGGCGCTGTATTATACTGGATGTAAGAGGTATGGGGCGCTGTATTTATACTGGATGTAAGAGGTATGGGCGCTGTATTATACTGGATGTAAGAGAGGTATGGGGCGCTGTATTATACTGGATGTAAGAGGTATGGGGCGCTGTATTATACTGGATGTAAGAGGTATGGGGCGCTGTATTATACTGGATGTAAGAGGTATGGGGCGCTGTATTATACTGGATGTAAGAGGTATGGGGCGCTGTATTATACTGGATGTAAGAGGTATGGGGCGCTGTATTATACTGGATGTAAGAGGTATGGGGCGCTGTATTATACTGGATGTAAGAGGTATGGGGCGCTGTATTATACTGGATGTAAGAGGTATGGGGCGCTGTATTATACTGGATGTAAGAGGTATGGGGCGCTGTATTATACTGGATGTAAGAGGTATGGGGCGCTGTATTAGGCTACATTCACACGAACATTGTGTTTTGCAGTCTGCAAATTGCGGATCCGCAAAAAAAGGATGATGTTCCGTACGGCATCCGTTTTTTTTTGCAGATCCACTGTAACAATGCCTATCCTTGTCCGCAAATGGACAAAAATAGGAATGGACATACAGATGCGGACAGCACACAGTGCTCATTTAAGTGAATGGGTCCGCATCTGAGCCACAAAATATGCAGATCGGAGGCTGAAAAAACAACTGTGGTGTGAATGTAGCCTTACCCTGTATGTTCTGTAGTGATATACGTAATGTTAGGAGGGAAAATTTAGGGTGAGAATTTGGCCGGCAGAAAAGCTAGGTGCACCAGCGCGGGCAGGGAGGGGGCCCAAGCTGAACTCTTGCACCAGGGCCCATGAGCCTTTAGCTATGCCCCTGCTTGCACCAAATATATTACTGTTCCCCATTTCATAAATTGGGCACAACTTCACAAAGCTAAGACAGACTTAAAACTGACACCAAAACCACAGAAAATGATAAGTATTTAGTAAGGTGTAAACCTGTACATTAAGTGTATCGGCCCAGCATGTAGAGACAGACTGGAGATCAGGGGACATCATAAGCACAGTGGCACACAGTGTTACTAATATCTACTTTACCCCCTTCATTTCATTTTCATCCATTTTCCATAAATGTATTTTCGTATTTTACTAGCCGTATGAAGGCTTTTTTTTTCCAGGACAAGTTCTACTTTCTAATGGCATAATGTACTATTCCATACAATATATTGAGAAGCTGGAATTGTACCATTAGTTTATTCATTATTAACATATTATTTTTTCATTTTATGGTTTTCACTGTGGAGTATGATCACAGAGATACTAAATGTATATTACTGTATTTTTTGTTCTGTTTTACTATTTAAAAAAAAATAAAAAATCTGAAAAACATTTCTTTGCATTGTCATATTCTGACACCCATAACTTTGTTTTAAATATTTCAGTCTACAAAACTGTTTTGCGGGGCAAGTGGAGGTCTGTATTGATACCAGTTGGGGGGACACTAGACTGTTTGATCCGGTTTTATTACATTTACTTTTGCAAAAAAAAATGCAATTTGTGCATTTTCATTTTTTCCACTGCAGTGTTCACTGTACGGGATACATACTTTTATACACTCAATCCCGATAATTGCCCAGTATAAGGCCTCTTTCACAAGTCAGTGAATTACAGTCTATGACTTTAATGTGTGTATTCACACATCAGTGGTTTTCCACAGATTTTGGGTCCATGGTGACACCATGCCCTTTGTCCGTGATTACGGATCCCTCATGCACATTACAGTCTATGTGTCTGTGAAAACCACGGACACAACATGGACGCCATCTGTGTTTTGTTTGCGGTTTTTAACAGATCGTTACTAGTATATGCTCTGCAAATTAATTTTCAGCCCTGTGGAATATGGATGACAGAAGGAGGGCAAAATATGGACACACGGACCAAACACAGATTCTTCACGGACATCTTCACAGAAGAACCACTGACCAGGTTCTCACGAATGTCATCATGGACTTAGGAAAGAGCCCAAAAGGTGCTGGTGATAACCTGATGAATGTCCAGAAATAATGAACCTGTATGGGATATGTGATCGCAGTAAATTCAGCTCTCATCTCGCTGACAATCAGGCAATTATCAGGCACTTTTGGTTCCTTTCCACTAATTGCCAGAAGAACTGTATAGCAAAAGGACCACAGGCCAAAAACCTGAGACTGCCCATTCATCCACCTCAGGAAAAACCAACTAGCCTTGATGAAATATTTTAATTAAAGGGTTTGGCCTCTTTCTGAAGAAAAATCAGTAAAACCCCATAAAGCTGAGCCCCTTTGCCTAGGAAGCCCTGAGCCCCCTTATTTCTTACCACAGCACCCCTGTTCAGGGTCCCTACCTGTCCATGTATAACAATTGTAAACAGTGGATGGTAGAGGCCACCTTTGTGACCAATGCCGTCGGCCTCTTCTTTGTCGCCGCTAAAAAATAATTCAGCATATGCACAGACATAGGAGATTCCACCACATGTATCCGTGCATGCACACAATGCTTTCAGCACTAACACAGAAGGGGATGCTTCGAGGGCAGTGTTCACGTGGGCAGGGGTGCACCTAGCCTTTCTGCTGCCTAAAAACTGAAATAGCGACCCCCGCATGCCAATTTCTTAGCCTAACCCCTTTGCCACAGTGAAAGCGCTCATTGCCCATGGCCCTTCCGCTGCCCTCCTCTTGTGCCTGAGGCCTCATTGGTGGTGCACCCCTGCATGTGGGTAAATCATGTCACTACTCCCATATATCTAGTCACAGGCTTGGTTTGCTTTTGAAGGTTTTTCTTACCAAACTTTGGTTCTGTGCCAACAGAAATATGATTTATTTTATCCCTTTATCAACCCTTGGGCTTCTTTTTATACTTCCAAGGTTTTAGTGACAACATTGATACATATTGCTTTCCAGAATAGGTAGTGAACAGTCTCTAGTAGTAACACATTTAGCATAGGAATAATGGAGCAATATTGCTGTGACTGCTAAATCGGTAGCCATACTTGGATTTGGTTGATTTATTTTTTGCTAGTAGAATATATTTCACAGGCAATTCTTGGTTGACACCGTCCTTCATTTGCATTACCACACATCTGGCAAGTGGCTCATTCATCACTTCGGCTTGTGGAAGAACATGTACAGGCGTAGTAATTAAACATGTTGTAATAATTACTGTAGATGAAGATTCCACTGGAGAAGGATTGCATCGCAGCTGAGTATGTAACAACATCTCTGAAGTTGTGGTAACATATGGGGCACATTTATCAAACTGGTGTAAAGTAGAACTGGCTTAGTTGCGCAGAGCAAACCAATCAGATTGAACCTTTTATTTTTGATAGGTTCTTTGATACGTTCCGTTTTATTTTTTTTTTGCGGCCCGTATGCCGACCTGTTCACTTCAATGGTTCCACAAAAAAAAACGTAAATGACAATCTGCATGGCCATTCCGCAAAAAAAGATAGAACATGTCCTATTCTTGTCCATTTCGCGGATAAGACAGATGAAATACAGATGTCATATAGACGTCATCTGTATTTTCTGCGGATCCTTGTTTTGCGGACCGCAAAATACATACGGTCGTGTGCATGAGCCCTAATATTGTGCACTAAGGTTCTGCTTGTGCCAACAAAAAAGCTCTGACTCCTCAAAGCATGGACTCCATAGACCTTGTGAAGGAGCAGCACGTCCTTTAGGGTGTGGATTACGCTTGTTTTTTTTCTGCGTGGATTTTAAGCAGAAAAACCTCAGCATTAGGGCTCATGCACACGTTGCTGGCCCGTGGCTGTATTGCAGCCCGCATATTCCGGGTCGGTAATGCACGGGCACCGGCTGTGTGCAGCCCGCATCACGGACCCATTCACTTGAATGGATCCGCAATTCCGGAGATGCGGGACAGAGCCATGGATAGGAACACCACAGAAGCCCTACGTTGTGCTTTCGTAGTTTTTCTGGCCATGCCTCCGCACCGCAAAAAAGTAGTGCATGCACAATTTTTTTGCGGTGCGACAGTCGGATGGGTCTGGGATCCAAATGCGGCAGCCCCACTGTCAGTGCCCGTGCAATGTGGACCGCAAATTGCTGACAGCACACGTTCGTGTCTATGAGCCCTAGAACAGTACCAGCAAAGTGTATGAGATTAGACAAACCTCTTGTATACTTTGTTTTTTCCTTAAACCTTATTCACACGTCAGTGTTCGGTCAGCGATTTCCATCAGTGATTTTGAGCCAAAACCAGGTGCGGCTCTATACACAGAACAGGAGCAGATCTCTCCCTTATACCTTATCATTCATTTCAATGGGTCCGCAAAAAAAACGGAAGGTACTCCATGTGCATTCCGTTTCCATATGTCCGTTCCGCCAAAATATAGAACATGTCCTATTATTGTCTGCATTACGGACAAGGATAGGACTGTTCTATTAGGGGACAGCTGTTCCTTTCCGTAAAATACGCAATGCACACGGATGTCATCCGTATTTTTTGCGGATCCTTTTTTGCGGGCCGCAAAATACATACGGTCGTATGAACAAGCCCTTAGGTGAGGAAATTGACCTGCCATTGGGCCCCTTCTTTTCAATGGGGCTGAGTCGCACCCAGGCCAGTGATAGTTGTGACGTCACTGGCGTGTGGGAAAGAGCGAGAAGACCGCCGTGCTACTGTCAGCACTGCTGCCTTCTCAAACAGCTGATCGGCGGGGGTCCCAGGTTTCGGACTCCCACCAATCAGATGCTGATGACCTATCCAAAGGAATCTGTCAGCTATGTTGGCTGTAGTTATATACATAACAGTGTGTGCCATCATTCCAACGATACCATTGTGCAGGTAATCCACGTAGGTAAACGCCAAAAATGAAGTTTGGTAGTTATGCTAATAGGCTTCAAAGTGCCCAGTGGGGGGTGATTAACAGTTCCAGGAGCCCAATCCCTCACACAAGCACAAAATAGGCAACGGCCTGCATTTGCGCACTCTTCCCTGCGCTGGGCATCTTACTCAGTGACGCTACAGCGCATGTGCTGAGCACTTTTGTTTCCGCTCGCAGTATTAAAAACTGTGTGGCAGAAAAATGAAGGGGATTTCATGCAGAATACTCTTCCAGAATTCCCATCGAACATGGACAGAAATGAAAATTTTTGGCAAAACCGCACCAAGGGCTCGTGCACACAAATGTATTTTCTTTCCATGTCCGTTGGCAAAAAAAAAAAAAAGGAAGTTGCTCTGTAAGCATTCCTTTTCCGTATGTCCGGTGAGCAAAATAAATTAGAACACGTCCTATCATTGTCCGCATAACGGACAAGGATAGGACTGTTCTATTAGGTGACAGCTGTTCCATTCCGAATAATACGGAATGCACACGGACGTCATCAGTATTTTTTGCAGATCCGCGTTCTGCAGACCACAAAACACATATGGTCGTGTGCATTAACCCTTAGGCTGAGGTCACACTTCAGTTATTTCCATCAGTTATTTTGAGCCAAACCCAGTAGTGAAACCTACTCAGAGATCAGGTGCAATGGAAAGATCTGTATCTATTGTGTGTTTTTGGCCTGTACCTAGTTTTGGCTCACAATTATTGATGGAAATAACTGACCAAATTCTTTAGTGTGAACTCAGCCTTAAAAACGCATAAGAAAAAAAAATCCAAAAAACCTGATGCAGGATTTTCTCAGCACAGAACATACCCTAAATTATAATGATGTCTATCCCATCTCATGAGAGACCATAGTCACAAGATGTTTTCTCATTTCACCTCACAGTGGTTTTAATGTTATGGCTGATCAGCGCTGTTCCTGCCTATAGGACAGAAGTGTCAGTTTGACGTGTCTGCAGCTATCATGTCTATATACAGAGGCACAGAAGCCGCCATGTCATGCGTTACATGGAGAGGAGAGTGTACACTACTAGATATATGGTTAATAGTAGGGGATGCGCCATATTTATAGAGCCCTATGCACACAATAGGGCCCTCCTCGCCCTGTCACTAGGCTGTGCCCATGCAGTCTCAGTGGGAGGAGGTGACCAAGCAGGGAGCGGCAGTGCAGGGGTTAAGCAGCGCTCACTTCCTCATCGCACCGTCTGACGTGCGTTGTGTACATGGTGATGGCGGGCTCCGGGAGGCTGGTGGCGGCCACTGACAGGGGGACAATGCGGCGGACAGGACGAGCCGGGGCAGCTGTGGCCCTGGCAGCTGTGCTGGCGCTGTGCGGGTGCCAGAGCTGTGCGGAGCACAAGAGGAGGGCGCAGTGAAGACGGTCACATCCAGCAACTGGACTGCGGTGTTAGAGGGGCAGTGGATGGTGACATTGTGAGTATGCAGCTGCCGTTGACAGGTGGAGGGGAGGACACTGCTGTCACAGCTCTGTGCCGGGTGTAGCCATTGTGTGCGCCCCGTCCACGTCATTGGTCAGAGCGGTAACGCCTCGGTGTGTAATGTGTGACAAGTGCTTTATAGGGATCTGTCATCAGCTCTAGCGTCACATCTGCCTCTGCTAAGGGCTTGCACTACATCTGGGTATTGGGGCAGGAGGGTAGCTGTCCCTCAGGGAGCTTTAGGCCAATCAGAGGCCGCCATTGTCTATAGTAGTGGAGGCCCCGCCCCTTAGACGTGTTCAAAAGAAATAGAAAGTGTTTAGGAACAGGAAACACATGACCCTCTCTAAATTTCTGATTGGCTGAGCAGTCAGATTTAAAGGGGCATTCCATTTATTTATCCCATAGCCACAGAATAAGGGATAACTATTAGATCGTTGGGGGTCCTCCTGCTGGGGGGACAATGAGACCACTGCCCAGCCCTGTACTCGGCTATCTCCAGCGCTCCCATAGAAGTGAATTGAGCAGACAATTGTCCGTTTCAGTGTCGCTCCATGGTGTACGGGGTTACTGTTCTCGTGATTAGTGAGGGTCCCAGCAGTAGGACCCCCACAGATGTAATCGATATCCCCTATACACAGGATAGGGGATAACTTTCACTAACATGAATACACCTTTAAGGCCCTATTAGACTGCACAATTACGTACCAGTTATCAGGAGTATGCATGCTCGTTCCCAATAATTGGCCCGTATATCTGATGGGCACCCTTCATCTGGGTGCAGGATGTAAATGACCCCCACAACACCGGGATGTTTAGGAGGTTGTCCAAGATAAGTAAAAACTGAGGCAGCAGCACCCTCCTGTGGTCCTGCTGTGCTGACGTCAGCGGTGATGCTCCCTGCACGTGACTGCTGAGACCAGTGATTGGCTGCAGTGGTGATGTGGTGTGTACAGGATGTTGGTCACCACCGCTGTCAGGAACCCGTTAGCACACAGATGATAAATAGCGTCTAGGGGTCAGCCACCTCCGGCACTCCAGCTGTCCCAGCATGCTCCATTCACTTCTAAGAGCAGGGCAATTATACATGCTGGGAGTTGTAGTTTCACAACAGTTGGAGTGCCGGCGGTTGCCTAACCCTGGTCTAGACATTTAGGAGTCTTGTCTGGTAGGTGGGAGGGTGGGTGTCTCCACTATCGGGATTATGGGCGCTCAGCCAGTCAGGGTGTCAGCAGCGGCCCCATCCAGGACTGGACTATAGGACATTCATGTCGCTGATTCTTTACATGCATTTCATTTAGACAGCACCTTCCATCTTTGTTGCCCGTTCCCTTTGCCAATCAAAAACGTTCCTTTGCTCTAGTCTGCAGATGTATAATTTCCGTACTCCACATGCAGGTAATAACTGGTCTCCTGTCTGTTGTGCCATGTCCTGTAGTGAGTGCTGCCCGTCTCCTCATAGAAGTCAAGGCTGCGCCCAGTTGTAGTCACTACTATACTTGCTGTGACAGAAGTTCAGACTGATAAAGAGCGGTGGCCTTCCAGATAACGAGCTGCTAGAAAGTATGACCTTTCCGAAAAATAGCTGCTGTGTCTGAAAGTACTCCACCCCAACCCCCTGTCCGCTGCACACATATCTGTGTCCAGAGCAACACAGAAGCGCACATTTACTGACAGCGGCTTTTTACGCCGGTCTTAGTTTCCCCCCTGCGCTGCCGCTAGATATGTCTAATTTATGCGCCTGGAGTAAAAACTACGCCAGCCCCTGGGTGGCGCCATTTTTAGCTTACAATTGCACCTGTTTCCAACTGTAAATGTAATCAAATCTGCCAGGGCTGGAGTCCCAGTTCGGCCTCTGACACGCCCCCACCCCTGTCACACCCAACCGGCATGCAAGGCGCAAAATCGGCCATGTGGCAAAATGATGTTGCATGGCCAGACAGAAAAGGGACTTGAGACACTTTTTACGTCTAAATGTTCCCCAGACTCTCGGTACAGCCCTGTACATGGCAGAAAGTCTAAATAACCCTTAGGGCTAGTTCACACAACTGATTTTGAAAAACACACTTTAAAAATCTGCGTGAAATCCACATTTTTTTTTTTTTACCAATGGGTGTTCAATAATACAATTAGTATAGCTGCATTTTCAGCTTGAGGTTTTTTGACGCAAATCTGTGCCAAAAGTGCGCGGAAAACGCACAAAAAACGCACGGACTTACGTGGAGCTGTTTTTTATGCTTCCCTTTCATTTCAATGGGAGATTCAGTGCTGATTCTACCCCGCGATAGGGCAAGTGCTGCTTCCCATTGAAATGAATGGGAGGCTGTTTGGAGGCGGTTTTTTTAGCTGATTTTCAGGCAGTAACGCTCCAAAGTAGGCGCCAAAAAAACTGTGTGAACAGGTCCTTAGGGTACGGCTACATGGCGACACAAATATGTGCGACTTGTCTGAAACTTGCTGTTTGCGACTATTTTAGAACTGTGATTTTTCTATGAAAGCCCACAGGGGCGGATTGGCCATAGACCTTACAGGGAAAATTCCCGGTGGGCCGATGCCCAGGGGCCCTCCTGGGCCCTCCTTACAGCCAGCCAGTGGAAGTTTTTGGGGATGTATTTTGTGATGGACTGTGGTATTTGGCTCTGTTGGGGGGTATAATGTGCCACAATATGGTATTGCTGGTCCTGCCTCATCAATTTGGACTAGACTAGAAAATGGGGCCACTTTTAGTATTTTTTCCAGGGCCACTTTAAGTTCCCAGTCCGCCCCTGAAAGCCGAGCCAAGACACAGGTGAGTCTCGTGTTGTGCGTGACTTACATTAAAGGGGTTTTCGGCTCATTTCCTCTAACCTGTGGAGGGAAGATGTTTCACATAGTACTTCCCCGATGCAGCCATCTGTGCTGCAGCCTCGCACACTCCAGGCTCCTCCACCCTGGTCCCAACCAGATGTCACTGCATGTTTTCCTATTCAGCTGCACTTACTGTAAGAAGCGACAGGACTCGGGCGGAGGATCCCGCAGTGAGCGCAGCAGAGACGGTGGCATCATGGGAACGAGGGAGGGTGAGTACTGTATGAAACATCTTCCCTCTGCAGGTTAGTACATTGGGTTAATCAGAGGAAATGATCGGAGCACCTCTTTAAAGTCAATGGAGTAAAAGTCGGGCTCAACCTGTGACATGCAACACAAAATCCAACATGTCTGTTTTTTTTTTTTTGTGACTGTCGCGTCACAGCTTGTCGCATTGTGAGCACATTGACAATCATTAGAACAAATGTTGCTGTGTAGCCTTTCTCATTATTCACTACTATTAAAATCAACTTCTTATTTTTAACATATTTGTTGTATATTTTCACTGTTGTTTCTTATTTTATTATTTTTAAGTGGCCGTCCACAATTATTACAGTTTTCACACAGACGCCACAGTAGGCCGACTTTTCCTGTTTTTTGCAGCTCACTTGTGAGCTTTGATGTGTAGACTGGGGAGGTCTGAGCGGAGTCATATGATCAGAATCAGAGACACATGATACTCTACTTTTTACCCCCTGAGGACCAAGCCAATTTTTGTTTTTTGTGCTTTTATTTTCTTTCTACCTTTCAAAAGCTGCAACTTTTTTACATTTTTCATTCACATAGCTATATGAGGATTTAAAGAACTCCCGCAAATTTTTTTATTCTCTGACCTGTTAGAAAGGTGCATGATATAATCTGTAGTGAATGTCATGTTCTTTTCAGTGACTGTTTCTGTGAGTAAAAACCTCTCTTCTTATTGTAGCTGGGTCATGTGACCAACTCCCTGACCTCTAACTGACCCAGGACAGAAAGCCAGTAACTGCTCTATTCATTCCTATGGGAGCCTCACTTTCAGTCTCATAGGAATACATAGAGAATTAGACTTCCTGTCCACACATAAGTCTATGTGTGAGTTGGTGGGTCTAATTGCTGGTCACATGACACAGATAAGAAACTTCAGGATGATATAAGTCAAAAATTCAGACACTGGGGATGAGTGTTTGTATAAACAGTCGTTCCCGATAATTGACCTATGTAAAAGGTGCCGGTGATCATGTAGTGAGGGTTCAAAAAATCATCTTTCCTGTTCAGCAGATCGTCCTATCTAAATGGTGATCTGCTGCCCAGGGGCAGTGATTTTCTGTGGACACAAGGGATCGCTTGTCCCTATACAGTGGAGGTGATTGTTGCATGTAAATGCCGCCCTCATCTCTGCTAACGATCAGGCAATTATGGGGAATGTCTGGTTCGTTCCCGATAATTGCCTGACACATCGGTCCATGTAAAAGGACTCTAAGCATCAATCAGCTGGTCCTGGAAAACTCCTCTAAAGAGCGGGTCAGGATAAATCCACCTTGTTCAAATCAGATTGTGGTAAAAAATCTTCCAGACAATCAGAACAATAATAAAGGATAAGGCGGGGACGTCCCTGACCTGGGTGCTGTTCTAGATACTACTGTGTTAAAGGGGTATTCTCATCTTAGACAATAGGGGCATATCGCTAGGATATGCCCCCATTTTCTTATAGGTGCGGGTGCAACTGCTGGGACCTATATCAAGATCGGAGGGGGGAGCGCTGCGCCTGGAGGACCCCAGGTTCCCGGGCTCCGGCCACCACCTGGTGCAGCTCCCCCGCTGCTCCCATAGAAATGAATGGCAGAGCGCTGTGCATGTGCGGCCACTGCTCCCATTCATTTCTATGTAGCCAAAGGAAATAGCTGAGCGCTGGCTCAGATATTTTCGGCGGCCCCATGGAAATGAATGGAGGGAGGCTACGCATGCGCAGTGCGCCCTCATTCACTTTGGGGGCTCCGTTCTGGATATAGGTGTGGGACCCGCACCTATAAGACAATGGGGGCATATCCTAGCAATATCACCCATTGTATAAGATGAGAATAACCCTTTAAGCACCCAGTCGTGGTAATCAATGCCTCCATATTGCTATAGAGTGCTGCTTACCGACTGGACTATAGCTGGAATCACTATACAAATCATCACTGATGACTGTACATGAGACCACCATGCCTGCCTTCACCCCGAGAAACTCTGCCCAGCCCTCAGAGCCATGCTAGGGGGTAAAGAAATCCACAGGACTCAGCACAGGGGGGTTCATTGCTTGTGCAGGGACCATTTTGCTTTTCTACATGAGGACTGCTCTCACCTTGTGTTGAGTTTTCAAGAGTAAAGAAGCCGTCCTCTGTGACCTCGCTTGTGGTCTAAGTTTATATGATCTTTTTGTAGCGGCTCACTCGTGCACGCTGACATTCAGCCTCTATATCAGGGGTACCGAGTCTAATCTGAGATATAGTGACTGGACGTTGTATACTTTGTGCTTGTCCATCTACCAGTTCACCTACGACGTCAGTAGACAGTCATATTGCCCCAGTTATCGACAAGATAGTAGATCACTTAGATTGTCAGGGTGCCTACTGCTGGGATCCCGACTATCGCAAGAACGGGGGCCCCGCACCCTGTGAACAGAGTGGTCGGTCAGGCATGCCGTGGCCGCTCCATTCACATTTCTATGGGAGTTCTATGGGATTTATGACCCTTACATCCTGTTGCAGTCATGGAGGGGGGAGGCTCCCGCTGCGGTCATGGAGGGGGGAGGCTCCCGCTGCGGTCATGGAGGGGGGAGGCTCCCGCTGCGGTCATGGAGGGGGGAGGCTCCCGCTGCGGTCATGGAGGGGGGAGGCTCCCGCTGCGGTCATGGAGGGGGAGGCTCCCGCTGCGGTCATGGAGGGGGGAGGCTCCCGCTGCGGTCATGGAGGGGGGAGGCTCCCGCTGCGGTCATGGAGGGGGGAGGCTCCCGCTGCGGTCATGGAGGGGGGAGGCTCCCGCTGCGGTCATGGAGGGGGGAGGCTCCTGCTGCAGGCTCCCCCTCTGCTAGACATTTCTCATTTTTAATTGTAATCTGAGATAAAATAGGATAACAACAATAGAGGAAATTAAGAGAGGAAGTGCTGGGATTTTTTTTTTTTTATAATCTTTATGTTCTCTTCTTTATACTTTTATAATTGTTTGTTCATTTTTTTACTTTGTGTTCCCTTAAGGGTCGATTCACACAACCGTCTTTCTAGGTCCGCATCCATTCCCAATTTTGTGGAACAGGTGCGGACCCCTTCATTTCAATGGGGCCACAAAAGATGCAGACAGCATACCGTGTGCTGTCCACATCCATTGATCCGTTCCGTAACCCTGCAAAAAAATAGAGCATGTTCTATTCTTGTCCACAATTGCGGCATACAGTTGGGCGCATTCATTCCGCCATTTGCGGACCGCAAAACACTTATGGTCGTGTGAATGGACCCTTAAAGGGGTTGTCTCACTTCAGCAAATAGCATTTATATTGTAGAAGAAGTTAATACAAACCACTTACTAATGTATTGTTATTATCCATATTGCTTCCTTTGCTGGGTGGATTAATTTTTCCATCACATACACCAATCGTTTCCATGGTTACAACCACCCTGCAGTTCATCAGTGGTGGTCATACTTGGACATTATAGGAAAAAGCCTATTTGGTGGCCAGACAATTTCTTAAAGGTCGTTACCACACTGGACTGGTGGATAAGAGCGCACAATAGGGCAATACGTACAGGTCAAAATAATAATATAGAAAGGATTGTAAAGGCTCACCTTGTTCGGTTGTGCTAGTGTAGGCACAACTCTAGTTACAGCTCATGGTAAAACCCACTGGCCAGTCGCTGGAAATGCTGCCACAGGGATGTATCCAAATGGAGAGTGGCCCAAACCCTCCTGGGATAGTTTAGGTAAGTATGATCCTGTTCTTGGCGCAATAACTCCAATGCAGCTGGTTACTTCAGTGGAAATACCTTCTTTATTGTAGGGTTCCAATTTTGACAGAGCTCAATTACCCCGAAACGCATCGTTTTAATTTGAGCTCTGTCAAAATTGGAGCCCTACAATAAAGAAGGTATTTCCACTGAAGTAACCAGCTGCATTGGAGTTATTGCACCAAGAACAGGATCATACTTACCTATTTGGTGGCCAGGACCATGATATAAGCTAGTGCTTTTTCCTATAGTGTGCAAGCACGTCCACCGCTGAGGGATTACAAGGTGGTCGTAATGGGACAGAGGAGCTGTAATTACATTGCTCACCCTTTTCTTTCGGGACATTATTGTCTTTAATTGACAGTATATAAAACTCCACAGGATTAGTATACACTTAAGGTCATGTAATTTACATCAGCCTCTACAACAACATTGACTAAGTGTCGCAATCGAAATCATATTAACTCACACATAGCTGTCTTATACCAAGAGTGTCCTTCGTTGCCTATAGCAACCAATCAGAGCTCATATTAATGACCTGTAGCAAAATAGAAGCTGAGCTGTGATTGGTTGATATATGCAACCTGTTGAATATCCAGGGTAACTGCCACAACAGCCAACAGACAATGGCTGCTGTAGTTTGGCTGTTAGGTTACTAAGTGTATTTTCTGGCAAATAATCGGAAAGCGTGGGGTGAAAATTTCCACTCAAAACATAGTCTATGACGTTCTCCGAGTCAAAATTTTGTGATTTGTAAATGCAATGGTGCGGATTCTTTTAGTGGACATACATACTGAGCTTTATATACAGTATGAGCAGGCCTTTGTGTATACCTCGCACAGAGGCTTATGTACAGTGCTCCAGACTAAAAAAAATAACCAGGAGCCATTGACTGCTAAGCTGAAAAATTTAGTCGCCAAATTTAACATGCATATAGTAGTAAGCCATGCACTACATATAGGAGAATACAGCACCACATACCTCTTACATCCAGTGACATCTACTGCCATGTAGACCTTTTTCCTCTTCTCCTGCGTCTGACCCAGATCGCCATGACAGATTCTTTCAGCCGCATCTTGTCTCTACAGAGTTTGTTACAGACACGTTAGATTTCTCAATTTTTCCATCAACCTCCCCATCCTGGTGTCCTGGCATTATCATCCTGCTGCCTCTCCCAATACTTTGCCCGTGGTGCTCCCCGATGCCCCAGGCACTATACTGCTGAAATAATAGTGGCCCCAGTAGAAAAAAATGCCCCTTTAGTGTCTACAGCAATTATAAATGCCCCCTAGAGTGCCCCCAGTAATAATAATAAACCCTAGATTGTGCTCCAGGTAATAATGCCTATATAGTGTCCCCAAAAATAATGTCCATGTAAGAGAAATGCCCCTACAGTGCCTCTCCAATAGTAATTTCCCCCCACACTGCATCCACAGTAGTAATATGCCCCACAGTTGTAATTTCCCCCCACACTGTGCTCCAGGTCCCCCCTTCTGGCCAGTAATGTCCGCCAGTGCCCCCCCTTCGCTGTGCAAGTAATGCCCCCAGTGCCCCCCCTTCCCTGGCAGTAATGTCCCCCAGTGGCCCCCCCCTTCTGGGCAGTAATGTCCCCCAGTGCCCCCCCTTCTGGGCAGTAATGTCCGCGCCAGTGCCCCCCCTTCTGGGCATTAATGCTCCTTCCAGTGGCCTCCCCTTCTGGGCAGTAATGTCCCCCAGTGCCCCCCCTTCTGGGCAGTAATGTCCTCCCAGTGCCCCCCTTCTGGGCGCAGTAATTGTCCCCAAAGTTTGGCACTTAATATTAAAAAAAAATTAGTAAGTGCCTTGTATTTAACTTTTTCTACATGATAAATGCCATTTAGTGAAGTGAAACAAACCCCTTAACATCACAGGAATCGCTCAATGGTCGGCATTTTATGATGTGGATTTTGGGGCACATGAACGGCCCTATGATCAGGGATGCTCCATAATCTGATAGTTCGGCATCATCCACTGGATACCAGACTATCAGTCCTGCAGCTTCTCCCCTATAGACGTATACATGAGATTGCCATCAGGTCCCCCAGTGCCATCAGCCCCTCCGTGCCATGTCCTCCAGTGCCATCAGCCCCTCCGTGCCATGTCCTCAGTGCCATCAGCCCCTCCGTGCCATGTCCTCAGTGCCATCAGCCCCTCCATGCCATGTCCTCAGTGCCATCAGCCCCTCCGTGCCATGTCCTCAGTGCCATCAGCCCCTCCGTGCCATGTCCTCAGTGCCATCAGCCCCTCCGTGCCATGTCCTCAGTGCCATCAGCCCCTCCGTGCCATGTCCTCAGTGCCATCAGCCCCTCCGTGCCATGTCCTCAGTGCCATCAGCCCCTCCGTGCCATGTCCTCAGTGCCATCAGCCCCTCAGTGCCATGTCCTCCAGTGCCATCAGCCCCTCAGTGCCATGTCCTCCAGTGCCATCAAGCCCCTCCGTGCCATGTCCTCCCAGTGCCATCAGCCCCTCCGTGCCATGTCCTCCCAGTGCCATCAGCCCCTCCGTGCCATGTCCTCCAGTGCCATCAGCCCCTCCGTGCCATGTCTCCAGTGCCATCAGCCCCTCCGTGCCATGTCCTCCAGTGCCATCAGCCCCTCCGTGCCATGTCCTCCAGTGCCATCAGCCCTCCGTGCCATGTCCTCCAGTGCCATCAGCCCCTCCGTGTATTCCTCCAGTGCCATCAGCCCCTCCGTGCCATGTCCTCCAGGGCCATCAGCCCCTCCGTGCCATGTCCTCCAGTGCCATCAGCCCCTCGCTGCCATGTCCTCCAGTGCATCAGCCCCTCAGTGCCATGTTCCCTGTGCCAGCAGCCCTCGTGCCAGTCTCTGTGCCAGCAGCCCCTCCGTGCCAGTCTCCCTGTGCCAGCAGCCCCTCGTGCAGTCTCCCGCGCCAGCAGCCCTCAGTGCCAGTCTCCCAGTGCCAGCAGCCCCTCCATGCAATGTACCCCAGTGCCATCTGCCGCTCCTTGTGCCCCATCCCCCCCAATTGTAATACTCACCTTTCCTGGTAGGGTGCGCTGGAGTCCGCAGGAGAAGGACCACAGCGTCTTCTTCCTCCCAACATGCACTGGGACCTGACGTCACACAGCGTCAGGCAGCGCACGCTGACCATATGTGCACGTCAGGCCCAGGACAGTGCATCGGGCCAGTCGCAGATTGTGACAAGACTAAAAAGTCATGTCGCCATCTGCAAATTTTAAAGGGAGCATGTCATGTCTGAAACACATATAAAACCGAGAGCATTACCTTATAGTAGCCCCCAGTCAAGGTAAGCACGCCGCCTCTCTTGTGATTGACAGGATGCAGTAAAGCGCGCTCCCATGTCCTGCTGCTGCTGCCCATCCGGCTTCAGCGCAGCAGGAGGCTAAAAGAATAGCGAGCGCTCCCGCTCGCACTAGCTGGCGCATGCGCAGTGTGCCGCTGAAGCTGCTCGGCGAGGACATGGGAGCGCTGCATCCTGTCAATCACAAGAGAGGCGGCGTGCTTACCTTGACTTCAAGCAAGGAAGCCACTGCCCGCTTGACTTGAAAGGGACCTGAAAGATAGCGCTGATGGCACTTAAAAGATTGTGTTTTTCACCTATTGAGCCTCAGTATAACACATCAAACCCATGATTAGGAACAGACTGGGGGCTACTATAATGTAATAGTAGTTTTATATGTGTTTCAGACATGACATTAGGAGCGCTGCAGTATGAGCAGGCCTTCGTGTATACCTCACACAGCGTCTTGTATACAGTATGAGCAGGCCTTCGTGTATACCTCACACAGAGCCTTGTATACAGTGTGAGCAAGCCTTCGTGTATACACTCACACAGAGCCTTGTATACAGGGGGCCTGTATACCTCACACAGAGCCTTGTATACAGTGTGAGCAGGCCTTCGGTGTATACCTCACACAGAGCCTTGTATACAGTGTGAGCAGGCCTTCGTGTATACCTCACACAGCGTCTTGTATACAGTGTGAGCAGGCCTTCGTGTATACCTCACACAGAGCCTTGTATACAGTGTGAGCAGGCCTTGGTGTATACCTGCCACAGAGGCTTATATACAGTACGAGCAGGCCTTCATGTATACCTCACATAACGTCTTGTATACAGTATGAATTGGCCTTGGTGTATACCTCACACAGAGCCTTGTATACAGTGTGAGCAGGCCTTGGTGTATACCTCACACAGAGCCTTGTATACAGTGTGAGCAGGCCTTTGTGTATACCTAGCACAGCGGCTTGTATACAGTATGAGCAGGCCTTGGTGTATACCTCACATAGCGTCTTGTATACAGTATGAGCAGGCCTTGGTGTATACCTCACACAGCGTCTTGTATACAGTATGAGCAGGCCTTGGTGTATACCTCACACAGAGCCTTGTATACAGTGTGAGCAGGCCTTGGTGTATACCTAGCACAGCGGCTTGTATACAGTGTGAGCAGGCCTTGGTGTATACCTCACACAGAGCCTTGTATACAGTATGAGCAGGCCTTCGTGTATACCTCACATAGCGTCTTGTATACAGTGTGAGCAGGCCTTCGTGTATACCTCACATAGCGTCTTGTATACAGTGTGAGCAGGCCTTTGTGTATACCTCGGACAGTGGGTTATCTACAGTATGAGCAGACCTTCATGTATACCTCACACAGAGTCTTGTATACAGTGTGAGCAGGCCTTCATGTATACCTCACACAGAGGCTTAGATACATTAAAAGCAGGCCTTCGTGTATACCTCACACAGAGCCTTATATACAGTATGAGCAGGCCTTCATGTATACCTCACACAGAGGCTTATATACAGTACGAGCAGGCCTTCGTGTATACCTCACATAGCGTCTTGTATACAGTGTGAGCAGGCCTTTGTGTATACCTCGGACAGTGGGTTATCTACAGTATGAGCAGACCTTCATGTATACCTCACACAGAGTCTTGTATACAGTGTGAGCAGGCCTTCATGTATACCTCACACAGAGTCTTGTATACAGTATGAACAGGCCTTTGTGTACACCTCGGACAGTGGCTTATATACAGTATGAACAGGCCTTCGGCAGCCTCTTAGACGTGGCCGTCTCTTCCCGTGGCCTGGACACACAGTATCTGTCGCAGGTCTAGTATTACATGTACTACGTGCGCCTCTTGTAAACATCTTGCTCATTTTGTATGAGGTGTAGACCAGAGTCATCTGTCATGTCACATCATCCGCCCAGCAGTTCTTTGTGAGGGAATGAATGTGCCGCAGGGACCATCGCAGCACTTTCTCCTCCTCGCTATGGTTATGGCAGATGTTTCCTGCAGCAGAAACCAGTTATTTCTGTGGCTTTTCTATCTTTTAACAAAGTGTTTGCAGTTTTGGACCAACTTTAGAGGGAAACAGACTTCAAAAGAGAGGCCTTTACAATCCGTATTCATAGTCTTCCTTCTGTAGCATTTCTTTAAAGGGGTTACACGCAAAAAGAAATAACCAACCTGCAGTAGTGATGTGTGGCCTGAGCCCTGTGTTTACTATACCAGTGCAAGACTCACATGGAGTGTCTGTGGCATCAAGTCTCTGCCTGCCCTCAGCTGTTTGTGAAGGTATCGGCACTTGCAGTAGTGCTGCGGCCTTCTTGCTGCTTTCCCTAGGCTGACTGATGACACTTTCATCAGTCATGTGGCCTAGGAGTGGCTCAGCCCCAATCAGGTGAATGTGGCTGAGCGCAATACTAAGCACAGCCCTATACAATGTACAGCGCTGTGCTTGGTGAGCATGGAGAAGGTCGCGGGAATCACAGGAGCACCGCTGCCTTCTCTAACAGCGGATTGGCGGGGGTCCTGGGTGTCAGAACCTCGACAGTCTAATAGTGATTACCTATCCAGAGGATAAAAACTCCCAGAAAACCCTTTTAATGAGTCTATGCTGCATATAGGTTGGGGAGGGACCCTCTTTCAGTACATGGACTTTTCCTAAAGAGATGATTTAAAAGGGTTTTCCAAGATTTTTATACTCAGGATAGGTCATCAGTATCTCATCAGTGGGGGTCCCACACCTAGGACACCCGCCAATCGGCTGTTTTAAGAAGGAAGCAATGCGCCTGTGATCGCTGCAGTCTTCTTGCAGCTTACCAAGCACAGCGCCGTAAATTATATAGTGGCTGTGCTTGATATTGCACTAAGCTTCTCCTAGGCCACGTGACACATAAACGTGTCGTCACTGGTTTAGAAGAAGCTGCGAGCGCCGGTGTCTTTTCAGACAGCTGATCAGTAGAGGTCTTCGATGTTGGACCCCCACCGATCAGATACTGATGACCTATCCTGAGAATAGTTCATCAGTAAAAAAAAAACTCTTGGAAAACCTACTTTAAGGGATGGTTCACACAGAGTTTTTTGCAGATTTTAAAGGGAACCTGTCATCTCCGAAACACCCCCTGAACTAGAGTAAGCGTTGTATAGTGTAAGTGATGCTGAATCCGAATATGTAAGTTTTATCTTCATGCTCACTTCCATTCTGACTCTGTGCTCCCACAAACCTGCAGTAAAATGCACTCACTGGACTCCGGTGCTTACTCACATAATGGAGAGGACTCAAAGAAGAGTCCAGTGAATGTATTTTACTGCTGGTTTGTGGGAGCACAGCGTCAGAATGGAAGTGAGTATGAAGATAAAACTTACATATTTGGGTTCAGCATCACTTATACTATACACCGCTTACTCTAGTTCAGGTGGTGTTTCGGAGATGACAGGTTTCCTTTAAGGCAGATTTCTTTTCAGGTTTTTCGGACAAAAACCAGAAGTGCATTCAAAAGGGATCAGAAATATACTGCTCCTTCCTGCTGGATCCAGTTTTGGCTTTGGCTGAAAAACCTAAAGGGAAATCTGCCTGCAAAAAAACTCTGAGTGAACCTACCCTTACCAGTCTCCCCCCCCCATCATTTAACCTACAATAATAGATATTAAAATCTTACTGATCTGAATGGCTTAAAGGGGTTGTCCGAGTTATTTTTTTGTTCTTTATATGTTTCTAACTTGTCAGGTATAACAACTTTCCCATATACTTTGTGTTTCTAAAGCTGCTGGTTTCTCAGAGTTGACTGAGGGTCACATGACCTGTGATGTCACCTTATCTCCCTGGTCTGTGATGTTTCGTGTACAAGCCTCAGAGTTCAGATAACAGTCTGTACACGAGACGTCACTGGCCACGCCCCCTTTCTTTGCCAGGCTCCTGCTATCTGCTCTCTCCCTGGATTCCTTCAGATAAAGCATTAACCCCTTCAGCCAGAACACACCGAGGGCTCAAGGCTTTACAACAAATAGTAGCTGCAGCAGTGAGAGGAGACAAATGCTGGGCAAGGAGCTATAGAGGAATTGTACAAGAACAGGTAGGGAGAATTTCCTGTGTGTATCAGCAGTGTCATTGTACAGCTGGGACTTGTAGTCCTACACAAACAACATGCTGCTGAGTATCCCAGCAGGCAGACATGTACTCACAGCACTTATATTCACTGCCTTTGCAGAGAGGGGGGGAGGGGCAGAGATTGTTATTACTGCATGTAAACAAAGGCCAGAAGAGAACCAGGGAAATGAGGAAATATAGATTTTTTTGCCTAAAACTTGCTGAACTTAGTTATATATTACTGCCCATCAGATTTACAGTGCTATATTTTTTTTCCATAACTTGGACGACCCCTTTAATGGGTTGATGAAAAAAATAAATAGTTATGGCTATGAATTTGAGAAGGACCAGGGTGGTGGTGCCCACACGGTTTGCCTATATGGAGCCCTGAAATTCCTGATGGTAGCCCTGGATTCAAGCCTGCTTGAACCCCAGCTGGAAGACCCCCTCCTTAAGACACAGCATAATTGCTGACATCACATCAGGAGAATGAGCAGAATATCACCCTCATTTTTTAGTGATCACAAGAGCCTGCTTTTTGCTTCCCTCCCCCAATAGTCAAAGCAGTGCCAACAGTGCTGTCGTTCTATGTCCAGTTGTGTTGAAGCTCAAAGGAGTTCTTCCAGAATGACAACATACCACTTATCCACAGGATAGGTGACAAGAGTCTGACAACTGGTCATTAGATTCCTCGATCTCTGTTGTATGAATGGAGCCGCAGTTGAGCTTGGAAACTTCTGGTTAATTCAAAGTTTTTTGAGTTGCCGCAGATAGAGTGCAGTATGTGTGACCACTGCTTCATCTCATCTTCTTCATCTCGTTCTCATGATCGGTTTGGGTCCCAGCAGCTGGACCCTCACCAATCAGACATTTATCCTGTATCCTTTAGGTAGGTGATAGATTGTCATTCTGGGTCAGCAACAGCCTTTAATTCAGTACATTTGGCATGCCGGTCCCAGACATTGAACCATATGCCACAGTCAGAGGGGCACCAGGTGAAAGCATTCTTGCAGGGACATATGGGGACGCTCTTAGTTACAAGGGCATTACTTACCATCAGGGTACCTGATAAATTTCCCGTGCATGTAACTGCTCTTCTCGTGTTAAAAGGTTTCTGCAGTTCTGTAAAACTGATGATCTATCCTCTGGATAGATCATCAGCCTCTGATCGGCGGTGGTCTGACACCCGGGACCTCTGCCGATCAGCTGTTTGAGAAGGCAGCGGTGCTGCAGAAGCACCGCGGCCTTCTCTGTGTTTACCGCAGGCCAGTGACGTCACGACTACTATCACTGGCCTGGGCGGGGCTAAACTCTGTTCACTTGAAGGTAGCTTAGCCCCGCCCAGGCCAGTGATACTAGTCGTGACGTCACTGGCCTGCGGTAAACATAGAGAAGGCTGCGTCGCTCCTGCAGCGCCGCTGCCTTCTCAAACAGCTGATCGGCAGGGGTCCCGGGTGTCAAACCGCCGCCGATCAGAGGCTGATGATCTATCCAGAGGATAGATCATCAGTTTTATAGAATTGCAGAACCCCTTTAAATATATGGTCCTGACCCCCGGACGTCCTTCCTGCTGATCATTTTTCTCTCTGAATTCTCTGATTAAATTATTACCTCCTTTCTTTTTCATTGGGGTTTCTAAATATAATAAAAATCAATGCTTATTTTATAATGAGATGCAAAGGTTAAACTTTGTGAAATTGATTTCACCCTGGCTTTACAAGGATTAATATTTAAGAATCGATTTAGTCCTTTAATCCTAACACTACAGCAGTAAAGTAATCTTGCAACAAAAATCTGTGATGAAAGCATCATAAAAGGTCAAACAACTACTTAAACCCCAAATCCACACGGTCTGTGTACACGACATCTACTGTAGGTTTTGTATGCTGGAAGTAATTATTTGGTGGGAAGCACACAGTCACCTGCAGAGAAGATGTCCTCTGTGTCCCCTTTTAGATATTTTGGTAGATTCCATTAATATGGAAAATACAGGAAATTTCTCATAATCTACAACCGAAGTCTTACATTTTACTTAGTCCAGCATCTGGGGATACTGAACTTAATATTTTTCTTATTTGCATTTGCTGTGCCCATCAGCACAATATGACAACCCCCCCCCCTCCCCATGTGAACACCCCTAATAATAATGTATTGTTCTGAAGGAGCAGAAGGGGATTAGAGGGAAGGATTGAACATTTAATCCTATGATGGAGTTAAAAAAAAAAAGAAAAAAAAAAGAAAGAAAGGGGAAATGTTTCTCTCCTAAGCGGGGTATCACTTTTTCAGTAGTCATCTTATCATCACCGGTAGGATTACAGTGAACGGTAACCATCTGCTGCATTCAGTTAGAGGGGCAGTTAGAGGAAGGGGGGGAGGGGGCTCCCTCTGTTTCCCTTGGCCCCCCGTAAATTCAGTCGTGGGATAGCGATGCTCTGCCATGGCAACCAGAGGCCTAACAAACCCAGGAAAAGGAGGTCCAGTTCTAAATTGCTTCTTCTGTTTCTGGCATTAAAAAAAATACATTTTTTCCATAAGTATTTTTATAGATAAAAATGATAGAAATGTTAGATTGCTACAGAACTCGGCGTGCAGTTATTTTTTAGGCAGATACGTACATGACAAGGTCTGATTAGACACTAGACCTTGCCACAGGAAAGTGCTACATTCACAGCAGGGTCAGGCAGGCTGTTCCGGCGGCGGGACGGCCTGCCGGATCCGTGCTGACGCTAGCCCACAGAAGTCCTCTCCAGCCCCACTCACTATAATGGGGCGGGCTAGAGGTCCGGCCACAGCACGACAAACAAGCTCAGAGGCGGCCAGACAAAAACAGCAGGGTCCACCGATCGTACGGGAACAGCCTGCCGGACCCTGCTGCTGCCAGTGTGAAAGTAGCCTAAGGGACTGTGAGAGAGGGAGCATCATCAGACTGAGAGAAGCAGGATTGTAGTTTCAACAAATTGCCTGGCATGTAGTCCATTCTGGCCTAGCTGATAGGAGGTGTTGGGAGCATAGGAAGGCGCACATAGTAAACACTGAACAACATAAAACACAAAATCAATGGTAGAATCGAATCCTCCAGAAAGAGTTAATAAAAGTAAACCATCAAGTTATATGTACCCCAAAATGGTGCCATATGGGTACAAAAAACAAAACCCTCATATGGTTATGTCAATGGAAAAATAACAAAAAGTTATGGCTGAATATGACAATGCAAAAATGGAAAACAGTCCTGTGGCCTTAACATCAAAATAGTACTGTCAGGAAATTAAAGAGGATCTTTCATCACTTTTTGAAATACAAACTAAAGGATCTACCTTATAGGGCGGCCCCCACTGATGCCCTCTCTGTTTTTTTTTTCCAAAAGAGCCCCCCGTTCGTCCACAGGACCCCCCGTTGTATGTGGCGCGGATTATGTTAATTATTAGTATCGGAACAGGGAGGAGGAGACTCCCTGTTCCTCAGTGGGCGTTTCCTTCTCCCTGGCTTTGAGTGCGATCCAATCAGAGCGGACCGCTCACAGCCGGGGAGAAGGAGCTCAAGTTCTCGCGAGATTCCCGCTCCAGAAGCACGCAAGAACTTGAGCTCCTTCTCCCAGTCTGTGAGCGGTCCACTCTGATTGGATCGCGCTCAAAGCCAGGGAGAAGGAAACGCCCAATGAGGAACAGGGAGTCTCCTCCTCCCTGTTTCCGATACTAATAATTAACATAATCCGCGCCACATACAACGGGGGGTCCTGTGGACGAACGGGGGGCTCTTTTGGAAAAAAAAACAGAGAGGGCATCAGTGGGGGCCGCCCTTTAAGGTAGATCCTTTAGTTTGTATTTCAAAAAGTGATGAAAGGTCCTCTTTAAGGTTAGAATGAACAATCTTTAAAGGAGTTATCCCTTGACTAATGTAAAAAAATGAATCAGACATCATATAGTACATGATAACCTCTTTCTAACAAAGCTAGAACCAGCCCTGTACCTCACAGGGATCCAGAGATCTCCACATTAATTTCTCTGCTACATTTATATCAAGCTGACAGCTCAAGGGGAGTGTCTTTTCTGCTGTAGCTCAGGGGGTGTGTCTCATCTCTCCCTATCACAGCTCAGGAGAGGAGACAGTTGAAAGATGAAACTGAGCATGTGCGGCCATCTCAGTGAGCAGGTCAAAGAAATAAGAAAACCAGCAGGTGGTGCTATATAGATACATTTTATTGAATAACTCAGTAGTAATTACATGCAATTACAAAAGTATTCAGATCCAAGTGCAGGTTTGAAAACTGTACAATATTTTTTTGTGGGACAACCCCTTTGAAGGGTTTTCTGGTTTGCATCAAAATGCTTTAAAAAAATAATCAATCATGAAGGTAGATGTAATTTTGTGATGTATTTCTTTTACCTTTATTTCTTCAATCTCCCGTTCTGGGCTGTGGTCACATGACCAGGTCTATGCAGCGCTTTCTTTTTTACTGTGATGTTATGTCCATACAGGGGCAGTGATAGGGGAGTGTCTATGTAACTAGCTGGTGGGAGGAGCTATAAACTAGCTGGGTGTTGTTAGGGGCAGTGATCGGGGAGTGTCTATGTAATTAGTCAGGTGGGAGGAGCTATAAACTAGCTGGGTGGGAGGAGCTTTAAACTAGCTGGGTGTTAGTGCAGTGATAGAGGAGTGTCTATGTAACTAGCTGGGTGTTGTTAGGGGCAGTGATAGGGGAGTGTCTATAATACTAGCTGGGTGGGAGGAGCTATAAACTAGCTGGGTGTTAGGGGCAGTGATAGGGGTGTGTCTATGTAGCTGGGTGGGAGGAGCTATAAACTAGCTGAGTGGTGTTAGGGGCAGTGATAGGGGAGTGTCTATAATACTAGCTGGGTGGGAGGAGCTATAAACTAGCTGAGTGTTAGTGCAGTGATAGAGGAGTGTCTAGTTAAGTGCATTAAAGAGGACCTTTCACGGGTCCTGACATTATCATATAACTAGTGGGTTGTGTAGGGCATACTGATGGCATGTTACAGCGCTTCCTAGTTTCTCTATGCAGAATAATTAAGAAATCTGCAGCACTCTTCCAGTGTAAAAAATGTGGTATTTATATAACCAGCAGCAAACATTGCTCTTATATTTGTTTCTGGTTAAATAAACATTTTTTATTTTATTTTATTTTATTTTTTTATACTGGAAGAGTGCTGCAGATTTCTTAATAATTCTACTACTTCAAGGGACCCCCAGCCTGGATCCTTATCTGCGAGCACCACTATCGGTGCAGGGAGGAGGAGATGCCCGTGTTTCTCAATGGGCATCTCCTTCTCCTTGGCTGTGAGCTGCCAATCGCCCCACTGAGAAACACGGGCCGTCTCCTCTTCCCTGTACAGAGAGTATGAATTCACATACCAGACGGGAAACCAATCCGGGGGGCACATCGGGCGAACATATTGGTGCATAGAGAAACTAGTAAGCACTGTAACATGTGATAATGTCCGGACATGTGAAAGGTCCTCTTTAAAGAGGACCTTTCACCATTCCGGACATTACTGTTTTAATAGCTTCATGCATTCCCCATGTAACAACAATTCTGGAGCATCTATTCTTATGGCTCTATGTTGTGCCATTCATTTATTATTTCTACTAGAAGTTATATGTGAATTGCTGTTTGCCTTCAGTAAAGGAACAGAGGGGAGGTAACAAGTTGGGGGTGTGTACCTGCACAGTCTGAACATGGCAGCACTGATTGGCTAGAGTGAGTCTGTGCTGAGACACACCCCCAACTTGTTACCTCCCCTCTGTTCCCTTACTGAAGGCAAATAGCAATTCATTCACAACTTCTAGTGCAAATAATAAAGGAATGGCAAAACATACAGACATAAGAATAGATGTTCCAGAATTGTTAGTACGTGGGGAATGCATGAAGCTATTAAAATAGGCATGTCAGGAGTGGTGAAAGGTCCTCTTTAAGTGCACTACTATTTATCTGAGGTACAGATGGACCAAAAGATAAAACATTTCATGGAGTGAATCTTTAATATCACCCAGAACAGATTTGCAGCATGTAAATCCATGATGTATGGCAGACAGTCACTGATGAAGCGTTTTACTCTGTATGGCCTGCTGATGGCACAAACTGCTGTGGGCCCAGAGAGTGCATGTACCATGTAATTGCTTTAGTTGGAGTGTTTTGGTACGGGTCTAATTTTGCCTCAGGCTGTATGAATTCTATATAGATGCTAATGTATGTGGCTCATTTGCATATACAAGAAAGGAAAATATTAGAATCTTTTATCGTTTTATTTTAATTCACTGCTCTAGAGTTGTAGCCTATTTTATTGTTCAGAACTTTCACAATTCTGTTAACTTTAGGGCTGAAATCTCCCAGCATTCTTTGCTGGCTGAGCATCAGAACACGGCTTGCTCTAGTGACTGTCTTCTGGACAACTGTCAAGTCAGCAGTCTTCCCCATGATTGTGTAGCCTACTGAACCAGATTGAGGGACCATTTAAAGGCTTAAGAAACCTTTGTGATGTGTTCATTAGAGTGTGACCCCCATGAGTCTACAATATAGAACTTTTTCACAATATTCTAATTTTCTGAGCTATTGACTTTTGGGTTTTCATTAGCTGTAAGCCATAATCATGACCATTAAAGGAAATAAACACTTGAAATAGATCATGAATTTATATAATATTTTGAATTGAATTACTGAAATAAATGAACTTTTCAATGATATTGTAATTTATTGAGATGCCCCTGTGTTATCGCCTCAAGACCCCCAATGCAGCAAAACGTCAGTCTATGACACGGCCGATCATGTAGGAGGTGTAATGGGATCCCAGCCTGTTAGTAATCCGTCTTTGCATTTCCTGCATTTGGAGGTCAGCGTTCTATAAATGAAATTACAATTTATTCCAGGCACATTGTGAACAGAAAGAGTTAAGTACAAAATCTGACTTGAGAGAACAATAACCTTCCATGGCTGATTGTAATGCATTGTTCGTGTAATAAATGTCTTGCTCGGAGCTACTTTTCGGTATGATTAAGATTCAGCAGTGCTGTGGAAATTGAAGTACATTGTTTTCTTTTCTCTGCCTTTTCTCCCCCCGTAAAGTAACACAAATTGTTTTATCTCGGAGATGTTCATTCATAATCCAAAGGGCAGATTGAAGAGATGTTACAGCCTTGGGAGACATTTAATTATTTTGCGCTCACGGGCCCTTAGAGCATCAAAACAAAAAAAATCTCACTTCCAAAGCTTCTTGATTATATTTTGCAAACAGATTTGATTGATGTGGCTGAAAAATCCTCAGTCAGAGATGGAAATATGCAAGTTAATGCCATCAGTCACCGCTGACCTGTTACAAGGAGGATTTCCTTAACAAAGACAAAAATTTCATTTAGAAGCACACTTTCTTTGCTTTAAGTTATTTAAATTCATGAACATGATGGAAGTTGATAACAAATGTCACTTGTAAGTGCAGAAGCGTAGTTTGTTCAGATTGAATTTTCTTCATCATTAGGCCCCTTTCAAACGAGCGTGACGGATTAGGGTACGTTCCGGAAAACTCGCACCATTTTGCAAGCAAGTTCAGTCAGTTTTGTCTGCGATTGCTTTCAGTTGTTCAGTTTTTTCCGCGCGGGTGCAATGCGTTTTGATGCGTTTTTCACGCGTGTGATAAAAAACTGAAGCTTTACAAACCGCATCTAGCAACCTTCAGTGAAAAACGCATTGCATCCGCACTATCTTGCGGATGCAATGCGTTTTTCACTGAAGCCCCATTCACTTCTATGGGACCAGGGCTGCATGAAAAACACAGAATATAGAACAACGCAGAACTGACGCGTGAAAAAAAAATGTACATGTACACAGACCCATTGAAATGAATGGGTCAGGATTCAGTGCGGGTGCTATGCGTTCACGTCACACATTGCACCTGCGTGGAAAACTCGCTTGTGTGAAAGGGGCCTTATTACATTATTAACATTATTAATATTAACATTATAAGTTCATTGGACGCTCCCAAATGTGAGTGGTCAAGACGGACTGTGAGGTTTTCATAGACTTAGCAACATACCATTATAGAAGCTAGGGTTTGTTTGCACCCAGTTCATATACAGTGGGGGAAAAGTATTTAGTCAGCGACCAATTGTGCAAGTTCTCCCACTTAAAAAGATGAGAGGCCTGTAATTGACATCATAGGTAGACCTCAACTATGAGAGACAAAAGAGAGTAAACAAATCCAGAAAATCATATTGTCTGATTTTTAAAGAATTTATTTGCAAATGATGGTGGAAAATAACGATTTGGTCAATAAGAAAAGTTCATCTCAATACTTTGTTATATATCCCTTGTTGGCAATGATAGAGGTCAAACATTTTCTGTCTTCACAAGGTAGGCACACACTGTTGCTGGTATGTTGGCCCATTCCTCCATGCAGATATCCTCTAGAGCAGTGATGTTTTGGGGCTGTCTCTGGGCAACACGGACTTTCAACTCCGTCCAAAGGTTTTCTGTGGGGTTGAGATCTGGAGACTGGCTAGGCCACTCCAGGACCTGAAATGCTTCTTACAAAGTCACTCCTTCGTTGCCCTGGCGGTGTGCTTGGGATCATTGTCATGCTGAAAGACCCAGCCACGTTTCATCTTCAATGCCCTTGCTGATGGAAGGAGGTTTGCACTCAAAATCTCACAATACATGGCCCCATTCATTTTTTCATGTACACGGATCAGTCGTCCTGGTCCCTTTGCAGAGAAACAGCCCCAAAGCATGATGTTGCCACCCCCATGCTTCACAGTAGGTATGGTGTTCTTTGGATGCAACTCAGCATTCACTCTCCTCCAAACACGAGTTGTGTTTCTACCAAACAGTTCTACTTTGGTTTCATCTGACCATATGACATTCTCCGAATACTCTTCTGGAAAATCCAAATGCTCTCTAGCAAACTTCAGACAGGCCCGAATATGTACTGGCTTAAGCAGGGGGACACGTCTAGCACTGCAGGATCTGAGTCCCTGGCGGCGTAGTGTGTTACTGACGGTAGCCTTTGTTATGTTGGTCCCAGCTTTCTGCAGGTCATTCACTAGGTCCCCACGTGTGGTTCTGGGATTTTAGCTCACAGTTCTTGTGATCGTTTTGACCCCACGGGGTGAGATCTTGCATGGAGCCTCTGATCGAGGGAGATTAGCTGTCACGCTCTGGTGTGGGGGGCAATATCCCACACCAAGCACAGCAGGAAGAGGGGGGAAAGGAAATGGGATTAGGCCTGGAAGAGTAAAGGCATATGGTCACCTCCTATACAAACCCTGACTCCAGTCCTGTCCTTCTAACAGTATGAACAGGCCTAGAAGGTAGGCGAGTTCATACGCTGGAAACCTGGGATCCTAACTGTCCCTGAAGGACCCTGAAGCCAGTGACAGTAATGAGACAAACCGTTCCTCCACAAACCTGGACGAACTGTAGTCTCCCCTCAGACCCAAACACCAAAACACAGGGAAGATATACACAAATAAACGAAAGGGAAGGAACACACTTAGCTTTCCTGAAGATTGTGGCAGCAATGGGATCTCCACAGAGAAACACACACCTAATGACCACAGACACCACAGAAAATATAAACCGCACAGCATGGTGACAAAACCAACACCAAATAGACAAATATAATTACAAAGATACCTACACCTGAAGGGGGAGGGTGTGGTGAATGTCAGCAACAACTAAACAATCAAAGGAGAACCTGTCAGCTTAACCCATGGGTTGCCAATCTGACAGACCTCCTGATACCTGTCACAGGAATGTCCGTGACATTATCAGTGGTCTTGTATGTCTTCCATTTTCTAATTATTGCTCCCACAGATGATTTCTTCACACCAAGCTTCTTGCCTATTGCAGATTCAGTCTTCCCAGCCTGGTGCAGATCTACAATTTTGTTTCTGGTGTCCTTCGACAGCTCTTTGGTCTTCACCATAGTGGAGTTTGGAGTGTGACTGTTTGAGGTTGTGGACAGGTGTCTTTTATACTGATAACAAGTTCAAACAGGTGCCATTACTACAGGTAATGAGTGGAGGACAGAGGAGCCTCTTAAAGAAGAAGTTACAGGTCTGTGAGAGACAGAAATCTTGCTTGTTTGTAGGTGACCAAATACTTATTTTCCACCATAATTTGCAAATAAATTCTTTAAAAATCAGACAATGTGATTTTCTGGATTTGTTTTCTCTCTTTTTGTCTCTCATAGTTGAGGTCTACCTATGATGTCAATTACAGGTCTCTCATCTTTTTAAGTGGTAGAACTTGCACAATTGGTGGCTGACTAAATACTTTTTTTTCCACACTGTACAACAAATCAACTGTATGCAAAGATCACGCTGGGACTTTTTGCTGTGAGAGGGGAGGAGAGAGCTGCTTGGCAAGGCTTCTGCAGTGAAATGTTGATTAAAAATAAAAATCTTGCTGATTTTTACGTTGGGCTGACAGTAACTACCATATGCATTTGGCATTTATGACCATTTTCACTATAGCATGTATTCGTAAAAAGTTGCTGTCTATGCCCTCCACGTTATATTGAAACCACAAATATTTTTGTTAAAGATTTTTTGAGAGCTTAGTTACATCAACAGGAGAATTGCTGTTTGTGTCGTTCACTAATTTAAGTTGTACATTAGTTGAAAAAGTAGTTTGAAGTGAGTGTTTAAGAAAAAAAAATCAACTCTTGACGTCCAACTAATATATTTCATAATACAGTTTATCTTTAGGACTCATGTACACAGTTGTAGTTTTGGTCTGCGGAACGGGCATACGGATGTGGAGAGCACACAATCCGTCTTTTACGGCCACTTTGAAATGAATGGGTCCACATCCAAAAAATGGGGATCGGATGCAGACACATTCATTTCATTTTAAAGGATGCGTATAGCACACTGTGTACCCTGCAAAAAAACTAGAACATGTCCTATTCTTGTCCATTTTGCGGGCAATTCTAACAGAGGGCAGGACATACCTTTGCACAAAATGTGGAACGCAAACGGCCGGTATCCGTGTTTTGTGGATCCGCAATTTGCGTCTTTCTAGTACAGATCTCCCCTACTTTACCTTCTTTCTGCATTAAAGATCATCTGTCACTGTGATCAACCCTGTTAAACCATAACGCCTAGTACGGTTGATCATGGGGAATAAAATGAGCCCTCTATTTCTTCAAATAGATGTTCCATTATATAATGATAACTTGTAATTTTATGCAGATTAGGTGATTGGAACATCGAGGGGCTGGCCTAGCCTTTCGGAGCATTGCTTCACCTCCTCCTCTTCCCCATCACCACTGCCCATCGTGGCCTGATAGACAGGGTCAGGTATGCTCACTGTTCAGATGCCTGGCCCTGAAATCTCCTGCTTACACCTCCAAGACTTCATCGACACATGCACCGTTGATCTTGGGCAGCGCTCCTTGCTCCCAAATCTAAACTGCGCTAGCGCCGATTCTGCCACCCCCTTGGTGTTCCGATAAGCTAATTTGCATAAAAATAATGATATATAATAATTAGAAATGAGCGAACATGCTTTAAATGAGCACTGTACTGCTCGGCTCCCCTGCACTCGCATGGGCGCAGGCAGCCGCTTCCGTCCTCCTCAGGAGGACGGAAGAGGCTGCCTGCGCCCATGCGAGAGCAGGGGAGCCGAGCGGTACAGTGCTCATTTCGAGCACGTTCGCTCATCTCT
This sequence comes from Rhinella marina, assembly GCA_900303285.1. Classification (NCBI taxonomy): domain Eukaryota; kingdom Metazoa; phylum Chordata; class Amphibia; order Anura; family Bufonidae; genus Rhinella; species Rhinella marina. Next base: position 129,592 of record ONZH01008582.1, on the reverse strand, counting down.
AATAATAATGTCAGGTCTCCTAAATGAAAAAAACAAAACTGAATAATATGCATCATCTTGATAATGGGGACCAGTGCTCCACATTTGCTCTAATGCACTGTCTGATCCTATAATCACTGCAAAGTGTTCTAAATGGCTTAATGTGTGTGTATCTCCCACTTTCATTCGTCACTCTGACTGTAGTACAAGAGTGCATACTTTCTGTACAGACGTCATTACCTAGGATATTGGAAGTGATAACCGGAGTGCCTTTTATTCCTTTTGTTCCTTATGTGACCGTGTGGTGCCATATAACCCCTATGCAACTTAGGCTCCATTCACACGTCCTGTTTTTCTTTCCTGATTCGATCCTGGTTTTTTCAGGACCCATTGAAATGAATGGATCCAGATCAGGATCAGGATCGAATCAGGAAAGAAAAACAGGACGTGTGAATGGAGCCTTACTCTTTAATAGGCCTATTACATCTACTTATAGGGAGGCATGCATGGAAATCTATTCACACCATAGACCGTGGCATCATTTTGGTTACAGTGTCTTCTCCATACTTCCACCAGCAGGCTGCAGGGTGTTTACAGAAGTCACATTTTTCTATGGTACTATATGTCTGTATTGAACATCATTTTACTTTGTTCTTATGGATCCCTCAAAATACCATAGCATTGGGTTACAGCCTGTATTATAGTCCCTAGCTGCGTCCATAAAGGTACGGTCACTTGGTCAGGTTTCTAGATGCAGTTTTGGAACCAAAATCAGGATGATAAAAGGACATATATGATTTCCCCTCTTTTTTTTAAATTCACTCCTGGTTTTTGTTTCCAAAACTACCTGTAGAAACCTGATTTTGAGGTCAGAACTGAAATCTTCAGGATTTAGGCTCAGATGTTTCGGGCACTATTGCAGGTGGATGTCAGCTGAGGATGCTGCCACAGTACCTGCGGTATGGTGCTTTTACTTCCAGCAAAGCAAAAGGAAAGAAGCAAATCACAAACGGCAAAACTGAATTTAATTACAAAATAACTATACATTAATGTAATTTGCCCGCTGTGTGTTTTCCCTTGCTGTTTTCCCAGAGGACGGGAGCGCACGGCGTCATTGGTTGCTATGACGCCGTGCGCTTCCTGAGGCCGCCGCCATACAGTGAAACACGTTGTCTGAATGGGGCCTAACTGCAGGTATGTTTCATTTTTAATGTGTTTTTTTCCAATCCCAAATGCAGCACAGCCACAGCGTGTGGCAGCACCCTTATGGAGCTGAGCGTGCTCTATGCACTCTCTCATGAATCATGACATACCTGTACATCATTGTTTGTTAACAGTTTACACTAACAATGAGCAGAATTGTGAATGCAGCTCTGGACTAGCAAACAATTACAATCGTCAGTTGTCGTTAATGAAATGCACGTTAATCGTTTAATGTAAATGCTAGTTTAGTCGTTTAGTCACCGGTGCTTCTCGTCTAAATCCACCTTTAGATAGTGATGATTTTTCCTCAAGATCTGACACCCCACTGATCAACAGTTGTTAGATGGCAGTGGAAAATATTCTGGAGCTGGAATCTGCAGCTCAACTCCATTAAAGTGAAACTGAGGCGTCCGTCCACTGCTTCTGGCTGACCAGGGAAAGTGCCATGATCTGTCCTGAGGATACAGTAGGTCATCTATATCCAAGTCTTGGAAATATACTTCTAATGACAGATTCAATGTGCTGCTAAGGCCCAGATACAGCAGGGTACTAAGGGCACTTTTACACTGGCCAAGGATTGGGTCAGTTATGAGGATTAAACGTTCCTGTGAATGCTCATTTATGATAATTACCCATTGGAAAGGTACAGCCTATTACATCTTTCCTGTGGCACTTAAAATTGTTGTTAGTCAGCAGCACATCACCCTGGCAGCAATATGTAAAGTGAATGGAGGTTAAATGATTGTAAAAATGATCGGCACTCATTTTTTTAATAGTATCTTTTTATTGATTTTTTTTTTAAGGGTACAACTGCAAAAACAGTAAAATGGACAATCATGCTATAACACTAAATCCAGTGTTGATCGGCACTCATTTACTGTCTACCATTTGCCGTTGTAAGAAGACCCTCAATTCCATGACTTGTAATGTGCATTTTTCCACAGTTTTACTCTCTGCAGCCTCCAACTCAGGTTTTCCTGATCTACAGCGTAGATGCTAGCTGTTATGATGTCTCCCATACACAGCACACACACAGAGAAGGAGATCCTGCTCTTGAATCTCTCTGTAGCACACTTTCAGTAAGGGCCCTTGCAGACGAGCGTGAGACTCGGACATCTCCCACATCGTGTGCCCTGTCCTGAACTCCTGGCACTGAACAGGGATACATAGCATTATACTGATTTATGATGCTATGTAACCCTTACAGTTCTGGAATGTGTTGGATAACACTAACAGCATTATGTCAGTGTCATAGCATCATAAATCAGTATAATGCTATGCAACCCCGTTCAGTGCCGGGAGTTCAGGACAGGGCACACGATGCGGGAGACGTCCTAATAGCGGCAACACTGACGGCATTTATACAGCAGCACTTACTAGTTGCCGATGAAGCAGCATCTCTAGGTGTCTGTGCCTTTTTTCTTTTCTGCTTCCCCCTCAATCTCTATAGACATCTGTGGGCAGCATGTAACCTGATCCCTCAGTGAGCATTTGTGAAGATGAGTTTCATCTGGTAATTGAGGGCGAGGGAAAGTAACTCCTAAGTGGAGAGATGCATTTTCTGTATTAAGATGAAAATGATAGAAATGTTTTTTTTTAGTGTTTTATCAAGTACAGTTATTACTAGGGTAATCTCTAGAGTCCAGAGATGCGGTTTGGGCAGAGGGGGCCTGTTTGTCAGCGTTACATAAAGAGCATTAACTTCGGCATGGCTTGGCACAGTGTCCTGCAGATGGCATGCCTTAGGTTACTCTTGTTCCTTTAGTTTTAAAGGACTAAAATAAGCACTAGTAGGCCAATGGCAAAAAACGTAGAAGACGAGTGGTTTCCATTGGCATGGATCGCCTTATTATGATTGCATTCATTTTCCAGATGAATGAACGCTATAGGTTTCTGGCAGTAAAGCTGTTAGGCTGGTTCCAGACGTGTTCAGTCTTTTCTACAAAATCTAATGCTGCTCGAGTTAATGTCGAGATTTGTCAGGATGGGATGGATTTAATGCGGCTCTGGGGACAGATTTGGTATTTATCTTGGTGACACGGAGACGTAAACTTACATCTATGAACTCTTATAAACAATAACTCTTCAGAATTATTGCATTTTTGGTCAGAGTTTGCTAAATGGGTCGTATGTGTGAAATGCAGGCTTATAAGACTACTTTCAGACGGCGGTCCATGAAGCGCGATCTGTGTGACTGCTGCATTCCTCGGACCGACCGCTGCTAGTCTGAGCAGGACTCACTACATCGTACTGATCTGTGGTGCTGTAAGGGCCAACGTGACCGCGGGTTTACTGTGCTATACTCCAATGGGCATGTTTCATGGACCACACTCGCTCCTTACACTTACTGGAGTACCTGATCGGCAGGAGTCTTGACACCCCGCAACAGTTATATATTTTAATTTTGGGGAAAGGACGTGATTTGAACTTTTATATTTATATATTTTTTAATATTTTTCAAAACTTTTTTTTTTTTTTTTTTACACCTTTTAATAGTTCCCCTAGGGAAGTTGAACAAGCTTCTTAGCTTCTCATTAGCAATGGAGTGTGTGAGAATTACACTGTTGTCTATGGAGCCCTGCCTCACGCAAGCTGTCCATAGGAACTAATGTGTGGCTGCCTCATATGACTCAGGAGTACAGAGGCTGCTGCACACACCATCCGGTTCCCTCGATCCTTGCTAGGGGGAGCCAGTGCGTGGCCAAGAGCACGCTCCCCCAGCTTGTATCATCACATTTGACCACGACATCTGAAGGGTTAAACACGTGCAATCGGCTTGTCGTCAATTGCATACCTTTTGAACAGTGGACACCCATTGGCTATGGCGCGTTCTGCACTCGCGAGCGGGCGCCATGATTAAGGTCCTGACCACCAACATATATATTTGTAAGGCGGTCCAGAACCGGTTAAATTCCCATTTATCCTCTTGGACCCATATCTATCTCCAAAACATGGAGCTCCTGATGCTGGCTGCCACAGGGCTCTGTTCATTCATTTCTTTTGGAGTTATGGAAACAGTCCCTAAAGAGTCCTCGTCTGTTTTCTCATGTGTCTGGATATTGCCGTTATATACATGCTATGGCGCCCCCTGCTGTTCTTTTGGTTACGTCTCTTCATGTCCACCTAATGTAACCAGTGCTGGCGATCACACTCGCTCAATAACCACCTGGACCCTCGTGTACAGTGGAGTGATTCCGGCTTTTGTACAGATCAGAATCACTAGAAGTGATGACTTCTCACCAGGAGTGGACACGTTACATGTATGTTCTGAACAGGGAGCGCCATGGCAAGTATATAGCAGTCATTTCTTCACACTGGAACACTTTTTTTTTTTTTTTTTTTAAAGTACTCTAATAGAGATCTGACAGAGTAAATGAAGATTTCATTGTGAGACAACCCCTTTAAGGTCAAAGACAGATCTGGTGTGTAAGCGTGGGCGTGTTGCTTATCACGGATGTGACAGCTGCCTTATCTATCAATAGTCTTGTCACAATTCCATGGACAGAAATGTAATACGCCCTGACCAAGAGAGCTTTGTAGTGTTAAATATTGATCTAACGTCAAGCTACTTTGCTGTATGAGATGTATTTTTATGACTTGATGGTCTTTTGAGTTATGTAGCAAATGTAGCTACTTTACCATATTTAGGACTATTGGAGATTACATAGTACTGTAACTGTCCAGGAGTTCAATATTTATTACCTATCCTAGGGGTATCATATCGGTAGGGCTCCGACTCCCGTCATTTCTGTTTCAGGAGACTGCAGTGCTCCATTGACTGTTGCTGCCTCCTCACAGCATGCCGTACATTGTATAGCACAGTGGTGGCGAACCTAGGGCAATACGCCTTAGACTTTTTCATTGATCAGTGCAAGGCGTGCTGTGAACTGCACAGGCAGCGCAGCAATGCTGCTACTGCCTGAAACAACCAATAACAAAGCTCCTTACAGAAAGAAGCTTTGTTATTGGTTGCTTTGAGCGGGCTGCCGGGGCATTCTGCGCATCGCTTTCAAGATGTGGAGGGTCCTGCAGTGAAACATGTTCTTCATCCAAGGGCACCCGGCAGAATAAGTTGCCTTGCTGGGCAGTGGGGTCCCTGGTGTCACAGTGATGGCAGAGGGCTTTAGCGGGTCCCAGCTCTGAGACCCCCACTGATCTCTATAACAAGCAGTCTGAAGCGCTCAGCAGAGCCCTGCTTCTCCTCACTGCTGAGTGCTGTAGTGAAGACAGTTTCAATATATGTCTGTGGGATTAGGGTTGTCACGATACCAAAATGTTGATTCGATTTCGATACCATAAAAAAGGATTGCGATACTCTATACAGTACCAGGAACAGCAACCTTCAGCACTCCAGCTGCTGTGAAACTACAACTTACGGCGTTCACTGCATAGGAGATATTTTTTTTAAATATTTTAATACTTTGGACTTTTTCGGGTGTGGCATAATATGTTTATTTTTGTGAGGGCAGTTATGTTTCCCTGTGCTAACCTCTGTTTCTCACCATGTAGTGATGTTTAAGGCCTTATTCAGACATGGTCATTTTGAGCTGCTTTTCTACAGTACTGTGTGTAAGTCCAGGTAGACTTTTGTCACTGAACCAGCTATTTCTTTTAGTTCACTGGGGGAAGCTTTAACAGCAAGAAGTCCCATTAGTTACCGCCAGCCGATCATCTGCCTGAAAACAAATCTTCACCCCCTTCTACATGTCATCTACTTGTATCCCACAATATACCAGCTTCAGCAGGGGCAGACCGGGAACTTAAAGTGGCCCCAATATTGTAGGTCACAATTGTCAGAAGGCGGGGCAACACAAGTAAACGCAGCATTTTCCGGAACGCACACGGCCATCTCCATGATAGAAATGCCTCTTCTTTTCCATGGACAATAATAGGACATGCTGTATCTTTTTTGTGGGGCCGCGGAATGGAATTACGGTATGCTGTCTGCATCTTTTGTGGCCCCATTGTAATGAATGGGTCCGCACCTGTTCTGCAAAATTGCGGAATGGATGTGGGACCAGCAATACGGTCGTGTGAATGGACCCTAAGCATGTTGCCCCGACTTCCTCTAATAATGACCCCTATAGTGACTTCAGTAGTATGTACCCAACCAGCGGCAGTAAGGGGGATTCGGGTTACCCTATGGTCATCAGCCCACTGATAAAATTCCCTGTAGACTCTATGGCCAGTCCACCCCTGAGCTTCAGCAATACCTCCAACCCTGAGGTGAGCCACTCTACCATACAATAGTATACCGTTGAATCTTTTCTCCGCTGCTCAAGAAGTCAATAGACATCCAGGAACCGGTCCAGTACTGTGCTAGCAGTGTAAACATTGGGGGCAACACAAGTGGTTAGTGTAAATAAAAACCTATACGCTTGTGTGCCTGCGATCGGCGAGAGGTTGCAGCTGACCACGTTGTGTTCAATTGTATTAAAAAAATATTATGTAATTTAGCGCTCATCAAACTACGAAGTGTCCTCACTGATGAGGCCCACCCCATTGCTATAGAAGAAGATTGAGAGGTCCTTACCTAAAACACATGTTCAGACCAAGTTCACCCATAGCAGGAGACACTCTTTCTTGGTTGTCTCCCTCTGTGATACATGGACAATGGTTGAAATATCTTCTTGAAGACAACCTTTACCTTTGCATTAGTAAAATAGACAGCATGGTGTATGCTATGAAGCCATGAAATTCTGGGTTCAAAGCTGACTAGGGGAAACATCTACATTTAGTTTATTTGGTTTCCCCCTGCATTCCCAAAAAAACATACTGATCAGATAATACGTTTTGAATTAAATGAACCCTGGTTGTATGTGTGAAGTAGGGAAACTACCGTAGACTGATCACTATCTGTGTATAGCGCTGTAGGACATGCTGGAACTTTATAAGCATTATGATAAGGAATGTTGTATTTTCATTTTTTCTTCTTTCTCATTTCAGCTTCGCTCCATGGTGCCCTGCATGCCAGCAGATGAAGCCAGAGTGGGAAGATTTTGCAAGACGAAGTTCTGTCCTTGAAGTTAATATAGCAAAAGTGGACGTGACGGAAGAACCAGGTACAGTCATACACATAAGCTGTGAATGTTCGCTTAAAAAAAGCTGTCGCCGCCTCTGACATGTCTGTTTTAGTAACTACTTGCATTCCCCATGTAAGAATAATTCTGGAGCATCTATTTTTATGACTCTATGTTGTGCCATTCCTCTATTTTAATAACTTTGGAATGGTTTTACTCATCCAGGTGATTTTGAGATTGTTTTTTCGTGACACATTGGGGGTCATTTATTATTCAGAAATATGCCTATATTAGGCGTATTTCAGGTGCAGATGGTACTATCTGCAACTTCTCCCCACTCATGCCAGGTCTAAAATTGTGGAAGGGGAGGGCCCGGCAGGCCCGTTTGATTTACCATTTTCTGGCACTAGATGCGCTGAAGTTATGGAGAGGCTGGTGCCTCTTTATAACGTCGTCAGATCCTCCAGCAGCGCGGGGGTTTATTAAGACCGGGGTCTAAAACGCCTTAATAAATGTGCCCCATTGTACTTCATGTTAGTGGTAAATTTGGGTCAATACATTTTACCTATATCTTTTGTTATCCAAAATTTACAGAAAATTTGGAAAAATTTACAATTTTGTAAATTTAACTTTCTCTTCTAAGGTAGATAGCGATACATCACAAAATGTCTAATCCCATGCCTACTTTATGTTGGCATCATTTCGTAAATATCATTTTATTTTTGTAGGAAGTTTTAAGGCTTAGAATTTTAGAAACAATTTTACAAAGTTTCAAGAAAATTTCCAATTCAGTTCTGAAGTGAGTCTGTGGGGCTACCTAATTGAAACCACTCACAAATGACCACATTTTAGAAACTACACCCATCAAAGTATTCAAGCCGGATTTTAGAAACTTTTTTATCCCTTTTAGGTGTTTCACAAGGATTAAAGGGTTTCTGTCATCAGGTTTCACCATATTAAACCGGATGACATTTGCAATGTGCAAATGTCACCTGAGGCCTAATATGGTAATATTTTCAAGATCTGTCCCCCTGTTTTTGTTAAAAAGAAACTTTTGTAATATGCAAATCAACCTTACTAGGTGCAGGGGGCGGTAACCCTGCACCTAGTGGCGCCGTTTTCCCCACCTCCAGGAACGCATCATCGCCGATGATTGACAGGGCCAGGCACCTCCCTCTATCTGCTGCTGGCCCTGTCAGCGCTGCAAATCCCGCGCCTGCGCCGTGTGTCCTTCATTCGGTGCAGGCGCAGTGAGTGCAGCTGGCTGCCGGGCTCCCGGCTTCCTCACTGCGCCTGCGCCGATGACGTCACACTACACCCGGAAGAGAAGGCGGCGCAGGCGCAGTGAGGAAGCCAGCTGCACTCACTGCGCCTGCTCTGAATGAAGGACACGGCGCAGGTGCGGGATTTGCAACGCTGACAGGGCCAGCAGCAGCTAGAGGGAGCTGCCTGGCCCTGTCAATCATCGGCGATGACGCGTTCCTGGAGGTGGGGAAAACGGCGCCACTAGGTGCAGGGTTACCGCCCCCTGCACCTTGTAAGGTTGATTTGTATATTACAAAAGTTTCCTTTTAACAAAAACGGGGACACAGATCTTGAAAATATTACCATATTAGACCTCAGGTGATATTTGCACATTGCAAATGTCATCCGGTTTAATATGGTGAAACCTGATGACAGAAACCCTTTAAAGCAAAATGGAGCTGAAATTTAAAAATTTGATTTTTTTTTTTTTTTTTTTTGGGTGTGCCTATTTTCTATTTTAATCCATTTTTTCAGTAATGTTAAGTAAGTAAGTAAAGTAAACCTCAATATTTATCACCCTGATTCTGCAGTTTACAGAAATACCAGATATATGGTTGTAAACTGCTGTATGGGCACACAGCAGGGCTCAGAAACAAAGGAGCGCCATATGGTTTTTGGAGGTCAGATTTTGCCGGAATGGATTTTGGGCGCCATGTCACATTTGATGAGACCCTGAGGTACCCCTACAATAAAAAAAAAACCACTCCTCTAAGTGACCGCATTTTGGGACACCCCACTTGTGTTTTACGTGCAGCTTTTAGTATTTTGTAAAACACTTTTTTTTTTTTTTTTTTTTTTGTCTCACTAGGGGACTTCAACTTTTCAGGGTCTGATCACTTTTACAATGCATTATAGTACATACTGTATTGTAATGCATTGTAACTGTCAGTTTTACACCGATTGTATCTCATAGGTTTCCATAGCTGGCAATCTCCGAGGACCTTTGTAAGACCTTGGGCCACCACAGCAACCATCCATTGCATTGCGAGGAGCCGATGGGTTTAGAGAGGGAGCCCCTTACTGCAGTAAACCGCTTAGATACGGTGGTCAGCACTTGATCTCATGTTGATATGTGGTCCCGATTCAGAGAAATAAGCCTGTGTTTTACAGTATATTCAATTTAACCCCTAGGGGCTCCAAAAACATGTAATGACAGATTCCCTTTAATTGACTTTTTGTCATTTTTTTTTTGTCAATGTTTTTTTTCTGTACTAAGTAGTTCAAAGAATTCTTTGAACTACTTAATAATGCAGGCATACCTGACCTGACTTGACAATACTGGGGCCATGTGTCAGGGAGATCTGTGACATCTTTCCTGCAGCCCATGAGACATCCAAGGACAAGCAAATATTTTAAGACTAGCAGTCTTTGAGAAAACGGTCAGTGGCTGAGCTTATTGAAGGACGCTCTGACATTTACTGCTGCGCACAGGGTTACTCTGCTTCGTTCTAATGGAGTGCAGAAAGTACAGCTCCATTCAAAGTCTGTGGGACTGCCGGAGATAGCAGAGTGCTGTACTCGTCCCATGGAGATGAATTGTGTTGGTGTGCATTCTTGACCAGATCACCAATCAAATAGGGGATACGAATCCCCCATTCTCATGATTGATGGGGGTCCCAGTGGTCGACCCCCCCCCCCAATAAACTAACAGTTATCCCATATCCAGGGGAATCCTATCTTTTAAACAGGTAATTTCATGAAAACCAACCCTTATTAAATGGAAGCTGCTCCTATAGGTCTGACACTTCTAACCCCTAGTGCGCAGCCATTATGGCTCGGGATCACTTCTGGCTATCTAGCACTTCATGCTGGTGATTTAACTACCCACAAAAAGAGATTGTGTCCCTGCACCCTTTGTAGTATATGCAGATCTGTCAGCTTTTACTAAGAGGCCCATCACTTTTTTTTTTCTCTATATTTAACATTTGTGCTCGAAAAAAAAGGATGCAAAAGTGTAAAAAAAAAAAAAGAGGTAATAGATAGTTTCTGTTTTTTTTTTTTTTCTTTTACAATGAAATCCTATGGTATAGCATCCAATTAATGTATACGTCATGTGTATACCTTACATGTGGGACAAAAGCCTAACAGATCAAACTGATTACAGGTGACACCTGGGTGCTACTATTTCACCTATAAAAGGAGTGTGTCCCTACACAGTTTGACAGAGGAAGCACTAATTGGACATTGTCAGGTTATAGGGACACACCCCCCAACCGGTAACACCTAGTTATCAATGTATGTATAAGTTTCTAGCATACGGCCCCCCATATGAACGGGGCTGTATCTATCCCAAAAAATTACGGGAATAGATGCGGCCCCATTCACCTCTATGGGGCCGGGAGCCGCGGCCCGGAGCTAGCTCCGAGCTGCGGCTCTTTTAAAGCATGTCCTATACTTAAGCAAAAACATATGTCTATCATAGAGAGACAAAAAACATGGAGCCTATATCGTGCTAAAAAAATGTGAGAATCTTTATTAAATAAATATACAAGATAAAAGTACCGTAGTAGGGAAAAAGGTTGACAGTGCAAGAAAGAAACACCGTCCCTGGTCTATATTAATAAATCAGTAAATAATGAGTAAATAATGAACGAAGTATCAAAAAGTAACAAACAAAAAATAATAACACACAAAAAAAAACACAAAAATTGGTGGGCTACCTAGTAAAATAGAGGTGCCATAAGGTACCACATCACAAACAATGTCGCAAAGAAGTTACACCCATATAATAACATACCACATGGCACCTCCATAAATTCAGGTTGCAGCCATTGCAATTCAATAGGACATACACATTTCACGTATATCCAAGTAATTACGATAAAAGCAGCTCACCACAAATGAAAGGAAATCACAAACAAGACCAGGGTTGGTTTTACCGTGCGCACGGACAAGTATAGGCATTTTCAATGGGGCCGCCCGGCGTGTGTTCCGAGCGCTGCGGAACACACGCTGAGCAGCCCCCGCAAATATACGGTCGTGTGAATGGGGCCTAACATAGGAACTGTGCAATATAGAGTTCTAAAAAAAATGCTGCAGAATAGAAGTATTTACTAAAACAACCATCTCAAGAGAGCTGTCAGGTCCTCTTTCCCCAGAAAAAGATGTTAATTATATAGCTACAGGATAAGTGATAGATGTGTGATCGCTGGAACCCCCATCATTCACTAGAAGTGAGTACCGCACTTGACTGTTTTCATCAGCCATATAAATTCTGAATGGAGCAGCAGGGTACATGCTCGGCCGCCACTTACATTCCTCCACGTCGCAGTCATGCAGTGAGGAGTCGGGGCCCCTATTTAGTGATGGATGGGGGTTCTAGCGATCATACATTATCGCCTATCCTGTGGGTAGATGATAAATGTCTTTTCTAGCAATCCCTTTTAGAGACTAATGTGGTTCGGACAATATCGGACAATAATATATAATTTTTCTACTTGGTTAATTAAGCTAATTTTTCTTTTTCTTAGGACTGAGCGGTCGTTTCTTTGTCACGACTCTTCCAACGATATACCAGTAAGTGGATGTATTACCTTACAGAAATGTACATAATATCTGGAGTCAGGAAGTCTATTGTTCTCTAAGGCCTTGTCCATATTTGTGCTGATTGGCTGTCCCATTGTTCTGCTTTGTTCTAAGAGCAGAACAACGAAAATTATTGACATAGTCAAATAAAGGGCACTGACGACACCTGGCGGATTCCATTGACTACAGTGGGGTCTGTCGGGTGTCCGTCATGTTTTTTTTCAGTATTCAGCTGATATAAATGCTGCACTTGTCCAAGATACAGCTGATAAGATGCCAGAGCGACGTGAAAGTACAGAGGGGATGGACAAGACAGACTGCTGTGTGGATGTGGTGATGTATCAGAGGGCAGACAAGTGCTGCGGCTCATTAGCCACATCCCCTCCTCATCCTCCTCTCTGTACTTTCCCTTCGCTCCTTACTACACACATCTCATTTCTTATCAGCTGTAAGATCGTAATTCATGACAGCAAGAGTAGTGAGGAGAGCTGAGACAGCTAGCCCATCCAGCTGTGTTATTAGGATGGGTCTTGTGCATGCTCATTGGGCAGCGGCCATTTTATTTCCTTTGATGCTTACCCCCTAAACAAAAAATATATAATAATAATATAGAAATAATTAAAGCTATTTGGGAATGTGTTTATAATAAAGTAATATGTAGGTATTTTCAGTAATTTTATTAATCCTGGAGAACCTCTTTAATTGTATCAATTCTGCAGCTGTGGCCATTTTTTATCTCCTAGTGTCATGGATGGAGTGTTCAGACGTTATCATGGCTCAAGGATTGCTGAAGACCTTCACACATTCATTACAGAGAAGAAATGGAACGTTATAGAGCCGGTTGCTGGATGGAAAGCGCCTTCATCTTGCCTGTAAGACAAAAATTTATTACAGCTTACCCTAAAGTGGTTATCCAAACCCTATAATGCCCCCCTCCCCAATGCCCCTCGTATACATTAAACTTACCTGCTCCCGGCACCTGCGTTGCTCCAGCACAGTCGCCACTGCATCCCTAGCGTCACCCGCGAGGCTAGGGAGGCTCGTCCAGGTAGTGGTCCACTTGTTTAATACCAGGTCTTTTAGGTTCAGAACAGAGTACTCATGAATTTATTCCCGTCTTTTTTATTTTTACTTTTTTTTTCATTTTTTTTTTAAACTTTTTTTTTTAGAGGTTAAAGGGGTTCTCCGAGTTATATATATTGATGACCTAACACCCCCGCCCTATCAGCTGTTTGAAGAGGAGGCGCGCGCCGTACCAGTGCTGCCTCCTCTTCACTGTTTACATGCTGGCCGACACGGGGGTAGTGGTAATTACACCTCACCGCCCCATTCATTTCTACGGGAAGAATCGCTTCCATAGACTTGTATGGGAGTGATTCTTCCCATAGAAATGAATAGGGCAGTGAGGTGTAATTACACCTACTCACCACTAACCCCGTTACGGCTAGGATGTAAACAGTGAAGAGGAGGCAGCGCTGATACGGCGCGCGCCTCCTCTTCAAACAGCTGATCGGCGGGGGTGCCGGGTGTCGGACCCCCGCCGATCTGATATTGATGACCTATCCTGAGGATAGGTCATCAATATATATAACTCGGAGAACCCCTTTAAATAAAACAAATATAAGACACCAAATGTAATCCATAAGTGTCAGAATAGAAGAAGGCATGCAGGCCTCCATAGTACATACATAGGTATTGAGAACTAAACACAATCAATAACCAAGCCGCTGAGGAAGGGGTCTTGGGGAACAAGGAGATACAGGTGGTCTGGTGTCTTCATAGCCAGAGAAGAACATTAGATGCGTAAGAGCGAGTGAAATTAAACTTTAAGGGTAAATGCACACGATCAGGATTTATCTGCGGACAATCCGCACTGAAATCCGCAGGTGTTCTCAGTGAAATTCGTGCGGTAAATCCCAATTGGTGCGGATTTGCGTGCGGATTTTTTTTCAAGTGAATGGAGAAAATCCTCATGAAATCCGGACAGGAAAAATAAAATAAATTGACATGGTGCGGATTGTAAAATCCGCACCGCAGGTCAAAATCTGCACTAAAATAATCTGCATCGTGTGCATTGAGAATTTCAAATTGTCATAGAATATAATGTACATGACCTACGGACTGGATTTTCCGCACGTAAAATCCGCACGTAATCCTGATCGTGTGCATTTACCCTAAAGGGTTTCTGTCACCAGAGTTTTTTATATGAATCAGGCTGATGTCACCTGATTCTAACTGTTCTGGTTATTTATTCCTTAGTGCCCCCGTTTTTCAGTAATTATAAATTTTATTTTATGCTAATTACCCACTAGGAGATGGGGGGGCATCACCCCTGTCTCTAGAGGCTCAGTTCGCCCACCTTTGGTAATGCCCAGTTCTTCTTGAGTGACCGGGCCAGGCAGCGTTCGTCTCCTCCTGCCGGCCCTGTCCTCTGTCTAAATCCTGTGCCTGCGCTGTCCCCTTCTGTATTCGGCGCAGGCACAGTGAGTGAAGTCACTGTGCTCCACTGTGACGTATGAGGTGGGAGCGAGAAGAGCCGATAGCGAGGGGCCAAAATCGTAAGTATGGCTATGTTGAACCCAAGGTGCGCAGGTCTTCATGAATATGACATAAGATCTCTTTTCCTACTCACAAATTCTTCTAACCGGTGTACCTGGATGATATTTTTGGTCCAATTAGAAATAGATGGCGGTTCTGTTGAGTGCTAGAACAGGGGGAAAAGCAATTTAGGAGAGGTTAGGAGATAGGTGCAAGAGTGAAATCAAGCCTGGCAAGATAGTAAAACGTAAAAACGTGATCTAAACAATAGGTTATTCTCTGGTGACATATGTCCTTTTAATCTATTTCTGCCAATGGATCATGGCAGCTACTTCGAGTATTCACTAATATAACAGTGCCTGATTTCTACTGGCGCACTGTATTACCATACTCTTTCATATTCGGACCCCATTTCTTTAGCCTGTGCTACAGTATAAATTGGAGATGCTCGATGTGCACATTCCTTTATTTTACTTTTATATTTTATCTATTTGCTTTTTTTTGAGCGTTTTCTCTTTGTTTTTGCTGCTGGCAGGGGATTTTTGGAGGCGCGGTTGACTTAAATCTCAAAAGAGCTTGTATTCAGCCCAACTTTCTGTCTGCTTCCTAAATAGAACTCACGTTTTCATTCTTTCTCCAGCGTTTGTCTTTTGTCTGAAGATTACAATCAATTTTTTCAAATAAAATAGAGTCCTGCTGATCATAATTGTAGGAAATGCCTGTGAGAGACGTCAGTGCCAACTGCATCCTGTTCCAAACACATGAAGATGCATGAAGTTACTTCTGGTTAGTTTATTCAGTATGTAGCCTGTTTTAGGTACTACCCACATACAGTAGATGTATATGGACAGGCGTCATCACTGAAGTGTCAGGTAGACGATAGAAGGGTATAGGAGCCATTACAGGTTCGTTTCTGGCAGAACAGACACCTACAGAATACATTTTGTCTTCTATAGCTCATTGGAGATACATGAAAGGGAATGTTTCATCAGAGGCCACCCCTTTAAGAATGTGGCATCTGATTGTTCTGGGGGAAGCCGCAGTCAGCCACTGCAGGATAGTTACATAGCATTATATGGACGGCTCAGAGTCCATCAGATCAGGAACTCCTCTTGTAGGAGAGCACATGGACATGGATGTCTTCATGAGAAATATTCCCCTCTTTCAAACAACCACATTACTTTTTTTTTTTTTTTTTTTTAAAGAGGACCTGTCACCACTCCTGACATGCCTGTTTTAATAGCTCCATGCATTCCCCATGTGATAACAATTCTGGAGCTTCTTTTCTTATGGCTCCATGTTGTGCCATTCTTTTATTACTTCTATTAGAAGTTATGAATGAATTGTTAGCAGTCTGCAGTAAGGGTACAGAGGGGAGGTAAACAGTTGGGGGTGTGTCCCTGCACAGTCTGAAAATGGCAGCACTGATTGGATAGAGTGAGTCAATGCAGGGACACCCCCCCAACTGGTTACCTCCCCTCTGTATCCTTACTGCAGACTGTTAGCAATTCATTCATAATTTCTAGTAGAAATAATAAAGGAATGGCACAACATAGAGCCATAAGAATAGATACTCCAGAATTGTTATTACATGAGGAATGCAGGAAGCTATTAAAACAGGCATGTCAGGAGTGGGGACAGGTTCTCTTTAACCCACTAACTAAATGACAGCAATATGTTCAGGACATAGAAAGATATCAATGATAGAAATCAGGATCCTGTCAATGCAGCTGAAAATGAAAGTAAAAACAGGTTTTACTCCGATTATTCCCGACTTGATTTATAACAGTGATTTCTCCTCTATTTCTTGGACTTTAGTTGTCCATTTTGGTCTTGTATTAAATCCTAAACTATCAGCCATCAGGAAAGACCAGTTGCATGTTTCTAGCTGCTACCATTGAGGAGATATCACCATCTAAAGCAGCCCTCCCCCCTCCAGTTAGCTACTTTTCACACTGCCCGGGCTGGACTCCGGCAGATCAGTTAGGTGGTTAAAGTGCGAAGGGGAGACCCTGCTCAGGACCTTTCAGCTTTCCTGTCAGTTTTACCAAGTAATTGAATTCCTCATGAAATAACAATTCTGGAGCATTTTCCTTAGAAATTCTGTTTGATGGTCCTCTTTTATTCTCCCTATTAATTTAGAATAAAATTAACATTTTACCCTTTATATTATGTCCCTAAACACTAATGAATGCTGACAGTATCAGGGTCCTATTAACAAGGGATATATAATGCCCAGTTCTCAGTTTATTCATGCAGTATATTAACGAGAAGAATAACAGAGGAACCCGACAATGCACACTATTAAAGAAGAACTCCCGCAAAAAAATGTATTCCATGTCCTGCTAGAAATGTACATGATATAATCTGTAGTGAATGTCATTTTCTTACCAGTAGCTGAATTTTTGAGTTATCTCATCCTGAAGTTTCTTATCTGCGTCATGTGACTAGGAATCAGACCCACCAACCCACACAGAGACTTATGTGTGGACAGGAAGTCTAATTTTCTATGCATTCCTATGGGAGCCTCACTTTCACTCTCATAGGAATGAATAGAGCAGTGACTGGCTTCCTGCCCTGGGTCAGTTGGAGGTCAGTTGGAGTTGGTCACGTGACCCAGCTACAATAAGAAGAGAGTGGAAACTCAATTTCAGCCTCTGATAAGAAAATGACATTCACTACAGATTATATCATGCACCTTTCTAACAGGTCAGAGAATAATTTTTTTGCGGGCGTTCTTCTTTAAGTAAATGTTGTTTTAAAGGAAAGTTTGAATATTAGTGGATGTCACGTGACACATGGGGGACAGGCTGCTGATGTGACCAGTCACCTGTGACCCCCGTCAAACTGTATGTTGACACGTAGTAGTTGACACGGGTTCTGGGATGTGGGGGGGAGGGGGTTCAGGCTGAAAGGTTTACAAAGATGTACAGCCCTTTTACAGCCCTTTTACGTCTGAGAAAACCATATGTTTCCAATAGCAAATGGCAGTGTTGTGGACTGGCTGTCTACAGGATGTGTCTCTCCCTCTATAAATCACACTATCGCCCCAGTCACATTAGATACTGTCTCTAGCCGGATCCAGACACCCAACTCTGATAGTAAATTGTGACTATTGATTGTGTCATCTCTGTAATGCTGGACTCTTCTCTTTAGGATGTCTGGGATGGCCGGTCTGTTTCACTTATCAGGATGGATTCGGGTAAGATTTTCTGTTCATTTTTACGTAGAGCATTTGTCGTCTCCCTGAAATTGATACTTCACATTGACAAGCACAGATGTGTCACCCTTACCTTACCTCAAATTTGGTTAAAGACTCCATTTCGTCATGAAACCACTAAACTAAAGTATCACAACAGGTTAGTAAACCTCCTGCCTGACTGCAGTTCACTTCATGACCACTGGGTGGCTGCACATAGACATCTCGTGGCACGCTATCACAAAATATATATATATTTTATTTTTAATATTATTTTTTTAACCTGATCATCACATGCCACACAGCTCGGGATACTGTATGTTGGGTCAAGAGGATAGGCAAGGAGAACACATCTGTACATCTTTAGCATGTTGTAAATCATAAGTCCATGCAGCTGTATAACTGAGCCGAGTTTGTCTTTTGTTGTAACACGTTGCGACAGATTTATTATTAGTGTCCTAAATGTAGACAACGTAAACTAGACCAGACTGCATTTTTCTTAGTAAATCCCCCCAAGTGTGAAATTACAATGCTAGCCTTGGTTTTAGATCTGCTAATTATTAGTATTAGTATTATCTCCCTTGCAGAAGGCCTTCTAGTCTCCATTCATAGGGGAAATGATCATCTTTTCTAAGAAACATCTGCAATGTGGTTGCCATTTCCTTGAAAACAAGGTTTCTCTCCAGCTCATGGACAACATGCTCTATCACATCTGGTGTTATTCTCTTAATTCTATGTGTGTTTTATGGTTTCGTCATGCACCATAAACTTCAAATGATCCTTTAAGGAATAATCACTTGGGCCGGGGTCTGATGACCTTCAGGCCATTCCACTGGACCACTAATGCACAGCGGTGCGCAGCTTCTGGTGGTCCCTCACACATAGGATGTTAGTCGTCTGTATTGATTTTGTTGGTTTACAGAAAATACGAGCAAACACTAGTATATAATTCCTCAAGTTGCAATTGCTTAAATAAGGCTAAATGCATGTTTTCATGGACAGCCGAGCAGCAGTACGTACATGTATCTCTTCAGCCCAACCCAACTAATGTCAGTTCTCTCTGCGTTACTCTTCTCCTGTCTTATAAATCCGGATCCTGTTACTCCTATTACTATGATATTTCAGTCTCCCACACCAGTGTATAATGTTTCCAGAATGAAATCTAATTTTACATTTGCAAATTGGCGCCACCTACTGTTCTTATCTGATAATGGCACTGCAGCTAAACCAATTTAGAAATAAGCAGTAAAAAAGACCTCTCAACCCTTTAAAGGGAGTCTTTCACTTGATCTGAGCATCATAGACCGCTCAGATCAGGCTCTAGACCCCCTTACACACATTAAAACAGTACCTTTGTAGAAGATGTCCCACGCTGTATTTCTGAGAAAACCACTTTTATCAGATATGTAAATGACCCCCCCCCCCCCCGCGCAAGTGCCTGGAGGCTTGCTTATACAGAAAGGTGCCCAAGCCCCCGGGCGATCTGAATCTCAAACCCCTCCCTTTTCCATCCTCCGGCCCGCCCCACTTTTGCATAATGCTCTCCTCCTCCTAATATGAAATCTCCCGTTGCGCCGCTCTTCGGGTCCCGGCGCCTGTGCAATAGAATCCAGTGCGCCTCTACCCAAAGTGGGCAGAGCAGTGCGCAGGCGCCGGGACCCGAAGAGCATCAACCCATTAAGGGATCAGCTAACGTGCTGCCCATAGAAGTGTATAGAAGGTTGGGGGGAAGGTGGAGCTGCTGGAATACTGGAGGGAGACAGAGGCACATACACACAGAGATGTTGCTACTGTCTCACCCCTTTCTGGAGTCACAGTCACACTGCTTGGTACTACTGTATATAGGCCTTCGTTTTGCTTGTGCTTTGGACAGTGTGCTACCGAGAGAGATGAGAGCAGGATCACCTCTTCTTTTGTGTGGGAAGACTTCATAACAGCTAGTCACCACCAAGCTACAGTATATACTAGTCATATAATATAAAGGCCAGACATGTACATGCAATGACATCTTATACTGAAAGTCACCTGAAACCACAGGTACACTTTAAAGTTTATAGATATATTTGGCAGCATTTTTTTTTTATTATTGCATTTCACTCATTTAGATCTAAAAATCCTTTTACAAATCGTTTGTTAAAAAAAATCAACAGTTTTTCTTCAATAGCTTTCACTTTACAGTGGGGAAAAAGTATTTAGTCAGCCACCAATTGTGCAAGTTCTCCTACTTAAAAAGATGAGAGAGGCCTGTAATTGACATCATAGGTAGACCTCAACTACGAGAGACAAAATGAGAAAACAAATCCAGAAAATCACATTGTCTGATTTTTAAAGAATTTATTTGCAAATTATGGTGGGAAATAAGTATTTGGTCACCTACAAACAAGCAAGATTTCTGTCTCTCACAGACCTGTAACTTCTTCTTCTGTCATCCACTCATTACCTGTAGTAATGGCACCTGTTTGAACTTGTTATCAGTATAAAAGACACCTGTCCACAACCTCAAACAGTCACACTCCAAACTCCACTATAGTGAAGACCAAAGAGCTGTCGAAGAACACCAGAAACATTAGGAGAATGTCATATGGTCAGATGAAACCAAGGTAGAACTGTTTGGTAGAAATCCAACAAGTCGTGTTTGGAGGAGAATGAATGCTGAGTTGCATCCAAAGAACACCATACGTACTGTGAAGCATGGGGGTGGCAACATCATGCTTTGGGGCTGTTCCTCTGCAAAGGGACCAGGACGACTGATCTGCGTACATGAAAGAATGAATGGGGCCATGTATTGTGAGATTTTGAGTGCAAACCTCCCCCCATCAGCAAGGGCATTGAAGATGAAACGTGGCTGGGTCTTTCAGCATGACAATGATCCCAAGCACACCGCCAGGGCAACGAAGGAGTGGCTTGGTAAAAAGCATTTCAAGGTCCTGGAGTGGCCTAGCCAGTCTCCAGATCTCAACTCCATAGAAAACCTTTGGAGGGAGTTGAAAGTCTGTGTTGCCCAGCGACAGCCCCAAAACATCACTGCTCTAGAGGAGATCTGCATGGAGGAATGGGCCAACATACCAGCAACAGTGTGTGCCAACCTTGTGAAGACTTACAGAAAATGTTTGACCTCTGTCATTGCCAACAAAGGATATATAACAAAGTATTGAGATGAACTTTTGTTATTGACCAAATACTTATTTTCCACCATAATTTGCTAATAAATTGTTTAAAAATCAAACAATGTGATTTTCTGGATTTGTTTTCTCATTTTGTCTTTCATAGTTGAACTGCTTTACACTGAATCTGTCAGATACTGCTCTGATAGCTTGATCTCTATCCCGTTACTAATGACACCTCATAAACACTCTTTTAAGCCATATTCTTATCTTTTCACATAACTGTATGTTGTGCTGTACCTCTTTTATTCCTACTGAAAGTTTATGAATTAATTTACAGGGTCTCCTCTATCCAGTGGTCCCACTTGCAATGAAATTGCAGGGTGCCAGTCAGTTGCTATGGCAGCCTGGGGCCTTGTGAAGGCTACCATGCCTGCCATTGTTAACTGCCTAGTAAGCCCTCCCTGCAGCAGGGCATAATTGGTGAACAACAGAATCATGCATGCTTGTCCCCCTAGGTGGACTAAATATAAAGAAAGAAGTTTTAGAAAATGTTTTTAAAAATGTAAAAAATTATTAATAATCAAATCACCTTCCTTTTTAAGTTTGACATATAAAAATAGACTGAAAAATTAAACATAATTGTTATCGTTGTGTCCAAGAATATCAAACTATTAAAAAATAAAAGTATTTATCCTGCACAGAGAATGTCGTAACGGGAAAAAATCAAATAAACAAGCCCTCATACAGCTCTGTGAGCGGAAAAGTAAAAAAGTTATGTCTCTTGGAAGACAGGCAGGATAATATAAAAATTGGCCTGGTCCTGAATGGGTTAAAGCAGTCCTATTGTTGACCTCCAGATTATAAGAAAGCATTTGGTTTGTGATGCTGTAATGTGGTTCCAGTATTATTGAGCTGTTTATCACTCGTTACGACACATGGTGACCCGGAGGGATAGCAGGTTGAGTAATTATATGCACACATCTACAGCAAACTGAAGATTCACACAGACTATCAAGTAATAATGTGATGGCGATAACTCTAAATCCGGAGCCCTCCCTGTTGCACACTGCACCAGCATTAGGGCTCATGCACACAAACCTATTTTGTTTCCGTGTCCGTTCTGTTTTTCTCTGCGGACTATATGTGGAACCATTCATTTCAATGGACCCTAAAAAAAAACGGAAAAAAAAACTCTGTGTGCATTACATTTCCGTACGTCCGTTCCGTAAAAGAATAAAACATTTCCTATTATTATCTGTATTACGGACAAGGTTAGGACTGTTCTGTTAGGGGCCAACTGTTCCGTTCCACAAAATACAGAATGCACACGGACGTCATCCATGTTTTTTGCGGATCCGTTTTTGCGAACTGCAAAATACATACGGTCGTGTGCATGAGGCCTTATAATAATATAGCATACTATTAGGGTGGATTTTGAATAGCGTTTTTGTGCATTTTTAGTGGTATTTTTGCACCTGTAGTTTTTGTTGTGTTTTTAGCGGTAAAACGCTGCTGCAGATGTTAGCAGAAAGTCTACGTGAAATATTAAATGTAGGACACACTTTTTTTAAAAAAATAGCTGCATGCTGAAGCTGTGTGAATGTGCTCCACACAGTCATTTAGAAAAAAAACACCATAAAAACTGCATGCGGTATGGAAAAAATGTGAAAACGTAGTTTCTGTAGAGTTGTTTTTTTTAGTAGTGATAAAAACACCAGTGTAAATTCAAATGGTTAGGAACCCTTTGGGCCCCATTCACATGGCACATGGCTGTGGTCAATAGCAACCGTAGCGGCAGAGTTGTTTAGCGGGAGGGAGCTCCCTCTGTCTCACATCGGGGCCCCATAAATGAGATTGTGGTATTCTAATGTCTTTGCGTGGTAGCTGGGGACCCAGGCCTGCCTGCAGTGTATTCCTAGCACGCTGTTCCTCTCTGGCGCAGCCTGCTGGTGACTGTCAGTATAGCACAGTCGATATAATACATTTGTAGTGCATTAGCAATATAAATATATTATAGAAGTGATCAATAGATCATGTACTAAAGTCCCCTTAACTAGTAAAATGGTAAATAGTAAATTAAAAAAAATTCCAAATCAAATAGACCTTTTTTTCCATTGAAAGTGGCGCACCACGTGGTCACTGTAGTGATTTCTTTTGGTGCTGATTGTGTGATGATTTCGGAGCTATAAATAGCATGCAAATGTAAGCTTATGACCCTAAACTGAAATACAGGGCGTTACGTGACAGTCACACTAGCATCCTCAGTATAAGCATCTTTTAGATTTTCTCTTACAAATAATCACACATTCACTCTGGTCAAAATGTATACGGTATAGATACCTCCTTCCTCCCATCTACCAACCCACCTCTCTTCTGCTGCTGTATGCCGTTCATGAACCAGGAAGTGCAGGATGAACAGTGAGATAAAAATGAAAGAGAATTTTTGGTGAGAAATTTGTGAGGGCCGCTTATTATAGCAGTGAAATGTCTAAGGTTAGAACATGAACTAATCTGCAGAAAGTAACAACAGAGCATTTGAAAAGGGGTCTCCAGCTACAATAGCAGAAGGGCAGCCTGTCACAGAAGTCCATTTCCACCGGGTTCCTGATAGCATAGAATTTGTGAATTCAGACGTATTGATTTCCTAATTGTGTGTGTCGGGCCCAGGAGCTGCGCCTTTTGCTCGCTTCTCTCCATCTCGATGTCACAAACAAGGAAAAGATAACAAAACAAAAAAGAAATAAAATTGCTATCACAGCCTATTGTCCTCAGGGTATCTGCAGAATCAATAGTGTATCAGTCTGAGAGTGACCTTCCCTGCCATTGCATATCCTCTGTATTATAGCAATGATACTGTCACCAGAGCTCTTGAAAACCGCTCGGCTTTCCTCAGTGTGAGCAAAATTGCCCTTTCACAGTGTTTCTTGAGCGCACTCTGATATCCATCAGGCTAGGTTTTCCCTAGGTCTTTCTTATATTGGTTCTGACAGAGACGGCAAAGACGTGAAATCTCTTTCCTGATGCACTTTCAGGGAAATAATTAGCTGAATCTTCTCGTACTACTACTCTCATTGTGGTGACTGGTCTTAGTTTAGAATCCATTTCATTTCATTTACAGGTCTAAGACCCACTATAGAGGTAATGATAGAGTTCAGCTGTAGTTATGCTCACACACTGCGTTTAAAAGGGTTGCCTGGTTTTCAAAAAGCCCTTTTATGGGTCTCAAAGTTAAAAAAAAGGTTATCCCAAAAACTAAAAAAAAAAAATCTACAGCAATACACACCATTATTTTAAACTACTGGTATATCCACGCAAAAAAAAGTTGCTCTCCAGGGCCATTTTCACCTTTTCCTGGCTTTTTACTCACCCCTCTGCAGCCATGGTGTCTTCACTTTCTGTGGGTGTGAGCTGCATCTCCCAAGAGTGCATTGCAGTCAGCAGTTGTTAAAGGAAATCTGTCACATGATTTTAGTGTTTTAAACTAAAACTATAGCCATGTTCAGTAAAGTACCTTGAGTCTAGATGTGGTCTCCAATCTTTCTTTTCAGCTTCCGTTTTCGTTTTATTTTACTTTTTCTGATATGTAAATTTCCTCTGAAGGAGCCCAGAGGGGCGTTAGGGAGCCCAGTAACGCCCCCCTCCTGTGCCCAGCACGCCTTCTTCATGCTCCAAAACGCGCCTATTTAGGGACGGAATAACGGCCCATATTAGCATTGTAGGCCGCCGCCCCCCTCAACTACGTCATAGCAGCTCTGGAAACCACTCACAGAGCTGCCTGCTTCGCCTGGCCGAAATCTCGCGCAGGCGAAATCTCGCGAGATTTCGGCCGGGCAAAGCAGGCAGCTCTGCTCTGTCCGTCCCTAAATAGGCGCGTTTTGGAGCATGAAGAAGGCGTGCTGGGCACAGGAGGGGGGCGTTACTGGGCTCCCTAACTCCCCTCTGGGCTCCTTCAGAGGAAATTTACATATCAGAAAAAGTAAAATAAAATGAACACGGATGCTGAAAATAAAGATTGGAGACCACATCTAGACTCAAGGTACTTTACTGAACATGGCTATAGTTTTAGTTTAAAACACTAAAATCATGTGACAGATTTCCTTTAACCCCTTCACCTGCCTTTCTCCACTACACAGAATACAGAGAGAGATGGCTATACATTTCTATGAATTGTGAAGTAGGGATGAATGAATGAAAGGTATCTGGGAGACTTCATCTGCCTCACTATGTAAGCAGTGAGAGGAGGAAGGGGGCAGGGAAGCTACTGAACATGTCAGTCCACATTGAATGGAAGAGAAGGTGGACCAGAAGGGTGAACAGGGGGCGCTACCAGGGAGTAAAATGTAATGGACATAAAAACTGACTATATTTTGGTGTAAATATTACTTCATACCTTGTTCATTGCACAGCAATAACTTTTTGTGAAGATCCTTCATCCAGGACCCTCATCGATTAGCCAGAGGGAAGGGTGGAGGAGCCATGTCTGTGCATTATACATAGCCCAGTGATTTCATTGGGAACGGTGTAATACTTAATTTCACCTGTGGTGGCACTGCAGGGAAATTGAACACTTACTACTGGATATCCTGATCATTTACAACTGATCACTGATTTGATTAAGGATAAAATAAAATGTGGCAGATTTGCTGTGGATTTGATGTGCAGATTTCTCACCACAAATGACACAGTGTATTACATGTGGATGGGGTCAAAATGTAGCAACAAAAATTTTTGTGTGGAAAAATGAGCATACTGGATATCCATATCATAAACTGACGTGATGCAGTTCAAAATCTGCCCCACGGGTCAATTTATGTTGCTGATATGCTGAGGTTTCTTAACCACCTGTTTTGTCCGAGTCCAGCTCGGGCAGTGTGAAAAGTAGCTAACTGGAGGGGGAGGGCTGCTTTAGATGGCAATATCTCCTCAATGGTAGAAGCTAGAAACATGCTGGTCTTGTATGAAAGCTTACAGTATAGGCTTTCATACAAGATCAAAATGACAGCTAAAGTCCAAGCCACAGAGAAGAATTCACTGTTAGAAATCATGTCGGGAATATCGTGGGCTGCTGCATTTACAGCATCCCGATTTCTATCAGTGATAGCTTTCTCTGTCCTGAACATATTGCTGTCATTTTGGTATTGTCTGAAAAGTCTTCTTTCAGACAAGACCAGTTGCATGTTTCTAGCTGCTACCATTCAGGAGATAGCAGCATCTAAAGCAGTCCTCCTCCCTCCAGTTAGCTACTTTTACCACTGCTGGAGCTCCACTCTGGCAAAACAGTTAGGGGGTGAAAGGGGTTATCCCATGAGAATATCATTTAGTAAATGACAATCTCTTTCTAACTAGAACCAGCCCTGTACCTCACATGGATCCAGAGATCTCCACATTCATTGCTCTGCTAGATTTATATCAAGCTGGCAGCTCAAGGGGAGTGTCTTTTCTGCTGCAGCTAAGGGAGTGTGTCTCTGCTGCAGTTGCCCCGCTAGATTTATTTCAAGCTGGCATCTTAGGGGCGTGCACTTTCTGAGGGGGGCATGTCTTTTCTGCTGCATTGGTGGCAGGTGAAAGATTGACCTGAGCACGTATGTCTACCTTGGTGAGCTGGACTGAGAATTTAGAAAAAGGGCATACAGCAGGTGGCGCTATGCAGGTAGATTTCAGTGAATTGAATATGTAGAGGAGAATATTTTTTTGTTGGATAACCCCTTTAAATTCTCATCCACTTTGCTGATGCTGTACGTCTGTAGCATGTACGCCACATGTGAACACACCCTTACAGTCTACTATATTGACTTAATGTCTATCTAGAGATGTGAATCCAGACGTGTAGAGTTATTTTACAGTGCCCTGCCCGCATAGATTTTGTTTGGTAGCCGGGTTGAGCTTGCACATTGTGATCCGGTCCTTGCTTGCTGTAGACCCCATCCTGTTAGTGGTAACTGGAGATGTTTGATTAGAAGTGCCACATGGCCGCCGTGCGTTTTACTTAATAGTGACCTTGTCAGACTGATGACTTTGCAGCGTGTAACAGGCTGCTTCTCACTGCTGGGATGTAAGTCTGTCAGATCGTCACCCTAATGACTGTGAACATGAGCTGACCTCCTTGCATCCATTAGACTGCATCGCTGGAGGACATAGATTGTTATTCCATTAGTTGTCTGTAGATTTGCATCATGCTGAAGAATTCACACGACACCTCTCCAAACATGGAGGACGCCTCTGCATACTGCACGGCGAGGTTCCACCAAGTCCATGGTGACCATTGTGGTGTTACAGATCAGGACTTTATCTTTTTGTCTAAAGGTCCTTTTTATACCTACAGTTCGATTACTGGAATGAATAATTGCCTGTTTGTCATCAGAGAGGAGGGCTGTATTTATGAAAAATCATTGTTCCTGGGCAGCAGATCGCTCTTTAGACAGTACAATCTGCGTCACAAACAATCATTTTAGGTGCCGGGAAAGAGACACAATCTCCTGATGAATGAGCGTTTGCCGGACCAGAGTCCTCCAGCCAGCCGGGGCTCCGTTCTGGATATAGGTGCGTGTCCCAGCGGTGGGACCCGCACCTATAAGACAACGGGGGCATATCCTAGCGATATGCCCCCATTGTCCATCATGAGACAACCCCTTTAAAAGAGTATTCCCATCTTGGACATTGGAGGCATCTTGCTAGGATATGCCCCCAATGTCTGATCCACCTCTTGGACCCGCATCTGTACTTAGAACGGAGCCTGCAAGGTACCTTCATTAATTTCTATGGGACAGCCAAAAATACAGTAAGTGGTCGCTCGGCTATTTTCAGAAGTCCCATCGAAATGAATGGGAAGCGCACTGCGCAAGCACGGCCACAGCTCTATTCACTTCTGTGGGGTTTACGGAAATAGCTGAGCCAGTGCTCTGTTATTTTCGGCAGTTCCATAGGCGACCACACATCTGGTTGTAACTGTCAGAAAACATTTTTAGTGACACATTTCCTTTAATCCCGCACCATTGAAGATGTCTGCTTGCTGTCAGCAAATGGAAACTTTTGTGGCACATTC
This sequence comes from Rhinella marina, assembly GCA_900303285.1. Classification (NCBI taxonomy): domain Eukaryota; kingdom Metazoa; phylum Chordata; class Amphibia; order Anura; family Bufonidae; genus Rhinella; species Rhinella marina. The sequence goes on along the minus strand of ONZH01008582.1, from coordinate 101,674 downwards.
AGAAACTGAAAGCCAATCCAAATACAAGAGCATGCACCGATGGTCACAATTTGTGCACCATTGCCATTTAAATCCTATTCATACACTTTGTGTATTTGCACACAGTTTGCACACAAAGAAGGACACATGTATTGTAGATGGATGTCTGCTGTGCCTGTACATCACTTTATATTGTCTTGTTTCTCCTGTATTTCAGCAAACACACAACTACTTCACAGGACCTCTTGGAATTCCGGCCTGGGGCTCGTACATCATCTTTATTGTGGCCACCCTGGTGATTGGACTTGTACTTGGTTTGGTAAGACTTGTCTTTACATCTTTAACTAGAAGCCCCCATGTTAACACTCAGTGTGTCAGTTACAAGAGCTACATTTATGAAAAGTATAGTATCCCTTTCAGTTATTCAGTCAGTTTCTATTTCCCGTCATGGTGGCTCAGTGGTTAGCAGTGCTCTGTGGTGAGGCCGGGATTCTGAGTTTGACTCTGACTATTCCCGATGATTGCTCATTCAGTTGCATTTCTCATGAGCAGTCATCCCCTCTGTATGGGGATGAATGATGGCTACGGCAGTCATTAATCCCCATTCAAATTCTTTATTTGTTGGCATGTGCTGCCTACAAAATATGTGCCGCATAAAAGATGCAATCAACCGACAAAGCAGCATTAGCTCATTTGTCTAGTGATCGGAGGCCCTAACTCTGAGCAGCGCTGCAGAATATGTTGCTGTTCTCACAGTTTTCCCTAGGCCAGTGACGTTATATCCATTGGTCACGAAGCCTAGCCCCATTCAGCTGAAAGATAGAGTGCTGGGGCTTTCTCAAACAGCTGATCGGCAGGGATCCTAGCAGATTCATCATCAGGCAGATTCATCAGGATTCCTAGCAGATTCAGTGATTGACAGCCTCTAGCAGATTCATCAGTGATTGACAGCCTCTAGCAGATTCATCAGTGATTGACAGCCTATAGCAGATTCATCAGTGATTGACAGCCTCTAGCAGATTCATCAGTGATTGACAGCCTATAGCAGATTCATCAGTGATTGATAGCAGATTCCTGACAGCCTATAGCAGATTCATCAGTGATTGACAGCCTATAGCAGATTCATCAGTGATTGACAGCCTATAGCAGATTAGCAGCATCAGTGATTGATCATCAGACAGCCTATAGCAGAGCCTATAGCAGATTCATCAGTGATTGACAGCCTCTAGCAGATTCATCAGTGATTGACAGCCTATAGCAGATTCATCAGTGATTGACAGCCTATAGCAGATTCATCAGTGATTGACAGCCTATAGCAGATTCATCAGTGATTGACAGCCTATAGCAGCAGATTCACAGCCTATAGCAGATTCATCAGTGATTGACAGCCTATAGCAGATTCATCAGTGATTGACAGCCTATAGCAGATTCATCAGCGATTGACAGCCTATAGCAGATTCATCAGTGATTGACAGCCTATAGCAGATTCATCAGTGATTGACAGCCTATAGCAGATTCATCAGCGATTGATAGCCTCTAGCAGATTCATCAGTGATTGACAGCCTATAGCAGATTCATCAGTGATTGACAGCCTATAGCAGATTCATCAGTAGCAGATTCATCAGTGATTGACAGCCTATAGCAGATTCATCAGTGATTGACAGCCTCTAGCAGATTCATCAGCGATTGACAGCCTATAGCAGATTCATCAGTGATTGACAGCCTATAGCAGATTCATCAGTGATTGATAGCCTATAGCAGATTCATCAGTGATTGACAGCCTCTAGCAGATTCATCAGTAGCAGATGATTGATAGCCTCTAGATTCATCATTGATAGCCTCTAGCAGATTCATCAGTGATTGACAGCCTATAGCAGATTCATCAGCAATTGATAGCCTCTAGCAGATTCATTAATTCATAGCTCCCTGTGCTTCTTTTTTTTTTTTTAAGTATATATCTACGAAAAAAAGGAAATGGTTTAAAGGGGTTCTCCGAGTTATATTTATTGATGACCTATCCTCAAGATAGGTCATCGATATCAGATCGGCGGGGATCCAACACCCGGCACCTCTGCCGATCAGCTGTTTTTGAAGAGGAGGCGCGCGCCGTGCCAGTGCTGCCTCCTCTTCATTGTTTACCTGTTCGCAGTAACATCAGTAGCGGTGAGCAGGTGTAATTACACCCAAGCCGTCCCATTCATTTCAATGGAGGTCTCATTATCGGTTTGTAATCCATGTTTATTCCTTTAACGTTGCTGTTCTGACGATTCTGGCTTTTATACTTTTGCTTAACTTCATATTTGTCTCCAATTGTGAGCCCCCTGTATATTCTGTATATTGTGAGCCCCCCTGTATATTCTGTATATTGTGAGCCCCCTGTATATTCTGTATATTGTGAGCCCCCTGTATATTCTGTATATTGTGAGCCCCCTGTATATTGTGAGCCCCCTGTATATTCTGTATATTGTGAGCCCCCTGTATATTGTGAGCCCCTGTATATTCTGTATATTGTGAGCCCCCTGTATATTCTGTATATTGTGAGCCCCCTGTATATTATGTATATTGTGAGCCCCCTGTATATTCTGTATATTGTGAGCCCCCTGTATATTGTGAGCCCCCTGTATTTCTGTATATTGTGAGCCCCCTGTATATTGTGAGCCCCTGTTATATTGTGAGCCCCTTCTGTATATTGTGAGCCCCCTGTATATTCTGTATATTGTGAGCCCCCCTGTATATTCTGTATATTGTGAGCCCCCTGTATATTTGTAATTGTGAGCCCCCTGTATATTCTGTATATTGTGAGCCCCCTGTATATTCTGTATATTGTGAGCCCCCTGTATATTCTGTAATACCCCCTGTATATTATGTATATTGCTGAGCCCCCTGTATATTGTAGCCCCTGTATATTCTGTATATGTGAGCCCCCTGTATATTCTGTATATTGTGAGCCCCTGTATATTATGTATTGTGAGCCCCCTGTATATTGTGAGCCCCCTGTATATTCTGTATATTGTGAGCCCCCTGTATATTCTGTATATTGTGAGCCCCCTGTATATTCTGTATATTGTGAGCCCCTTGTATATTATGGTGCATGTATGTAAGCATGGATGTGATATAGCTGATATTACGGTGCCCTCTTTGGATTTCTTTGTCGTCAAGTAATGTCTGTATACTATTTATCTATTTATCTTAATCTAATAAAGTGTAATAATTAACTTACAAAGTGGAGGATATCTCTATTATGGGCTATTCAGGTTTGTATTGCTGTAGAACTGACCTCTCTTCCTTGGTATGTTTCCTATGCAGATACTGGTTCTTCTAGCAGATTGCTTTTGTCCAGCTAAACCTAAGTATCAAGCGGTGAGATCTGCTGGTAAGTATGGAAGACATTGTCTCTATTGAAGTCAGTACAGTTTATTTGGTTAGACTTTCTGCTCAGGAGTCTTAACAGCTGGAGTAAATGAGTCTTTAAATGGAAGCCATACCAGATGTACTTAGCTTTCCCTAAAACAGATCATCATTAGGGTTTTAGCCGGCCATACGCTGTTCGGCACATCTATTCCCCCACCCCGTCCTCACATCTTACTCAAGCATTCTTGGTTTGACTGAGTGTGCACGTGTTCTCAATGAGGAGAGAGGACTGTACAGATGCTAGACACCACGGACAGCAGCGTATCTGCAATAAAATAAAAGGATTGCCCATATTTAAATCCAGCATGCCTGACTCTTCTTTCCCCTAATATCTGCTGTTAGGGAACAGACAGAAGCAGGGCTGTGGAGTCAGTAAGCCAAAGCCCCGACTCCGACTCCTCAATTTCCCCTGACTCCGACTCCCTCATACATGGCGCATGTTTAAGTGATAACTTTAAGCAAATTTTGCATAAATAATGTACAGATATGTCATGACAAAAAGAGTTTGTAATCTATGTTTTACTGATATCTTTACTCTGAACTTTCAGTATCAGGCTTCTCTGGGTACAGCTCACTAAGGGCCTGATATATGAAAACTGTCTAGGTCTAAGGCTTTCTTTGTTGCCCATAGCAACCAATCAGAGCTCCCCTTTCATTTCTCCAAAGCACTATAAGAAATGAAAGGGGAGCTTGGATTGGTTTCTATGTGCAACAAATAAACTTCTACACCTAGAAAGTTTTCATACATACTGTACGGCCATATGTGTTTTACATCAGAGGAAAAGCAAACTAAAACATAAAGCATCCAGAGAGAGCATGCATTAGACAAGTGATTTATGCACAGTTTATTGAAAGTTTAGATATACTAAGAAGTACTTGCCTTAAAGGGGTTTTCTCAGCACATTGATTCACTGGCTGACAGGCGGTTTGCACTCACTCTGTCTCCTCAGGCTGTGTGTGTGTGTGTGTGGGGGGGGGGGTCTCCAGCAGTTATTAGCATATACTAACTAACACAATTACAGGTAAAGCCATGCTTCTCAGTTCTCACAACACTTGGACCTTTTGCTTACTGCAGGTAATCACTTAGAGCTCAGTCCCATCTTTCCGTGGGGGTGAGGTCACTCCTGCTCTCAGCCAATCAGATAACAGTCTTTCTGGTCTGCAGGTTACCATAGAAACCTGTGTACAGTGAGAGACCTGCTGAACTGTCTATAGTTCATGACGAAAGTAAAATCTACTGATCACTGTATTTAGAAAATGTATTCTTTTAACTGTCCCTTTAGGTTGAAAGCTAATCTTTGTACTAACTAATGAGAAAACCTATTTAATCCTTCTTTCTCTAGTAGCTCTGAGATGAGTGCAGCCATTCCTTCCCAGTGCCTTTTTCCTCTGATTTGTAGCAGAGGAGCTTCACTACTGAGCATCTACATAAAGGGCAGCACACAGTCATCTCAACTAAAAGCCTAGATCCTTAGTTCAGGAATAGAACAGACATTTATAGGACATTTCATCATGCTCCCAAATTCTTATGAAAATATATTCAGCACGTACTGCATTGAACTAAATGTACCAATTTATTATATATTGTAGGAGTCTGAGTCGGTCCATTTTATACCAACTCCGACTCCACCAAAATGGACACCGACTCCGACTCCACAGCCCTGGACAGAAGATGCCCCGTTTGGCCACCACGCATCTAATGTGTATGGCCACCTTTAATTTAAAAAAAGATGACTGACAGGTGACCTAATAAGTGTATATGAATATATCAATGGTCATTGCAGAGATCTCTCCCGTAATCTATTTATACCCAGGACTGTCACCATGACGAAGGGACATGCTGCGATTTCCAGATTTAGAGTTGGTGAGGATGTTTTTTCCATAAAATGAGGAAAATAGGATTTTGCCTCGTGGGGATTTTTTTTTCTCTGGATCAACAATGCAACAATGAGATGAACTAGACAGACGTATATCTTTGTTCAGCCTATCTAGTTGAAGAATTGAAAAATGAAAACTGGTGAACATGCTGCTCATATGCTGACCATACATTGGGTAAGGTAATATGGCCGGAGATTGAGTCACTTACTAACTGAGGACCATTAAATTGAGCTAAGAAAGCAGGAGCCGGATTGCAGAGTAGAGTAATATTCATTTTAGCATAGAAAATCCAGATCTTCATTTAAAGGGGGTTTCTACTTTGGACAATCACCACTTATTAGAAGGAACTATCAACAATACGTGAATGACAAAACTTCACCCTGCTGGTACCAACTGCAATCTGTGGAAAAAGTTACTCAATTTGCCTACAGTGCCTCCACAGGAGAAATTAAGTATTACAGTACCTACTGTATTAACATTTTATGGGATGTCTGTGTATTGCAAGACAGGAGAGATCCTCCAGAGCCAGAGAATTGGAACACCCCTCCCCCATCCCTTTTAATGTAAGTCTCTAAGGCTAGTTTCACACCTGCGTCAGGGGACTCCGGTGGCTGAACAGCCTGCCGGATCTGTGCTGCCGCAGGTGCACGTGTGGAGCCGGAGCGTAGTTCATTCACTGTAATGGGGGCGGGCCACGGATCCGGCCGCAGCACGGAAAACCCTGCCGAGATGCGGCCGGAACAAAAGTACAACATGTTTGCCTGCCGAAGTCCCCTGACGCAGGTGTGAAAGTACCCTAAAACGGTATAAAGGGAAAATGGGTCTTCTCCTTAATGTGCCTTATACACAGATGTAGCAATCTTGACCTTGATTCTTAATCAGTTAAAGGGGTTCTGCAGTTCTGTAAAACTGATGATCTATCCTCTGGATAGATCATTAGCCTCTGATCGGCGGCGGTCCAACACCTAGGACCCCCGCCGATCAGCTGTTTGAGAAGGCAGCGGAGCTGCAGGAGTGCTGCAGCCTTCTCTGTGTTTACCACAGGCTACTGACGTCACGACTAATTTCACTGGCCTGGGAGGGGCTAAGCTCTGTTCACTTGAATGGAGCTTAGCCCCTCCCAGGCCAGTGATACTAGTCGTGACGTCACTGGCCTGCGGTAAACACAGAGAAGGCCGTTGCGCTCCTGCAGCGCCGCTGCCTTCTCAAACAGCTGATCGGCAGGGGTCCCGGGTGTCTGACCCCCGCCGATCAGAAGCAGATGATCTATCCAGAGGATAGATCATCAGTTTTACAGAACTGCAGAACCCCTTTAAGTACCATATTTTTCACCCTATAAGACTTCAGGTAAGACCAACAGTCAGACCTCCAATGTTAATCAGACCTCAGCTCACAGCCCCTATAAGACCCCCAATGTTAATAAGAACTCAGCTCAGACCCCAATCAGACCTCAAATAAGAACCCCATCGCCTCATATCAGCCCCCATATGCCTCTCATCAGCTCCATAAGAGCTACCTTTCATCAGCCCCATATGAGCCCCCATGCCTTTCATCAGCCCCCATATGAGCCCTCATGCCCCCATGCCTCTCATCAGCCCCATGCAACAGAGAACTAAAAATAAAAAAGCCACTTACCTCTCCTGCTCTGGACGCTGCCGCTCCTCACCTACAGCGCAGTCCTCTTCTGTCGGCTGTGCTGTGATCTGATGTGCACAGTGTGAGGTCACAGAGCGCCCTTATGGTGTGTGCAGCCACTGCACAGCGGACAGCCGAGGACCAGAAGGCGGTGAGTCCAGAACCTACACTGCTTCTTGGTCCTCACTCCATAAGACGCAGGGACATTTTTCCCCTATTTTCGGGGGCGGGGGAGTAAATGCGAAAAATACAGTAAGCAATGGCAAGAAACTCTTATTAACTTTTTCAGTGTCTTTGGTGACGTAATGTCGCGCTGTGACAGGATATCATGCTCACATTTAGAGCTGCTACATCCATAAAATTTACAGTATATATCAACTTGACTGTAATCCATACAGGCCTCTCAAGGCGAACAGGTCAAGGCTTACAATTTATCCATTTGGCTTCGCCTTCTGCTATTGCCTTCCTATAAGCTGGACCTCTAAGTAAACCAAATAAAAAATACATTAGTGTCCAGTCTTTCATTGGGGTCCATGTATCTCACTGCCTCCCAAACACACGGTGCCTTGAACGCTTTTATTTACGGCATGTGTTCCGCCATGCCCCCCTTTTAAGTCCTATTAGTAGCTGTTTGTCTCCATGTATAACCTCACTTGCTTTGTACATCTCGGAGCTCAGATTTTAGAAATGGAACGTCGCCCTGGTTCAAATTGGTTTCTGTAAACGATAAAGCCGCATTTGTTTGGCGATGCTTCTGTAATGCTCATCTGATCATTATCTTGTTCTGCTTTGTATATAAGATTTCCTTTTAGAGTCCTTATGAGAAAAAAAAGTCTATCTTTTACAGCCAAGCGCTGTTCATCATGGTGAGACAGCTGGAGGAGAACATTGATCCTTATCCGTGTGTTTGTAGATAATGAATGACAATTCCAGTAAGATTGTAGGTTCGTCATAAGTATTCTATTTGAGGTAGAATAATGATCTATTTCTTTGCCTTCTCAACAGATACCATATGTTGATAGAAACATCAAAGGACTAGTAAAACAGTCAGGGGTTTCATGTGCACATTACTGTAGAGGCGATTGCACTTGTGGATGAAAGCCCATATGTGCACCAGCTTCATTCAGACTAGCTGAGATCGAGCCCGCTGTGCATGCATACCAATCAAAGACCATTGTCATCAGCCTTTTAGAGTTCTGGTGCCCCCATAGGCTAAAGTGGTGGTCCAGCAGAACAGAGTACCCTGCCCCTTGTTTATCCAGGCACGTGGCTGTGCCTGGTACTGCTGCTCAACCTAGTCCACGTGCACATGACTATATTTTTGGTGCGTGTCCAATCCAAATTTTTTGGCAGATCGCACACGACCCATTAAATTCTATGGGTCTGCAAAAAAAGGACAGCACACAGATGTTATCCATGTGCTGTCCTCATCTGTGTGGCCATGCCGCCAATGATAGAACCTGTGTTCTTCTTGCTGTTTCGCGGACAAGAATTGCCTTTTTTTTTTTTTTTTTTTTTTTTTTTTACAGTGGGTCCCATGAAATTTGAGGGAAGCACACAGACTCTGTATTTGCAGAATGGATAGGGTCGTGTGCAGGAGGCCGTAATGGTCCCCCTAAACATTGAGTTCTGGACATCTCCTTTAAAGGGGGTCTGTCTGACATTTCAGTTGTAGTAAATACTTGGATTCCCCAAGAAATTACAATTCCAGAGCATCTTTTCTTACATCTCTGCTTTGTGCCGTTCCTGGATTTCTCCTGGAAATGTATAAATAAACGGTTTGTCCAAACTAGGGTTGTCGCGGGTATCGAAATTTCGATACTGAATCGATACTTTTATACCAGTATCGATTTGGTACCGGAATTTGCTCTTTTTCGATACTAAAATAAAAAAATCTTTCACCTGTCCTGCGCCGCGGCTCCGCTCCGGGACCGGCGTTCCTCTTCTTCTCCGTTGCCCGCGCTGCACTGTCCTGACCGCGTACAGCGTCAGGACGTAGTGCGCGCACTCTGACCTGACGCTGCACGCAGTCAAGTGACAGTGCAGCGCCGGGAAGAAAAGAAGAGGAGCGCCGGACCCGGAGCGGAGCCACGGCGCAGGACAGGTAAGAGATTTTTTTATTTTATTTTGATGGGGGCACAGTGGGTTGATCTGAGGTTGATGGGGGCACGGTGGGCTGATGTTAGGTCTGATGGGGGCACAGTGGGCTGATCTGAGGTCTGATGGGGGCACAGTGGGCTGATCTGAGGTTGATGGGGGCACAGTGGGCTGATCTGAGGTTGATGGGGGCACAGTGGGCTGATCTGAGGTTGATGGGGGCACAGTGGGCTGATGTTAGGTCTGATGGGGGCACAGTGGGCTGATCTGAGGTCTGATGGGGGCACAGTGGGCTGATCTGAGGTTGATGGGGGCACAGTGGGCTGATCTGAGGTTGATGGGGCACAGTGGACTGATGTTAGGTGTGATGGGGCACAGTGGGCTGATGTTAGGTCTGATGGGGGCACGGTGGGCTGATGTGAGGTCTGATGGGGGCATGGTGGGCTGATGTGAGGTCTGATGGGGGCACGGTGGGCTGATGTGAGGTCTGATGGGGGCACGGTGGGCTGATCTGAGGTCTGATGCTGGCACGGTGGGCTGATCTGAGGTCTGATGCTGGCACGGTGGGCTAATGTGAGGTCTGATGGGGGCACAGTGGGCTGATGTGAGGTCTGATGGGGGCACAGTGGGCTGATGTGAGGTCTGATGGGGGCACGGTGGGCTGATCTGAGGTCTGATGGGGGCACGGTGGGCTGATCTGAGGTCTGATAGGGGCACAGTGGGCTGATGTGAGGTCTGATGGGGGCACAGTGGGCTGATGTGAGGTCTGATGGGGGCACAGTGGGCTGATGTGAGGTCTGATGGGGGCACGGCGGGCTGATGTGAGGTCTGATGGGGGCACGGCGGGCTGATGTGAGGTCTGATGGGGGCACGGCGGGCTGATGTGAGGTCTGATGGGGGCACGGTGGGCTGATGTGAGGTCTGATGGGGGCACGGTGGGCTGATCTGAGGTCTGATGCTGGCACAGTGGGCTGATGTGAGGTCTGATGGGGCACACAGATTTTTTGTGTTTTATTTTTTCGGCGTGGTATCGAATGGTATCGAATACTTTTTCTTGGTATCGAAATTGAATCAAAATTTTGGTATTGTGACAACTCTAGTCCAAACACAGTCTGATAATGTCCAATCAGTGGTGTCCGTATCGGACTTTGGAAGGAGTCATTGCTCTGACGAATGGTTACACTTAGTTGTCAGGTTATTAAAAAAAAATCTGGAGGAATAAGAGAGGAACTGTACAACACAGAGTTCTAAGAGAAAAAGCCCCAGAATTGTATTGACCTGTCAGGAGAGGGGACTGGTCCTCTTTAAAGCCATACTCTGCTGAGACCTAAATTAGGTCTGTGTGGAGTTTTACATTTGTGCAGCTAAGGATCTGTTCACACAGCAGATTTTCCACCGGACATGAAGGGACGTGTCCTTTGTTGGCACAGTTTGGAAATCGTCTGCAGTTGAATGAATGGCAGGGTGGATTACCATTGACTACAATGGAAGGTGGATTCTGCTCAGTGTGAAAATCTCCGCACAAAGTCCGCCATGTGAATGAGCCCTAAAAGTCCAGATTGCAGGAGGGAAGAGTTATAACACCTGCTAATGTGCTAACCTGCTAACAGATTGACACACTGTAGCAAATTCTCAGCTGTGTGATCAGGTCTAGGGCACTACTGGAAGCAAGCAGTTGGAAATGGAGAGGTTTTGGAACACAGAGTACATTAATAATTTGCAGAGTTGAGGCTTTATTTAGATGAGACAGGGCAACCCCTTAAAGGGGTTCTCTAGGCTTCTGATATTGATGACCTATCCTCAGGATAGGTCATCAGTATCAGATTGGTGGGGGTCTGACACCCGGCACACTCACCGATCAGCTGTATGAACAGGAAGAGAGGCGGCACATGCACACTGATCGCACCTTCTCTTCATACATCTGATCGGTGGGGGGGTGTCGGACCCCTGCCAATTTGATATTGATGACCTATCCCGAGGATAGGTCATCAATAGTAAAAGCTCGGAGAACCCCTTTAAAGAGGTATTTCCATCTTAGAAGTTTATGAATAATCTACAAGACGTGCCAAAAGTGTCTGTTTTCCACTCTTTGGTAGAAGTGAATGGAGAGAGCTACGCATGCGTGTCCAGCTCTCTATTCACGGCAGCCATGTCACCAGGTGGTAATTACCTAAGATCTGAACACCCCTTTAAGGCATCCGTCCCACCTGTGATTGTCATTCTGGTAAGATCCATGGTCTAAATCCTTTCTTATATTTTACCTCAGATATAAACAAGGAAGATGTGGACATTTCAGATAAAGATCAGATGGATTCTTCTGATGGACTGAAGGATGCGATTGACAATGAAGATGCCATTGAAGAGGACATTGAAAGTGACAAGGAAGATGACCAGGCAGAGGACAGTGAAGATGGTAATTCTAATAGCAATGCTAAGAATTCTGAAGAGGACTCTGCAGTGGAGAAATCTGACCCTGAAGATGAAGAAGAACAGGATAGTCATCCACCACGGCCAAGCACACCGGAGACTGAGAGTGCCTTAAGACATCGCAAAACTGAAGCTGCAGACGGTGGACAGTAGACCTCCATATTTCCATATTTTATGGACCAAAGATATGTCCGCACTATTTTTGCTGCAGTTTTTTTATGGTGTTGTTTGTATTTTGCATGGAAACTTCCTTTATTACAGTAATTTCGTAAGTAAGTAAGTTTTAGAAATTGTCTCCAGTTGTGAGTCCACAGCACAAGACGTTCACACGTTGTTTTTACTTGGTTTCAGGCATTGACATTATGTCTGAAGAACCCGCTTTATGTCAGTTCATGTCAGTTTGAAATAAGGGATTAGTCCGACAATTTTAACAATTATAACTCTTTTAAATGTTTACATTTTTGTATAGTTTTTGTTTGTTACTGTGCTTGAAGGAGCATTTCAGCTTTTCAGGCACTGTACATATCGTATTCAGTTAGATACATCCATTTTTACATGTTTTGCACAGTTCAAAGTGTTTGCCAAGATTTAAATACTGATGACCTATCCTCAGGATCTGATCAGTGGGGGTCAGACACCTGATACCCCCGCCAATCAGCTGTTCGAGAAGGCATCGGAGTAGCTGTGAGCGCTGTGGCCTTCTCGCAGCTCACCAAGCACAGCACCATACATTGTACAGTGGCTGTGCTTAGTATTGCGCTCAGCCCCATTTACTTGAATGGGACTAAGCTGCGCCAAGGCCATTTGACCGATGAATGTGACCACGGCGCTACTGTGAGTGCCAGTGCCTTCTCAAACAGATGATCGGTGAGGTTTCTGGTTGTTGGACCAGAGGATACGTCATCAGGATTAAGATCTCGGAAAACCCCTTTAAGGAATCGTTTACCGAGGCGCAGCATTATGAAACTGGCTGATCTGTTACATGTGCACTTGGCAGCTGAAGACATCTGTGTTGGTCCCACGTTCATATGTGTCCACATTGCTGAGAAAAATTATGTTGTCGCCTCTAGGAGCAACAGGGGCGTTGTCGTTACTCCTAGAGGCTCTGCTCTCTGTGCAACGGCCGCTCCCTCTTCACTTTGATTGACAGGGCCAGGCGTGATGATCTTTTTACTCCCTGGCTCTGTCAATGAAAGTGCCCTGTGCACGGCAGTTGCAGAGAGAGCTGAGCCTCTAGGTGTAACAGCAACGCCCCCGTTGCTCCTAGAGGCTAATTTGCATACATACTCAGCAATGTGGACACATATGAACATGGGACCAACACAGATGTCTTCAGCTGCCAAGTGCACATGTAACAGGTCAGCCAGTGTCATAGGTACAAATCTGCTGACAGATGCTTTTTGGTTATAATGATTTTTAAGCGACTGCCTCTTGAAATAGAGGAATGATACTTACCTGCTCCACGCTGCTCCCATCCTCCATGCTACCTCCGCTGTCTCCATCCTCCGCTCCCTGTACTGCTTACATTCGGTGGTACATGGTCACTTGCATCGCTCCTGCCATTAACTGGCTTCTTTGGTGATGTCACAAGCTTTACATCACTGCTGAAGCCAGTCATTGGCTGGAGCGGCGCATGGAACCACGTCCATACACTACTGTATGTAAACAGTGCGGAGACTGGAAGGTGGAGACATCTGTGGAGTGGCGTGGAGCCGGTAAGCATGAATCTTCTGTATCAGCATGGCAGGCTGCAGGCACTTGATTAAAAATCATTATAACCGGAAAACCCCTTTAAGTACCCCATCCTCCCCATTCTAGTGATGTAACTGGTAAGCACATTACATTAGTGTCATCTGAAGGTCTGGACTGTGACCTGTAATAGAGTTATCCATTAGTATAGGGCACTCCATTTTGGCTCTGGTACTCCAGTAGGGTCTTGCCTCTTACATAGATAATAATCAAATTGGACACTCCAAGGAATTTGCGATTACTTGACAATTTATCTTATAGTAAACCAAAGTGATACAAAATCAATGCATACACGACATTTTGGTCCAAAACACCGTCCAATAAATTATCAAGCCTTGACAGATTTCTTGGAGTGCCAAGTTTTCTTGTTCTGTATTAGTTTTAACATAATCTTCCTAATCATTCTGGCGAGGAAGATTAACTTTTGAATTATCTTCATTAGCTTTGTCATATTATTAAACATTTTAAAGTATTGTCACCTGGGAATCTGTAAAATGATAGATCCTTGGGTGACAATCTAATTAAAGTCCATTTGCTACACACAAGAGTGAAATACACAGACTGCAGTACAATACCGGCACTCGCTGTGAGATCTGTCTTTTCACTAGAAATGGAGACCTGTCTGTGTGCTGTCCACCACTTTCTGATGTCAGAAGCTTTCGTTATCACCCCAATACATGGCCTTATTCACATCCCCATAGTTTATAGTGGTTAAGCAGTGCTAATTACTCATGGTCATCCATTTGAAACATTATAAAGCATGTTGCTAAGAATATTTGCAAAAAAAAGTAACCTCTTGAAATTACCTAACATTCTGCATTGGTTACCAAATACAATGTTATCTTTCGTAAGGAGTCTTATAGGCCAGGCAATGTTTCTCTGGGAAAAATGTACAGAAATTTGCTCTCTTTCTAAAAAGAAAGCTGAGCCTCTAGTGCCACCAGATATAAGATCTTTAAGTCAATGTTTGACCTTTTAAACAGGTTTGGAGATATAATTTAGGATTATAGCTAAGCCAGTATCTCATCTGAAGACAGTTGTTTCGAGTCAATTGCCTCTCATCAGTACAGAGCAGAGAGAACAGGCTTAACTAGGTGAGAAGTCTTCATCAGGATCTGGGGATGCGCTTTCTCCTTATAAAGAGCACCTAGTAGGCGTAAGGAGTCTTATAGGCCAGACAATGCTGGCTTAGCTACGCAATCTTCATGTCTTTTTATCAGCACATTGAGTAAGTGTTTTATTTGTAGTTAATGCAGAATGAATTTGCTTACTTTTTCTCACAACTGTACATTGAAACCTCCCCAAAAGATCACCCCTTTTCTGTGACATATGTTATCTTTTATATACTGGCCATCTTCTGTGAAAGGACCAACCATTTATCTACTCTAGTTTTAGTTGGGCCTATTAGAACACTGGTCCATTTGCCTTATTAAAGCATAAGGAGATCATGGAGGGGGTCCTCACCGTAATACCCCTCTATATGACCCAGTAAACAGCTGTATGCTGTGATAAGTGGACAGCCAATCACCTGACAGTTTTATGTTTATGTCATTGCTTTAACGTGGTATGTAATCCATTCTAGACATATGCATTTACCTGCATGACTCTCCTTTTTAAAGGCATTTACAGAATTTGTCACTTTCTGTTACAGTAAATAAGATATAAAGTATATATGCTGATGTTACGGACCACTGAATGGAGACTTTGCTTGAATAAGCTTCTCGCTTACACTTTCATATACGGCTTCATGGCAGATATGGGTTACCTATAGATGTGTCCTTCCTTGCCTTTCTTCTATTCTCACCATGTGTCCTTCCCTACCTTCCGGCTGGAGATATCCCAAGATGACCTGCTTGGTAGAAAATAAAACTTGCATTGCTGACAGCATCCAACAGAATAATGCAAAAGTAATTTTTTTAAAGCTGGGCATGTGGTGCCACCCATCTCTAGGTATCTTGAGCTAAGAGGAAAGGTAAGGAAGGGCCTAAATCCTTGACTTTCTATGTACGTATATCATCCCGACAGGGTTAGTATACAAGGAAGGCCCTTCACGCACCCCGAATATTGGGACATAATCTGCTCCTGCCGTCATAGCTGTCAAGCTTAATACTTTGAGAATAAACCTGCAGATAAAGGTTACTCTGTGTGTCACGAAAGTTATATAATTTTCCAATATAGTTTTTGTATCAATTCATTGTGGTTTTCAGTATCTCCTATTGTTGTCATTTAGCCCTTCCTGACTTCAGCTGTACATGTAAGACAGATGTCGGACTTTTTAAAGATGGCCTGCTGTTTTACAACAACTAAGATTATGGACTTTTAACCTCTCAGATGCCGTGGTCAATGGCAAACACCTGCCATACTAAAGAGCTTGATAGGACCATAGTGATTTTCCCATACTCTGCAGTGGTAAATCATTGCAGTCTATGGTATAAGTGATCTAATATTTGCATGTTGAAGTCCCCTAGGGGGACCAAAAATAAAGGTTAAAAACAAAGGGTAAAGGTTATTTAAAAACAATAAAAAGTTCAAATCATCCCTTTCTACAAATTAAAAACAAATCAACAAACTAAAATAAAAAAAAAATAAAAGTGTTTCTCCCCTATGGTGTATGGCATAAAATGGCCAAATCACCATTTTGGTCTCTTCACCTTCAGAAAATTGAATAAAGTGATCAAAAATTCATCCATACCCCAAATTGGTATCGATAAAAATTACAGATCGCCGTCTTACACAGGTCCATACACATAATGTTAGTACTAAATAGTAATGTCAGAATATGCCGATGCAAAGACATTTTTTTCAGTTTTTTGTGTTAAAGCCTAAGAAAAAACTATAACAATTCGGCATTGCCTTAATCATACTGACACGCAGAATGAAGTTATTTTTACCACATAGGGAAAGACCATAAAAAAGACTCCTGTGTAACAATGCAGAAATTACGTTTAATTGAATTCCACCCCATATAGAAATTTCCATCACATGATTAGAACGTATCACCTGAAATAATGAAGGTTTCTATGAATGACAGCAAACAGAGATCTTGAAAACTGTGAGGAATTTCCATAGGAAGTATATTGGAAAAACGTATAACATTTCATCACACAATAAATAACCTTTTAACAGAGAACGAGCTTCTGATTTTTTTGATTGTATTTAAAAAATGAAAATGGAAGAAAACAGGAAGCGGACATTTACCATACTTTTTACTTGACAGCTTTTTGTTTCTGTGTCTTTTTTATTGTTTTTTGTTTTTTCTTGAAGGTTTAACTGGGTATATGAAGGGATAAAGTTTTAGTTTTTGTATTTTTTTTTTTTAGCTTGAACGTGTAAATATGGAATAATCCTGTTTTATAGATCTGTGGATCTTTCTTCAACAAGATTATTTTTCTAACAATTTTAATGGCTTTGGAAGCTTTGATGTCTTGCTATCGCTTCTTGCACAAGGAGTAAGATTACTGGTTGCAGTTTTAGTATTTGACTGCAGGAGACAAGATGTTTACATTGGCTTAAGGGTCATGTTTGGATCCTTTAAGATAATTGTAATGTACAGATTTGTAATCCTTTTCAGTGTCGGGCGTAGTACAATATTCTAACCTCACATGAACTCTCAGCATGTGAAAACCGTATGTATTAGCTTATGTTTACATGTGGCTTTGGCGTTTTCATGTACCTTTTGTAATAATTTAACCTTCCCTTTAGGGTTTGGGGGAAAAAAATTAAAGCGAAATATAAGTAGGCCGAACAGTATGTCGTTAGCACACTATTAATTAGCTCAGTTTTGTAGCCTTTTCTCTATGCAATAAACACAGTATTGTTTGAGGGATTTTGTACTGCGCCATCTTGTGGTAGTGAGTGAAAATTACTAATTGCAATAAAGCTGTTATAGCAACATTCTTTGTTTGTTAGTTGTTTTTTTATTAAACAGTAGCACAAGATGAAAATATTGTGTAAGAAAACAATTTGGGGGGCACGTATGAAATCTGCTACCCCTGTTTTTGACATTATGTGCAAAATGTTGAGACTTTTGGTGAGCTTCTCCTTCCCACACCACTTTCATTAGTGGAGTGAGAAGTTGGTCAGGTTTTGCCTGCAGATCATTTTTAAGTCATATTTTTGAAGTATGACTGTTTAAAATGTTGCAAAAAAAAAAAAGTTGCAACTCCACACCAGGTAACCCCCAGCCATACTTTCACTGAAATAGGCACAACAGTATTGCACTTGCACTGAATTTTTAAAACCATGAAGCCATCATAACTTTGGTGCGGGTTAGGCTACTTTCACACTTGTGTTGATCATTCTGGTATTCAGATCCGGCAGAGGATCTCAATACCGGAATGAAACGGATCCGTGTTGATTTTGCCAGTCGGGATGCATACATTCCATCCCAGAGAAAAATGGATCTGTCATTAAGTACATTGAAAGTCAATGGGTGACGGATCCGTTTTTTTTAGGCTTCTTAAAAAAACGATCCATCACTATTGACACATTGTTTTCAGTGCCGGATCCTTTTTTTTCCCCCTAGTTTTTATGACCGGACACAAAACCGCAGCTTGCAGCAATTTTGTCTCCGGGCCCAAAACAGAATGTGGTCGGAACGAAAGACACCTTGATGCATCCTGAATGGATCTCTTTCCATTCAGAATGCATGAGGACAAAAGGGAAACGGAAAACAACAACGCAAGTGTGAACGTAGCCTTAGTAACTCCAACGTTAAATCTAACTTTAAAATACACCAATGGTGATATATTCCCCCCTTCCCCTTTGTCCTTTTCCTGATTTGCGATTGCAAATGTATAATTATTCAAGTAAATCTGTACTTCTGTGTAAGGAACCATATTTGAACCTTATTTAACCCTTTGACTCTGCAGCCAGTTTTGGCCTTCGTGACCAGGCCATATTTTTTAAATCTGACCTATGTCACTTTATGTGATAATAACTTTGGAATGGTTTAAGTTATCCATGTGATTTTGAGATTGTTTTTTGGTAACACATTTTACTTCATGTTAGTGGTATATTTTGGTTGATATGCTTTTAGTTTTTTTAAAAAAAAATAGGAAATTTGGTGAAAATTCATAAAAAATGGCCATCTTCAAAGTTTAATAATTTCTGCTTTTCAGACAGAGAGTGATACCACCCAAATGAATTTATGAATAACATTTCACATATGTCTACTTTTGTGTAAGCATCATTTTTTTATGTTTTTTTTTTTTTTGCAGACTTTAGAAGGCTTGCAACTCTAACAGCAATTTTATAAATTTTCATGAAAATTTCCAGAAGCATTTTTTAGGGACCAATTCAGTTTTAAGGTTTTTTTAACAGTCTCTATATTAGAACCCCCTGTAAAACACCACACATTTAAAAGTGCACCCCATAAACTATTCAAAACAGCAAACAACATTTTTTAACCCTTTTGTCTTTTCACAGAAGGCAGATTTGACTGTAATACTTTTAGGGTGCTATTGCGCATTTGCAGAGCCCCTGAGATACCAGAACAGTGGAAGCCCCCAATAAGTAAAGTAAGGTAGCATTTAGTGAGGTGAATGGTCTTAATTTTTTAGGGTGGCATAGAAAATTACAAAGTATTAAAATGGAGCACTGTGTGGTAAACTTCAAAGCATCCTGAAATACAAAGAGCTGGCTTGGAAGGGCAGGATGGACAAAAGTAACGTGTGTCAGTCTTTTTCCTCTTTTGGAGCACACACGACATGCTCTTTGGGGATATTTTCTTGTCTCTGTTGAGGGAATGATGGCCACAAAATGCCTCTCTGTGAGTCTTTTTGCATCCTCACATTCTAATGGACCTGAAGGGGAAACATTTTTGAAAAGGAGGTCCTCAATTACTTTTTCTTGGTAAGCGAGGAAGCGGACATTAGTGGTGGATTTTTTGAACAAAACAAAGGAGTTGTACATGGCCATCTGAAAAAGGTAGATGCTGATTTTTTTGTACCATGCTTTGGTCTTTCTCAGTGCTAGGTAAGGCTGAAGGACTTGGTCAGCCAGATCCACACCACCCATGTACCGGTTATATTCTAAAATACAAAACGGCTTCTGCTTTTCGGTGGTGGATCCCCTTTCTGTTACTCCCATGGTGCGGTCAGTGTGTATGGTACTCAAAAGAAATACATCTTTCTTATCTTTATACCTGACTGCAAGAAGCTCACCACTGCGAAGGCAACTTGACTCCCCCTTTTTCAATGTGAGGCTGACAAGTGTTTGTGGGAACCCCAGTCGATTTTTTTAATAGTCCCACAAGCCCCTGTATTTTGTGCCTGCAGATTTTTATAAAGGGGTATACTTGTATAATAGTTGTCAGTGTACAAGTTATACCCCTTTTGCAGAAATGGCCTGATCAACTCCCATACAATTTTTCCGTTTATTCCCAGGTAGGGAGGGCATCCTGGTGGACTGAGCTGTCGATCCTTGCCCTCATAAATCTGAAAGGCAGATGTATAGCCTGATGAGCTTTCACACATTTTATATATTTTGACTCCATATCTAGCCCTCTTGCTAGGGAGATATTGCTTGAAACTAAGCCTCCCTTTAAATTTCACTAAGGATTCGTCAATGGAGATATTTTGTGTGGGGGTATATAGGGTTAGAAATTTTTCTGACAGAATGCTTAGGAGAGGCCTGATTTTATAGAGACGATCAAAGTCTGGGGCATTGTTTGGTGGGCAGTTACTGTTGTCGTTAAAATGGAGAAATCTCAACAGGATTTCATAGCGATTTCTGGTCATCACTGTAGAAAAGGTGGGAGTACAGTGGACTGAGCTTGAGGACCAGTATGAACGAATGGTTGACTTTCTGACAAGACCCATTGCCAGTGTTAGGCCTAAAAATTTTTTAATTTCTTGAATGTTCGTTGGGGTCCATGCATTTCGTCTTGCATAAGCTGACTGGGGGTTTTTCTCTAAATATTGGCATGCATAAATATTGGTTTGGACAATGATATGTTCTAATAAATTGTCAGTAATAAAGAGCTGAAAAAAATCACTTGGACATAAGCCATCCACACTGACATTTACACCTGGGATGGCATTGAACTCTGGCACAAATGGGGGGGCAGAATTTGGGGGCCCCCAAATAGGAGATGCAATTTCTGGTGGAATAATATTTTGTAGATCCTGTGCAGTGTCTTGCAATCCCTCGCTTGTACTTGGCATGTCAGACATGTCAATATCCTGAGGTGTACGTGCTCTAGTCCCTTGTGACAGACTTTCACTGCATCTTGGACTTTTCCTGGGTGGAACAAATTCCACATCCCTTTCACTGCTGTCTGAGTCACTAACTTCAAAACCCTCAAAGGGACTATCATCATCTGATCCGCCACTTTCGCTGTCAGAACAAAGGAAAGCGAAAGCTTCTTCAGCACTATATACCTTGCGTGCCATCTTTTTATGTATTTTTCTGTGACTTTTAAAATGAAATATCAACTGTAACTACTAACCAGAAAAATTAATATCTCTAATGAACAGAAGTGTACAATATATGATCAATAAAATGACCACAACTAATCAACTGAAGGATAACAGGAGAACTGGATGGACAGATGTCTTTTTTCGTCCTTATAAACTATGTTACTATATTACTATGTTAAGAGTGGCACCGATAACTAGTTACGTGTTCAGCGATCAGCGCTGACACTGAATTGATAGAATCAATAAAAGTGTATATATGTATATAGTGTATATATGTATATAGATCTATGGGATATTATACAATACAATGAATGGTTTGTACAGTGTTACGAAATTAATAAAGATTTTTTTTTATGGATGAAATGTAGTGATTTATTGAAATTAATAGAGAGAACCCTATCTAAACTGTATAACTAATCTACCTAAACTACCTAGACTAACTAAACTACCTAAAACTACCTTCCTACACTGTCTGCCCTACACCAGCTATGGGGAGGTGAAGGGGTTAATGATTCTTGACAGTTTTATGACTTTTTAACAATTCTGTCACTATGTGACAGAAACTGCTGCAGCTGCCTGGAGCTTTGATCTCTCTTCCTCTCTGCCAGAGAACGATCTGACAGAGAGGAAGATAAAACAAAGTTTCAGGCAGCGGGAACCTTTGTTACTATAACACACTTTAGTGTGATCACCATGATTGGATAATCATGGTGATCACGTCATCGGGACCTGAGCCAATGTGGTCCGATGTCTCATCTACTCCTGGGCTGCTGTGAGCGCTCTGCTCCGCCTGCTCTGAGCGCTGGAGCAGGCGTGAGCAGCGCTTGCAGCGCTTGCAGCCCAGGCTCATATCGGGGCTGGCCGCACACAGAAAAACCAGCGATCCTGCTGGTAAGTACCCGCCCCTCCTGCCCACACTGCCGGTGCTTCTATAAGCACCCGGCACTTCCAGCAAATGCTGCGCTGAGAAGCGCTAGCATTGCTTTTACCAGCCCACGTAAATTAACGGGCTGCAGGTTTAAGGACCAGCCCTGCAGCCCGTTAATTTACGTGGGCTGGTCTTCAAGAGGTTAAGGAGGTGGTTGGGGGAAGTTATAACTGCAAGCTTCAGGGATCACGTGATAATTAAAGCTAAATTTGCAGCGGTGCTTCTGTTAAAGGGATTGTCCTGTTTTTGATATTGATGGCCTATCCTCAGAATGGGTCATCAATATCAGATTGGCTGTTTGAAGAGACTGCAGTGCTCATACAAGCTCAGCGTTCACTGTTTACCTGCTGGCCGTCGATATTACAACTGTTCTGTCCCATTCACTTGAATAGGATGAATGGGACGGAGGAGCTGTAATTACACTGCAGTGTCAACAGCAAGTCAAAAGAACGCAGCCCTCACAGAAGCACTGCATTCTCTTCAAAGCGGATCGACAGACCCACGCCAATCTGATATTGATGGCCTATCCTGAGGAAAGGTCATCAATATCGGAAACGGGACAACCCTTTTAATCTACTTGTAGCATGCATGCAGAGCTGTGTATTACAACTACAAAAAATGCTTCTGTTACAGCTTCCATATAGGTGTTCACTTAGCTTTTCCTGACATGAATAGACAGATTTTCCATTCAGGAGTCTAAGAATTGCTGGTTTACTCCAGATCCTGTTCACATATGTTTACAGATGTCTCCAGAATCCATGAAAACCTGTGTGTCTCCATGGTGACAGACTACAAAGATACCATATGTAGTCTGATGAAGCATATTTTTTACCTTTCGATCTGCCTCTTCTTCTTGCTAAAGTACATACACATCAACCAATAACATGTTCCTCAAAATGGTGCCATCACAAATAAAACTCATACCACTAAAAAAAGCTCTCGTACTGCTATTTTAATAGAAAACTTTGAAAAATGTTATGGCTTTAACAATTTGGAGGTTAAAAAGCAAAAAAAAAAGTAATAATCATAATGCCATGATTAAGTGGCAAGCTAGGCCTTAATTGGTTAGGGTGTGTTAATACGAGAATATGCTGCAGATTTTACATTGTCTTATTGCGGTCAGAAGATTTGCAGCATATTACAGTATCAGCAAATGAGGTCAGATTTTACCAAATCTTCATAAGTTGTGGGGCTCCTATTTTCTGTATTGCCATAGGCTTGCAGCCGTCACTGGGGTAATTTAAAGGGGTTGTTTAATTCCAAATGACATTTATCATGTAGAGAAAGTTAATACAAGGCACTTACTAATGTATTGTGATTCATTTTTCCATCACATTGTACACTGCTCATATCCAGAGGTTATGGCCACCTCTGCACGTGCCTATGTGTGCTCCCATGGTCTCGATCACCAGAGATGCTGGTGCTCTTTCCTATAGTATACAGGCATGACCACCGCTGCTGGATTGCAGGGTGGTCATAACCTCTGGAAACAAACGGTGTATCATGTGATGGAAAAATGAATCAAGTGAGTAAAGGAAGCAATATGGACAATCACAATACATTAGTAAGTGGCTTGTATTAACTTTCTGTACATGATAAATGCCATTTGCTGAAGTGAGAAAACTTGTTTATGAGATTTATTATTGTGTTTAACCCCTTAGTGACGAGTGACGTACTATGTACGTCATGATGTGGTGTTAGTTACCACATCATGACGTGCACAGTACGTCATGAGCTCCAAGTGTCACCGCAAGTAAAAGTGACCACCGCAATACCACATGATCTAACCTGTCAGATGAACATTATAAAAAACAAAAAATAAATACAGTACCAAAACATCCATTCTTCGGTTACCTTGCCTCCCCAAAAAAATAATATAGAGCAATTAAAAATCATATGTACCCCAAAATAGTACAAATAAAACTGTCATCTTATCCCATAGTTTCCAAAATGCGTCAGTTGTTGATTGTTTGTACTATAGGGTGCATCTGGGGGGCTTCAAATGGGACATGGTGTCTAAAAACCAGTCCAGCAAAATCTGCCTTCCAAAAACCATACGGCACTCCTTTCCTTCTGCGCCCTGCCATGCGCCCATACAGCAGTTTACCACCACATGTGGGGTGATTCTGTAAACCACAGAATCAGGGTAATAAATATTTGACTTTTGTTTGGCTGTTAACCTTAGATGTGTTAAAGAAAAAATGGACTAAAGTGGAAAATCTGCCAAAAAAGTAAAATTTAGAAATTTCATCTCCATTTTCCTTTAATTCTTGTGGAATACCTAAAGGGTTAACAGAGTTTATAAAATCAGTGTTAAGTAACTTGAGGGGTGTACTTTCTACTATGTAAGCCCCACAAAGTGACTTCAGACCTGAACTGGTCCTTAAAAAGTGGGTTTTGGAAATTTTCTTAAAAATTTTAAGAATTGCCTTTAAAATTCTAAGCCTTCTAATGTCCCAAAAAAATAAAATGACATTTACAAAATGATGCAAACATAAAGTAGACATATGAGGAATGTTAAATAATAAATTTATGACTGTCATGAAGTACAATGTGTCACGAGAAAACAATCTCAGAATGGCTTGGATAAGTAAAAGTGTTCCAAAGTTATTACTACATAAAGTAGTACATGTCAGATTTCCAAAAATAAGCCTGGTCACGAAGGTGCAAAATGGCCCGGTCATTAAGGGGTTAAAGGGTTTTTCTGGGAGTACAACACTGCTTATCTATACTCAGGACAGGTGATCAATTTCAGATCATTTGGGGTCTGACTCCTGGCATCCTTGCTAATCAGCTGTTTGAAAGGACCACACATTCAGATGAGTGCTGCGGCCTCATCACAGCATATCAAGCACAGCGCTGTACATTGTATATCTTTTGTGCTTGGTATTTCAGCCCAGGCCCATTCACTTGACTAGGACTGAGCTGCACATAGCCCATAACTGTGATGTCACTGGCCTAGGAATGGGTACCACAAACACTTCAAACAATTGATCAGTGGGAGTGCCAGGAATTGAACCCCAATGATCAGATACTGATGACTTCTCCTAAGGATAGGTCAAAAATAGTGTACCCCTAGAAAAACCCTTTAAATTCTAATTGGAACTCCGTGTCAGAAACCCCTTTAACGGTGGCTGTATCTGCAGTAAATACCCCCTAGTGGTGACTGCAGGCAAGCAGGGGATCTAGAGCTATGTCTCCAAAAAACAATGGGCTTTAGCCATCTATATACCGTATTTTCGCTTTATAAGACACACCCCAGATTTTAGAGTAGGAAAATAAGAAAAAAATATTTTTCATCAGACCTCATATCAAATCTTCATATCAGACCCCCCCATAAAGTTCAGGACATCATGTCAGACCCCCATCAGTCCTCAGATCAGCCCTTTCAGACCCCCATCAGACCTTAAATCAGCCCCTGACAGATCTGCACAGTCCTACCCCTTTGATTCTTTAGGCGGGTTTATACCACACAATGTTACAGCCAATTGTCGGGGAGGAAGTGTTCGTAGGAATGGTCGTTCTCGATAATATGCCTGAAAATCTAGCAGTCTAAATCCACCTTTTCTTGCATCTCTCCATAAGCAGATAGTCCTCTTATTCAACAATCTGACATCACTAGAGCTAGAGGTGCTGACATTAGAGACCATATCACAAGTGGGTAGAAATAATTGTGGCATTATTCCAAAATCCTGAAGCCACAAGCCCTGAAAGCACAAAGTGATATCTAGAAGAGTCAAGCAGTCGATATCCGAGTCCCTTGTGCCTCCTGAAAACCCATGGATGCTCGCACAATGCGACTCTTGTCCATGACCTCTACCTGGTTTATTTAAAATTCTGCAAGGAAATGTGAAGTGAGGGATTAAAGTTCTTCAGATTAGGCTTTTGGACTTTGCAGACAGAAAATATATTCAAATCAAACTATTTTTCTTAAAAAAAAAAAAAGTCAAGCGAGCAGGACGAGAGCGGTTTCAGAGGTTATATTATTACTGTTTAATATGAGCCTCATCTGGCATGCATTACCGCAGAGCACAAGCTGGCATGGGAAAACAGTTGACTCTGACCACAGCTGTTGGGATAGGAAGTTAATAGTTAGGGAGTTAAAAAAAGAGTTTGAGAAAACTAAATGTGCCCTCTGTTTACAGGCGCAGATGCATGCTGACATTAACCAGTGGCACAAACAATAAGCTCTTGCAAACTGGAAACACTCCTCGCCCGGCATGAAATATGTCTCGCAGGGCTTTCAAGGTCCAGCATGGATTTTTTTATTTTTATTTTTTGCAATAAACAAAACATTTTGCAAGCTACATTAGCATGTATAAAAGAGTCACACTACAGGACAAGGGAGGTTTATGGTGTGTTATATTAGACGATGTGACCTGGCTAATACAGAACAGTCATCCCACATCCCCTGCTATGATTTATTTCATGTAGTGAAGCCCACAGGAACACTGCGGTTTGGTGAGTCTGTGGGACAAAGTACAAAAATAGTGTGCTGGCAGCTGAATTAAACAATGATGTTCTCAGTTTGTACTCGCCGCCGCTGTTAGGTTTATTTTGGGGGCCACATATTGTTTTCCATCAAAGTGGTCTGGAAAGTTCAACTTTTCTCTTATGTTCTTATGCAGCAGATAAAACCTTAATATGTTTAAAAGGATTTTCCGAGATTTGCTGTATTTTTCACTTTATAAGACGAACCCTAGGTTTTAGAAGAGGAAAATAAGAAAAAAATATTTTTAATCAGACCTCATATCAGATCCTAAGATCAGACCCCCATAAGTATCAGGACATCGGATCAGAACCTCCATATCAGGACATCACATCAGACCCCTATATCAGCCCTCCATGTCAGACCCCCATCAGACCTCAGGTCAGCCCCCAATGTGAGACCCCCATCAAACCTCAGATCAGCCCTCAATAAGAGACCCCCATCAGACCTCAGATCAGCCCTAAATGTGAGACCCCAATCAAACCTCAGATCAGCCCTTTATTTCAGACCCCCATCAGACCTGAATACTCACTAGTATTCACTTTATAAGACGCACTGCCATTTTCCCTCTTACTTTTGGGGAAAAAATTGCATCTTATAAAACGAAAAATACGGTAAATACTGATGGCTTATCCTCTGGATAGCTGATCAGTAGTGTTGAGCGAATATAACTTACAGTCCGTGGTAGCGGAATCCATAACAAATTCTTAGATAACCCGAACCTTGCATGCCGAACTTGAAACACAAGTTTGCTCATCCCTAGTCATCAGTATCTGATCAGTGGGGGTCCAACACCTGGGACCCCCACTGATCAGCTGTTTGAGAAGGCACCAGTGCTCACAGTAGTGCCGCGACCTTCTTGTTGTTTACCAAGCACAGCGCCGTACATTGTACAGCAGCTGTGCTTTATATTGCACCATATTAACTTTCATGGGGCTGAGCTGCGCATAGGCCATGTGACCGATGAACGTGTTATCACTCGGCCTAGGGAAGGCTATGGGATTACTGCGAGCTCCGCTGCCTTCTTAAATAGCCGATTGCCAGGGGTCCCGGGTGTTGGACCCCCACCGATCAGATACTGATGATTTAAGTCTCAAATAAAACCCTTTAATATGGGTGATGGGGACTTTTAAAAATATGGACATATATAAGGCGCCTGCAAATGGCAGGAAATTTGGTATACATTCATAAGTTCATTAGGCACTGGCACATATGACACGTGTCACCAGCTGCCCTGATCTGGCGGACACATGATTCCTGTGAAAAGGTTTTAAGTTTTAAAGGGGTTGTACAGTGACTTAATACTGATGGGGGTCCGACTTCAGGGGTGTCAGGACTTGGACCCCCGCCAAAGTGATAATAATGTCCTATTCTGTGTCTGTCTGTCAGATGGACAGTTGTGCATGAACAGTCAGATGCAGATTGCGCATACGCATCCACATACAGTGTGCACATGGTCAGTGCCTGTGCATTCTTTGGGGGTAATATATGTAGCCCTGTTCTCCAAAAATATGTATTCAAAAAGTTGCAAAAAAAAATAAGATTTGTGACTTTTTGCGCATTTCATTGCAACATTTTACAATTGTTAAACCACTCATTTTTGAAGTTTTGAAAAAAGGGTGAAAAGTGGGTGTTATTAGCCCGTCAAGCTGATATAAGCCAGATTTATCAACTGAAGGTTTTTAAAAAGTCAGAAAGATGCACCAAATCTTTTTAACCATTTCTCGACAATTTGCAAATTATGGCAACACAGACTCCAGCAAACCGGACTTCCCCTCATCATAATTCCTCCCTGTTTGTAGGTTGGTGATGATTTCTCTTTATGTTTAGAAGTGACTCATCCATCTTCCTCTACTTTAGTACTTGCGCCCACACGTTTTATATTTCGATAATCACACAGTAACCTTATTAAAGTGAAATTCCATGTTTCTAAGCAAATCACAGCCAGTGAAAAAAAAATCAGTGAAGGAAACTTCTTAAAGACACAGGAGAAGCTGTGTTCTGAGGAGGAAATAAAACAGGAAATGTGTGTGTGGAGTCTTTTTTTCCACTGTGGGAAACCGAAGGAAGGTTTTTTTTCCCCTTAGTAAAAACTAGAATGAATTCACTGGGATGATGTCACCTCCTAATAGTGATGACCACAAAATACCTTTGCTATATTTTGGTGCACCTCAGCCAATTCCGTAAGTTTGTAGATATAACGTATTCAGGAAATCCTAAGTGCTCACTGTGGTATTAAATAGATGTCTAAATCTGTGCATTTTGAGGGTAACTGTGAACAGATCACAAAAAAAGTAACTCATGAAACTTCTCTTCCCATCCCAAGGCAAATATAGGTACATGGGCTTCAAATCAGGTTTTCAGTAATAACCTACAGTCAGGGGCGGACTGTGAACTTAAAGCGGCCCTGAAAAAAAAACAACAACTTAAAAGTGTTCCCTTGTTGTAAGTGGGTTCAAACTGACAGAAGGCGGGACCAACAATACCATATTGCAGCACAAAATACTGCCCCAACAGAGCGAAATACCTCAGTGTAACACAATTAACTGGACCAACAACATTGAAAACCACATTGCAATGCAAAATAATGAACCAGCACCAATATATACCTCCTCAGAAGCTGCCATGTCCTGTCCTCCTAATTCGGTGGCCACAAGATGGCAATATAGTTGAATCAGGAGGGCACCTGTGGTTGCTGGCCAGGTACATAACGATTTGACGCCCCCCTCTGGGAGCGACTGACAGGGGCGGACTGGGAACTTAAAGTGGCCCTGGAAAAAATACTAAAGGTGGCCCCATTTTGTAGGCAGGGGATGGAAAGCAGGGCCAGCAATACCATACTGTGATACATTATACCACCCAAACAGAGCCAAATACCTCAGTCCATCACAAAATACTGCCAGCAGCACAAAATACATCCCCAAAAACTTCCACTGGTCGGCCATCAGGAGAGCTTAGGCGGTCCTTTGCGCATCAGCCCACTGGGAAATTTCCCTGTAAGGTCTATGGCCAATCCGCCCCTGGTGACAGGTACTACTTATGGTACCTAGTTGCTGGACATGAGGTGGACTCGGGTGACCCTCCTGGGCTTCGGCCCACAGATGAATTTTCCTGTAGAGTCTATGGCCAGTCCACCCCTGGTGACAGGTCACTACTTATGGTACCTGTCACGAGTGGTCTTGCGTCTGGTATCAGACGTTCTGCGCAGCTTTCTAAAGTGACATAATTTGACATACTTTTCCCTTGGTTTGGTTGCTGTTTACCACACCCCTTCCCCTCAGCTGTTGCCGCTGTGGTTATTATCTTTCTCCTATTTACCCCTTCCTCTCCCAGTATCCCTTGCGGTTTATACTTTCTGCCTACTTAGTAGTGTGTGGTGTGGATCTCGGCTGAGATCTGGTTGCTGCGATATCTGCTTAAGATAAGTGACTTTTTCCCTTTTGTTGTTTTCCTTTTGGAGTCTCCTGTTCGTCCTTATTCTTGGAGGAACGGGTTTACTCTTTCTTGTGTCACTAGCTGCAGGGTTTTCTAGGGTGCATTTATTATTAGGTTCATGTGTATGAACTTTCCTACAACCCAGGCTTGTTCATACTGGTAGTCAGTCAGGGCCTAGTTTCAGGGTTCCCTGCAGGAGGTGACCGTTTCCCTGGTTTTGGTCTGTTCCCTTCCCTCGTACGCTCGGTGTGGCTATTCCCTCCACACCAGAGCGTGACAGTACCTAGTTGCCGGCCATGAGGTTGGCTTAGGTCGCCCATGCCCAGTGGCCAGTCCGCCCCTGCCTACAGTATATTGTATCTGGTGTGGCCCCATGTATCACAGTATTCACCTCTAGTGGCAGTGCTTCAAGGGGAACATCTCTCAAGAACTTGTGCGCAAAGGCTTTATGGGCTTCAGTGTGAAAATCAGTGTCACATGAAGGTTCTTTAAGAGCCACTCCTTCCTTAGGCAAAAAGACCTGCATCAAAGTATGAGTTGGTTGGCTGTTTTTATTGGCAATTGTTATGTAAATTACAATTTACTCTTGGAGGAACGGGTTTACTCTTTCTTGTGTCACTAGCTGCAGGGTTTTCTAGGGTGCATTTATTATTAGGTTCCTGTGTATGAACTTTCCTACAACCCAGGCTTGTTCATACTGGTAGTCAGTCAGGGCCTAGTTTCAGGGTTCCCTGCAGGAGGTGACCGTTTCCCTGGTTTTGGTCTGTTCCCTTCCCTCGTACGCTCGGTGTGGCTATTCCCTCCACAACAGAGCGTGACAGTACCTAGTTGCCGGCCATGAGGTTGGCTTAGGTCGCCCATGCCCAGTGGCCAGTCCGCCCCTGCCTACAGTATATTGTATCTGTTGTGGCCCCATGTATCACAGTATTCACCTCTAGTGGCAGTGCTTCAAGGGGAACATCTCTCAAGAACTTGTGAGCAAAGGCTTTATGGGCTTCAGTGTGAAAATCAGTGTCACATGAAGGTTCTTTAAGAGCCACTCCTTCCTTAGGCAAAAAGACCTGCATCAAAGTATGAGTTGGTTGGCTGTCTTTATTGGCAATTGTTATGTAAATTACAATTTACAGTTATATACTCTAATGAAAAGTTAAACATTGGGTAAAATGAACTAAAAGGCCCCCCGCCCCTCACATTTTCTCAGTATACGTGCATCAAACACCCTCAGGCAACGCAGAACATGGTCCTGAAGATTTCTGACAAATTTACATTTTTTTATTAAGTGAAAGAAATTTCTAATAATAAAAATTGATAATATATGTCACCTTGACCACTGAAGAAAGTTCACCAAAGAAATTTCTAATAATAAAAAAATTAATAATATAAGTCACCTTGACCACTGTATCTTACTTCTGTGTCGGAAAAAAGTGGAACGGGTACCCATTCTGAACACCATATTCCTCAATGTATTTGCATGACTGGCATAAATACATTAAGAAATCTCGTGTTTCCCTTCACACAGTGTTTTTTTTTTTTTAAACTGGCTGCCTAGAGCCACCACTAGGGAGAGCTCAATGCACAAGAATGTATACAGTTACCAATGATATTAAAGGAAATTGAAGCTCTCCCTAGTGGTTGCTGCCAGTAAATGCAGTGAATCTTTTTTGTAACAGGAGAAGCAGTTCAGCACCAAGCTCCATAATAATCATGTGATATGGCTCCATTGGACGTATGCCATTGGACCTGGGGACAATGGTGGAAAGTGAACTTTATCTTCGCAACTATTGCCAGGCAGCTGCTGCCAAGGCTAATAAAATCATGGAATCACTAATTGGGCACACATGGGATATTGTGTACAGTTTGAGTACCAGTTTATAAGAAGGATAAGGCTAAACTGGACTGGGTACAGGGGTCCCCAGCCAACGTAATTAAGTTAATGGCTGGATTGCAGGGTCGGATTAGTCCACCAGAGGATCCTCCAGTTGGCTCAAGCTCTGCTGCAATAGCTGGCCCCAAAGATCCAGAAGAAAAGATCTATTTGGAGCTGGCTTTAGAGTTAGTCACTCACCAAAAATGTCTTTAATTTCAAAACCTATTCAACATTACTGATGATGTAGGAGTAGGGCCCTGAGAATAATTTCCTCTGGTGGACCCAAGGGGTGGACCCAAGGAAGCCCAGTCCAACACTGGTGAATTGCAGTACCAAATATTATCACCAAAGTTTGGGAAAAAGAAGGCAATGGGGTGAATATATTAATGAACAGTAAAGAGATCTGCCACATTTTCTTTTTGTATCTATTGTAGGTCAGTAACCATGACAAGTGGCATCATTATGTCTAAAAGAAAAAGGTTTCACTTAACTTTAAGAGCAGTGAACCTATGAAACTCTCTGCCACAAGATGTTGTGGTTAATTTGTTGAGAGCATTCAAGAGGCATTCAGATAGCTTTATAGAAAGTTATGATGTTACAAGTCCTATACTAGACTAGATTGCTGGAGATGGGTAATTGATCCAGTTATTGCTCTGATTGCCATATTGGGAGTCGAAAGAAAGTTGTCCTCCAAGAATTGTACCTCATTGGACTGGAGTCTTTTTTTACTTTCTCCAAGTCACATTGTAGAATTTTATGTTAAACCTGATGGACTGTGCTTGATGGACTCATGGCAAATAACATGACTTGGACTGTTGTTAAAAAATTGGATTTTATTTGATAGACAGAATTGTTATTTTGCCATTGAAGTCAGTTAGAAAACAGACCCTAATAGAAAAGCTTTCATTAAAGTCTGTTATGCTATCAATTGTATGCATTACATGGGTTGTTTGGTTCTTAAAACCCATTTTCATATACCCTATTAGGGTATTCTGAGTATATTGAGAAGGTGTCCTCAGTCTTCTTTTGGCCAGAGAGGAGAACAGTTGTAAAGAGTGTCCCTCACTCTGGTTGCATTACACAAACAATCCATTGATGTGAATGGACACTGTGTAATGCTTAACTCCCCCTGTCGTGGTGCTGCAGATAGATTGAACAGTTACTGCCAGATTTCTTCACAGATTACAGCTGATTACTGGTGATTCAGAAGTGGGACACTGCGATAACAACTTTCTAAAATGTGGAGAACCAGAATCCTGATCATGGTCTCATTTTGTTTATACAACATCTGGTTATTCTGAAATAAAACCCACTGAGACACACTTATCAAAGGGTTTATGTGAGTACTGTGGACCCCAGTTGCCGTATTAAAGGGGTTGTCCGGGTTCAGAGCTGAACCCAGACATATGCCCAGTTTCATCCCTCTGGCCCCCCTGATATGAACATCGTAGCATTTCATGCTCCGATGCTCTCCCTTGCCCTGTGCTAAAACGGCTAGTGCACCGCTAAAGCCCGCCCATCAGAACCAGTGGTGTCACCGGCAACACTAGGCAGAAGCCGCCACCTAGCAGTGTAAAAATATAAACAAAAAAGTCCTTGTCCTGCGTGATGCAGCGCAGGGCAAGGGAGAGCATTGGAGCATGAAATGCCCTGATGCTCATGTCAGAGGTGCCAGAGTGTGAACATGGGGATATATCCGGGTTCAGCTCTGAACCCGGAAAACCCCTTGAAGGAGCACTAGAGTAAGTTGCCACTAAAAATATAATTTTCTTAGAAATGTCCATGTTTTATTGTGTAGGAACATGCAATAATGTTTATTAATAGGCTTTTTAAGCAGAAGAAATATTCAAAGTCAATACAACCCTCTAAAAAAAATCTAGATTACAATTAATTCAGTGTACCTCCAATTTCCCTTAAAGGGGTATTTTCATTGCATGTTCATGGCATTAGCGATTAATGCCTGACAGGGGCAGTTCTCACCCCTGGGACCTATCTATTGGGAGAATGGGGGTCTCATGTCTTGTTCAGTTATTCCCAATATCTCCATACTTCTCTATGGAAAGGGGGGCGGTTTTGCACATACCTTTGGTTCTTTCCATAAATCCCACAAACTGCAATTGACAGGGTCAGGCACAACCTCTCCACTGCACTCTTTTAAGAGACTGTAGCAGCCAGAAAATGGTGAAGGGAGGTCAACAACCATTGTACTACTGATAGGTCACTGGTGACTATGCCACAAGTGCTTAAGATCAGAATACTTTATTAACTTTTTTATTTAACCAAAATAAATAATTTATTTAACGCAGCAAGTGATCACTTTATCACCTGTTCATCGATGAGATCTAACAGTTGGAACTATTAACAATTATGAGAAGGAAACAGCCTTTTCACTCTCCATTTACAGTGTACATTTACTATACGTGCCCTGAAAGCACCCGGTGTAGACATTCAATGGACCTGTTGACCTCCATAATATTGATAGAGATGTACACTAAAATGAGGTTTTACCACAATACAGTCTCAGTTTGGATAAAGGTAAGCGTCAGTAAGAACGAGTTTCCTGTTAAGTGATCAGTATATCAGCATATCATCAGTAATCACTGAGATCCAGCATTATTACACACCACAATAGAGATGGGTTGACAACACTTTTGGCTGTAGAAAAGGAAAGATGGCCACCAGTTGTTTAAGCTGATTTGTAGGGGGAATTTCCCACACAATAAATATAACTGAGATAGGGCAAAGGTGTTCGAAATATTCAATTAGTGGCTTTACTCTAGAGAGGCATAATGGTTACAGTTCACTGCTCAAGAGGGTGCAGTTCTTATAACGTTTCTGTTACTGACAGAGGCAGACTGGCCATAGACCCTACAAGGAATTTTCCCAAAGCCCATAGGGCCACCCGAGCCCTCCTCACTGCTGATGGTTGGATACATACTACCGAGGAACTATAGGAGTTATGATTAGAGGAAGTCAGGGACAGGGGTGCACAACAATGAGGCCAGGTGAGGCGCAGCACCAGGTAGGGGCAAGAGGGGCGCAGTAGAAGGGCCATGAGCACTTTCATTGTGGCAAAGGGGTTAATTTAAGAAATTGGCATGGGGGCACCATTTCAGTTTTCACCTCAGGCAGCAGAAAGGCTAGGTGCATCCCTGGTCAGGCAGCATGCTGAAAGTAGGGTTGGCTCGGTGTTGTGGTCCACATCTCACCTCCTAAGCCCCCTGCTCCATATCCATATTAGAGGCAATTGGAGGAGGAGGACAGAAAATGGCAGCTATTGATGGCCTCTACAGAGGGACAGCTTCTCGAGAGGTATTTTGCGCTGCACTATGGCATTTGGTTCTGTGGGATGATATTCTGTGCTGTACTACAGTATCACTGACCCTGCCAATTTGTATTGGCTCCATTTACATGTGTTGCCCCACCTTCTGTCAATTTGGACCTGCCTACAACTTTGGGGCTACTAAGTTTTTTTTCCTGGACCACTTTAAGTTCCCAGTCTGCCCCTGGTTATTGATGCTTCTGATAACAGCTTTCCAAAACTAAATGACATGTAGAAAACTGCCATCCTGACACATCAACATTACTAAGCAACTTTTTTCAAAAATATAGACACGATATATAATAAACACTTTCTAACTGATGACCTATCCTCTGAATAGGTCATCAGTATGTGCTCAGTGGTGGTCTGATACCTGGGACCCCCGCTGATCACCAGTTTGAGAAGGCACCTTCTCGCAGCTTTCCCTAGGCCAGTGACGTTATATCATCATCCACGTGGCCAAGGAGCAGCTCAGCCCCATTCAAGTGAATGGGGCTGACCTGCAATACCAAGCACAACCACTGTACAATGTATAGCGATGTGCCTGCTGAGCTGAGAGAAGGCCGCGGCGGTGCTGTGAGCATCGGTGCCTTTTCAAACAGCTGATTGTGGGTGAGGAGGACAGGTCATCAGTTAGTGTCGAAAGAGTCAGATATACCTTCCCTCCCAATGAGTCCACCCTAGAAAGAGCAGTGTAACTTCAAAGCATGGGAACTTGTTGACTGATGATGATGATGATATTTTTGACAAACGTGTGGATGAAATGTGTCTTAGATTTGTTGAACAAGGCTATCCAAAGAAACTACTGAGGAGGTTTAAGGAAAAAGTAACAACTACTGAGAGGGATTGTACCCTACGGGTTAATTTGAATAGACGGGATAAGTTGTGTCGGATCCCATTTGCTTCTACTTATGGGAGATTTAGTAGCAAGATAGCACACATATTGAGGAAAGAATGGCACATTGTACAGAGAGGTTTACCCACAGTGGATGAATTTCGAGTACCCCCATTGATGTCATATAGAAGAGATACCAATTTATGTGACAGACTTGTCAAGACAGATATAGGTGGTGCACGGATTGATAAACAACAATATTTGGCCCCTAGAAAGATGGGGAACTTCCCATGTTTGGGATGTTGTAACTGTGGCAATATGTTAAAAGGAGATACATTTGCACATCCATATATGGGTCATGTATATCAGGTCAACGGTTTTTACACATTTAGATCTAGAGATGTTGTATACATGATCCAATGTCCCTGCAGTCTCATTTATGTGGGTGAGACAACTATGGAAATTCGTCAGAGGATAAATAAACACAAAAGTATGATCAGAAAGAAAATGGTTGATAAACCTGTTGCAAAACACTTTGTGGATCATGGACATTCAGTGAACCAACTGAGGTTTCGTGTGATTGATTCGGTTGGTGTTCTGAGGAGGGGAGGAGATAGGGAGAAATTATTGAGAAAAAAGGAATTAAAGAGGATCTTTACCCTGAGATCTTTGCAGCCATATGGGATGAATATAGAATTCAATGTAAGTAATGTTGATTAATATGTAATATCGTCCTGTCAGTATTGTGACCACTTAAGTTGCTTTAAAAGTGTTTTTAATTTTTTTTATAATTTTTTCATATGTTTCCACAGATGGAGAATGGTATACAGCCAAGACCCAAGTTGCATGTCATGTGGAACGTCTTTTTGATGAAATATTTAATTCCAGTGAGCATGCATAAGTCACTTATAATATACCGCTAGTTTGATATAATTTATGTCAAAGAATGTGCTCCGATTTTTCTATATATATATCTGGTGTAAATATGCCTGTGAGGACCGGCTTACTACAGTGCTCTGCCGATCGGGCAACAGTGAAGTCCGGTCGGCTGTTGCGACGCTGAAGACAACGGTTTCCATGGTGATGTAGACACTGCCATGCAGTGTATGTAGTATGGTCACGAAGGTAAACAAGACCAGTGATCATGTGACCGGGTTCAGAACACGTGACCGGAGCGTAATCATGACTTTAGTAGGAGGCGGTACAGGAAATGATATCGCAACGGAGCATGCGTCCTGGTAGGAGATAGACGCCGCGGTGACATGCACGTGGGAAATGGTTGCCCCAGTTCCATCCACCATTTGTCACTCCCACAGTTACACGTTTTGAGGGGTGAGTTATGTCATTATGTGATGTATACTTCTGATTGGTTCACTTTGCTTGACACATGTGATGAAATGATTAAAGAGAAAGTGTAGTGGGTGAAGTAATCAGAGGGAGGAGTTATGTGGACTATTTATAGATGACTTTATGCACTTTATATGATGCTTGATAAAGGCCAGGATATAGCCGAAACGTTGCACGGGCACTTTCTGTGGCCACTGTTTTTTGTACATTTTTATGCCTGAATAAATAGAAGATTTTTATGGAAATGCTGCCGTCCAATGTGAATTGTGGAGTATCTAGAGGGCCCTAAAGGATTATGGACCCGGGATTGGCTGTTGCATATTGGAGGTCGTTTGTTTGGCACCGTAGTGCTGCTTACAACATTTATTTTCTGGTCTCATATATTATAAGAAGAGATTATATCACCCCCATCCTTTCATTTCCCAGCAGAAAGAACTTGTAGGGAAAAGGTAGTTCAATGTAAATGAAAGTGTCCCTCGTATTTATTCCCACAAATTCGACTTATGAGTTCTGTTACTGGAAATACCTGCAGTAA
Source organism: Rhinella marina (assembly GCA_900303285.1). Taxonomy (NCBI): domain Eukaryota; kingdom Metazoa; phylum Chordata; class Amphibia; order Anura; family Bufonidae; genus Rhinella; species Rhinella marina. The sequence continues at coordinate 64,319 of ONZH01008582.1, read as the reverse complement.
GTAAGAGTTGGAACATTTTTTTTCAACTCTATGAATTGACCTGTAGACAAATTCTCTAGTACTGTAGATATGCAGTTTATCCAACAGATGGCGCCATCGCACTAGGGAAAACCTAACCATGAGCTCAATGATTGACTGTTTTGTTCATCGTGAGTTAATATTAAAATGCTTCACTTATATATCACTAACATGTTATACCGCGTTCTAGTTGCTGACTGTGTAAAAAACACTAAAGATGTACTAGACACTTAAGCACAACCATTCAACACTCAAGAAGTCATGGAAAGCATAAGGCCACCCCATGTAACATTTTTGATTTTTAAACATGTAGAAGTGTCACAAATTTTTCTTCATTTAAGCGGTATGCATTCAAAATGAGTCTGCCATGTGCCTGTGACCTTTCTGAGATATAGGGTGAGGCCATACCTAACAGTTGATGCTCCATTTAAAAGCTGTAAAGAACAAAAACACAATTGTTTTTAGGTGACAAATGCTGCTCTTTTACATTATGGATTTTGTAAAATACGTAAAACCCTATAAAACCACAGAACCAGAATTGCAAATTCACTATGTTTTGCAGTAAGTCCACTTAAGATTGCAGTTTTTTTCTGCATCATGGATGCACGTTTTGTGGCTTGATCACAGGTGGGTGTGAGCACAGTGGGCAGCAATTGGCAGTGCTTATGGGAAGTTTGCATGGACTAGCACATGTAAGGTGGTGACTGTGCATAGCATTCACCAATACCCCTTAGGGTCCATTCACACGACCGTATTTCTGGGTCCACATCCATTCCGGAATTTTGCAGAACGTGTGCGGACTCATTCATTTCAATGGGGCTGCAAAAGATGCTGGACAGCACACCATATGTTGTTTGCATCCGAAGTTCCGTTCCGCATCCCCGCAAAAAAAAAAAAAATAGAGCATGTCCTATTCTTGTCCGCAATCATGGATAAGAATAGGCATTTCTATCATAGGGCTGGCAACCGCAAAACACTTATGGTCGTGTGAATGGACCGTTAAAGAGTAATTAACTTGAACTGACCCCTCATGTTGTGCACCTGAACTGTTGTTGCAAAGTTATGCTGTGTGCTGTTAACATGGCGTTACTTTACAGGTACTGTGCCTTTAAAATGTTATGTTTTGCATGTCTGATAGTGGGCTCAGTGAGCTGACAATGCTCCCTTGTCATGTGTGCAGATGCATAAGTCTTGCACCACAGGTGATCTGTGAATAGGTGGAGCCAAAGTACATAATGAGGTGTTTTGGTGCACCTCATGTTCTTGATTATTGACCTTTTGGGTGCAAGAGGTTTGTGTACAAGACCTGACCATGTAGCTGAGATCTGGATCTTTGGAGAGCAGTTAGGCCCAGCTTGCATACATCTCTGAAGAGGTGGAAATTCAGAGAATCCTGCTGAGCAGATGTGGACTGCTTTCAGTACTTTGACCCTTCTGGACTACTGGAATCTTCTGGACTACTGGAATCTTCTATGGATAGCCCTAGAGATCTGTGAGCAAAATGACCTGAGTATCTGCAAGTGGTTGTAGTAGGCCACTTCCAATGTGTCGCTGTAGAGAGCTGGGTGGTAGACATGTCCTAGCCTGAAAGTATGAACAGAGACGGAAGCAGTGCCCCGCTGATGAGGCCCTGCATGGACTTATACCGTGACTTGCTCTGTGAGTGTAACAGAAAATGTGCTGCCAAGTTCTATGTCAATTGGAGACTGCAACTGCCATGCTGTTTGCCTTTATTTGCAACTGCCAAACAGAGTGCCCATTATTGTAACTACCATCCTTTGAGACAAATATAGGCTGTAATTTGCCAAGCCGTGCGCTTTTATTTGTAACTGCCAATCAAAATGCTTGTTATTGTATCCACCATGCTGTGTGACCAATAGAGACTATAACTATAAAGCTGTGTGCCTTTATTTGTAACTGCCAAACAAAATGCTCATTGTAACCACCCTACTTTGTGACCAACAGAGACTGTAACCGCCAAGCTGTGTGCCAATTCTTCTATTTGCCAATCTGTGTGCACAGGCTCTGTGTCATTACTACTGTTGCTCCAATTGCAGTAAAGTTCTGTTGCTTGAAACTGTGCTGTGTCTGAATCAGTTGTTGCCCCAAAAGTGGGGTATCATGCCAGGATTATGGGCCACAAAACACAGAAACTGACCCACTTACATACCCCTGAACCATTATACTCAACGTATTAAAAAATAGTCTTACAGGAAAATTATATAAATATAAAAGTAATACAAATGATAGATGATTAATTTTTCAGCTCATATTCTTGCTGGAAACCCCAATTATCTTAAGTGGTACTTGCCAGCTCCTGTTTTTTTTTAGCAAGGAACAGGTGCACATACTTTCTGAAAACCTTCACAATGCCATAAAATATAAAAGTCATCCTTGTTTAAAACAATGTAAGCAGAAAAAGCCAGAATATAATCTGCAAGTGATCGATGTCCCAATTCAGCATGAAGGAGAAAGTCCATTCTAAACCCCGTGTATCTGCAAAGCGGTGTTTATCCATTTACTAGGAGGTCTGTCACAGGTCATGTAAACCTGACACCGTAATAGTTATTTATTATCTTTCACCCCATACAGCAAATGCCAAGTAACCTGCTACCTATAGCAAGGGCTCGCTGACTCTGTGTACATCCAGGCTTAACATGTCTGCAAAACTAATTACTGTGGATGATTTCGAGCAACATGCAAAGCATTTTCTGAAAAAATCCGTATTTGATTATTATCGATCGGGGGCAGAAAATCAACAAAGTTTAGCCGACAATGTAGCAGCATTTTCCAGGTGAGAAATAACATCCGATGATTTACTCTTCATTTGCTGTTTTTAGAAATCATAGACATGTTAAAATTGAGGGCGATATTTGTTTTTGTGTTCTTTTAGGTATTTTCGCCCCTTGAGGGTTTGTTCACATGAGTTGGAAACTCTGCTGATGCTCCACTGTTGATTTGCAGGCAGAAAAAAGTGCAGCGTATTACAGTTACAGCAAAATGGATGAGATTTTACCAAATTTCATATGCTGCAGAAAAAAATCTGCTGTGTAAGTTGGCCTGTGGTGTGGATTTAAAATCCCCAGCACGTCAAACTTATACTGCAGATTTCCAACCTGGATTTTACCATTTGCTATGCATAGGATGAGCATTGTGACAAATCGATAAAATAAATCGACTACAAATCTGCATGTAACACATGAGGTTTTTGATGTGGATTGATGTGAATTTTGCAGCTAAAACCCCATCAAATCCACTTAGGAAATACACCCAGTGTGGCCATTCCCTAAAATAGTAATTTCCAACTTTTTTTTTACCATAGGGGCACCCCTAACAACCAGGGGTGCACCTAGGCTTTCTACTGTCTGAGGCGAAAACTGAAATAGCGCCCCTCCCTCCCCAATGCCAATTTCTTAACCTAACCCCTTCCCTTCAGCCCATGGCCCATCAGCTGCCCCTCTCTTGCCCCTACCTGGTGCTGCCTGAGGCAATTGCCTCAACTGGCCTCATTGGTGGTGCACCCCTGCTAACAAGGACTAGAAAGAAAGGTTTTCTCTTTTTCCAAAAACAGCAGCATGTCTACTCATGGGCTGTGTTTGGTATTGTAACTTATGCTCATTCAAGTAAATGGAGTTTTAGTAGCAGACACAACTCATGAACAGTAGTAGGCGCCATTCCATAGGGCTACAGCCCAAAGTAAACTTGCGCCTCACCAGGGCCACAGAGCCTGATACAACACGCCGCATGAGGTTCCCCTCTGTGGCTGGCTTCCTTTTCTCTTTGCGCGGCACATCCAGCTCCTTGATGAAGGCTCATGCCGAAAACGTTTGAGCTGACTGATGTTGAACCCGCATGTAATACCAGTAAAAATCACTTGAAGCAATCTTTTGGTGTAGGAGCTCTTTATTTCAATTCAACAACTCATGAACAGACGTGGACTGTGTTTTCTAGTCCTGGACAGCCTCTTTAAGATATCAATAGAGAGGTCAGCTCTCTCCTGTTCTTATACACGGCTACAAACCTCCTGCATAGACATAGATTTAGAAGATAACGTATTGGCTGCCTACTGGTGCCACTACAAGGAGCGTAGACAAGGCTGGACTGGGAACTTAAAGTGGCCCTGGAAAAAATACTAAAAGTGGGCCCGTTTTGTAGTCGTGTCCAAATTGATGGAAGGCAGAACCAGCAATGCCATATTGTGGCACATGATACCACCCCAACAGAGCCAAATACCACAGTCCATCAGCACAAAATACATACCCAAAAACTTCCACTGGACGGCTATGAGGAGAGCTTAGAGGCCCCCCTCCCCCAGGCATCAGCCCACCAGGAAATTTCCCTGTAAGGTCTATGGACAATTTGCTCCTGAGTGTATAACATGTTGGCTGTCTACATCTTCATGCTGGTGTACATTGAGCTGAATAATTATCTTATACCATGCTGTAAAAGACAATTTTGAGACAACTTTATTAACAACTAGTTTTATTGTTTTGATTTTTCAGGGTTCTCCAAGTGCTTTGTACAAATGTTTTGTTCCATAAAGCACATTATTTCTCTAAATGTTTTATCAATAAAATCTATTTGCTTTTTTGCATTATTAAGGGGAAATATATTGTGCCCCAAAGTTTAACTTTTGTTTTTGTACACAGTTTCCCATAAGTAGTAACAATAGACATTTTGAAAAGTATTTACAAAGGTGTAAGTACTATAGAGGTAAACCGTGTGACTGCTATGGGGCCCTTGGTAAGAGGGGTCCCTGTCCTGGCTAGCCTCATTTACTTTGCTATCATGTTGCAAGACCCTGTGCAGTATTTACTGTCTTCTCTAGAGGAACTGCAATACTAGCAAATAAAGCAGTGGAGAATTGGTAAGTTAAGGGTTTGATGGGATAGACAGGCTCCAGGCTCTTCTACACTGGGAGGCAAACCACCTCAAGTGGCCCAGTTTAGTCTTTACTATAGAGTCCTCTTTCTACTTTGTATGTCTGTGAGAAAATATATACAGTATAGTGGTACTACTTCTGCTTATGTGCATAAAAAAGATGTGCTTTTGGCATTTTTTTGTCACTGAAACATTCACATTTTATTAATTAGGACTATTAATTAGGACTTATGTAAAGGGGTTTGAGACCACCACTAGAAGTGTAGAAGGGCTTTTTATGAAAGCTACCATATAAAATTAATATGTTCCTAACAGTAACCAATCAGATAACAGTTTAATTTTTCATTTAATTTTTCTGAATACAAATTTAAGGGTTTTCTGGGACTTAGATATTGATGAACTATCCTGAGGATAGGTCATCAATATCAGATTGGTGGGGACCAACACCCGGCACCCCCACTGATCACCTGTTTTGGATAGCTGCTGGGGCTTGACACTATACAGTGGAGGGAACCAGAAGAACAAGGTTTAGATCATCACTATCTATCCTGTAAATTTATTGGTTGTTAAAGGCCATCCTTCAATGTTCTTTTTACACTAGCTATAGTAAACATCCTTCTCTGTGGCCTCCCATCTAGTAGTCTCGCACCCCTCCAATCTATTCTAAACTCTGCTGCCCGGGTTAATCCATCTCTCCCCTCTGCCAATCCCTTCATTGGCTCCCCATTGCCCGGCAAATTCAGTTTAAAATACTAGCAACTATATATAAGGCCGTCCACAATCTGTCACCTCCCCACATCTCTGGCTTGCTTTCCAGATACATCCCCACATGTAATCTCAGATCATCACATGACCTCATTTTTGTTCTCCTCTTGCCTGTTCTTCACACAATCATCTACAAGATTTCTCACATGCTAATAACCACAACAAAATTTTTTTTGTTAGTAAAATGGGAATACACATTTTATATTGCATATGATATAATTGACTGTTAATTATTACCTTTAAAAAAGAAAGTCACAAGATTTCTCTTCCCTACTTTGCTACCCCAGCACATCAGACTCTCCCCCTCCATCTTACGTTCAACAGTAACCTGAAAGCCCACATATTCAGGAAAGCCTACCATCTGCTGTCACCAGACGAGATGAGCAGCCTTTACCCTCACCTACTGTGTCCTTCCCCTTATGTAGGTGTAAACCTCTCTTGGAGGAGATGGAGCTTTAACCCTTTCACGACCGGAGCTTTTTTCGGTTCTGCATTTTCGTTTTGCGCTCCCTGCCTTCAAACAGCCATAACTCTTTTATTTTTCTGTTCACATAGCTGTATGAGGGCTTGTTTTTTGCGGGACAAGTTGTACTTTCCAACGCCACCATTTAATATTGCATACAGTGTAGTGGGAAGCGGGAAAAAAATTCCAAACCGGGTGAAATTGCAAAGAAAACGCTATTCCGCTACAGTTCTACGGGTTTCTTATTTACAGCGTTCGATGTGCATTAAAACTGATCCGTTACTTTCATTCTACTGGTCAGTACGAATCCGGCAATACCTAATATGTATAGTTTTTCCTGCGTTTTCATAGTGATAACATAATTAGAAAGTTGCCCTTTTTTTTTTTTTTTTTTTCCTTGTCAAATCTTGACCCCTATAACTTTTTGGTATTTATGTGTACAGAGCTGTATGGGGGCTCATTTTTTGCGGGACGATCTGAAGTTTTTATTGATACCATTCTGGGGTGTGTATGACTTTTTGATCACTTTTTATTTAATTTTTTTTAGAAAAAAAAAGTGACAAAAAACGGCAAATCGCCATTTGGACGCTTTTTTCCGCCACACAATTCGCCGTATTGGAATTTTTTTTTTTATATTTTAAAAGTACAGGCGTTTTCGGTCACGGTGATACCCATGATGTCTATATTTATTGTTATTTAGGTATTTATTTTTTACTTATACGGAAAGGGGGGTGATTTGAACTTTTACATCTTTTTTTATTTTTTATATATTTTTTAACATTTTTTTTTAATTTTTTTTTTACTATTAGAAAGCTCAAATATGGGCTTATAAATTGTGGCTTTTTTTTTTTTTTCTTTATGAGCAATTCTGAGTTTTATAGGCTCAGAAAACCATCAATTGCTCATTTCTTATCCTGGCCTGCCATCTAGTGGCCAGAATAAGAATTGCAGTTTGAAAACTGTAATCCTCACCAGCGAGGATTACAGTTTTCATATGGTGTACAGACACCCCGATTGGTCACACGGGGTGTCTGTACACCACCCGGAAGCGAACGCTTCCGGGTTTAGACGCAACTAGATGCCGTGATCACGTGTGATCACGGCATCTAGTCAACCCAGAAGACGCCGCCGATGTGGTAGGTAGCGGCAAGTCTCTGCTGTTAGAAACAGCAGAGACTTGCCGGCCATGACGCCCGCCGCACCCGCGAGCGGGCGCCATGTGCCCGCATCGCCCCAGCGCCGTACATGTACGGCGCTGGTCGCGAAGGGGTTAAAATTAATAATAATAATAATAATAATAATAATTTTAGCATAAATAATAATAAACAAGTCAGAGTATATACTGTAAATATAATATGTATAACAATGTTACTTGATAGCATAAGGATGTTTTATCATGGGAGTAGACAAGTAAAGGGTTTTTCCCATACTGATGACTTATCCTGAGGATAGACACCTTTGCCGAACAGCTGTTTAATGAGACCACAGCACTCATACAAGAGCTGCATTCTCTTCACTGTTTATCTGCTCGCCGTTGACATAGAAGTGGCGAGCATTGTAATTACAGCTCTTCCGTCTCAGTCACTTGAATAGAAAGAAGCAGTTGCAATTGCACTCCATCCCATTCAAGCAAACAGCTGATCAGTGGGGGTGTTGGGAGTTGGACCCCTGCAGATCTAATATTGATGCCCTGTCCTGACCTATCCGTCCCAGTGGTCATGTGATCGTTGAGGGCCTGGAGTCTGCGTAGACCCAGATCAGCTCTGCAGTGAGATTATGCAGCCCTGTACAACCTCTCTGGAACCACTATTCCCTCTGTAACAGAGGCTATTATGTTGGGCTCAGTTGCAGGAAAAATCAGCACAAAAAAAAAGGTAAACTTAAATGTCTCCAAAAGGTCTTGGTAGATAAAACAATAAAGACAAAATAAATAATAAAATAATAATAAAAATAATAAAAGAAACTCCACCACACGCCACACTGCAGCTTGTAGCTCAGCCACCAATGACCATAACCCATACATCCTACTGTATATATGAAAATGAAAGTTATGGAAAAGGGTCATGACTAAATAAATACTTTACAGTATTTGCACATTGTGCTATTAAAAAAAACACCTCTATTTTTTTTTACATTTGCCTGGTTATAAAAAAAAATTAAATAAATAATCTATTTACATAACTGAATGGAAAAAGTTCTGGCTTTCATCTATCTATCTATCTATCTGTCAAATATGTTTGTTCTGTCTGCTAGTGACAGAAGTAGGTTTCAGTGAGAGAACTATACAATGCTTTATTTCCCCTGTATTTTCTGCTAGGTTCGCCCAAAATGACATTAGATCATTGGGGGTCTCTGCAGTCACGTATTCAGCTTATTCTCAGCAAAGACAAGAAGATATTTTCCAAACGGGTACTCCTTTAAAGTGTTTATAGCACCAACATATTCCACAGGAAGTAAAGACACATATGGCAAAAATCATAAAACAAATGACCTTACACGAACAATGAGACAAGGGAACAGGGATCCTTACCATTTCTATATAATTAGGGGAGTAATACAATCCATGTAACTGTAGGTACTCATGTGCGCCTACAATGGGCAGTGCATATGTAGACAGCTATACTTTTATAGTCTTGTAATGATCAGGATAAACTCTCTTCTCCACAAATGTGACTAAAACAGTGTGACAGTAACAATATGATGTCTGGGTTATAAGTGGATTCAGTCGTAGAACTGCTTCTTGTTATTAGCACGTACATTAAACAATTGGCACATATTGCCGCCATGACAGAGGACCCTTTTAGAACTGACTTTCCTTGAAAACAGTTGCTTAATTGCAGAAAAATGTGAAAACAAACCCTAAACATGTGTTCGGTGTCTGAAGTTTGATTTACATATCATTGATGTTAGATGGAGGTTGTATCCTCGTGTTCTCAGAGATGTTTCTGCCACGGATCTCTCGACCACCATACTAGGACAGAAAGTGAGCATGCCAATATGTGTAGGAGCAACGGCAATGCAGAGAATGGCTCACCCTGAGGGAGAAACAGCAACGGTAAGAGGTAAACCTGCTCTCCTTGCACCACATTCAAATTATTGTAGTTAACATGATACATAGAGGGAGATGTATGCCCCGCGCTACAGGTGGAGGCGTCTAATTTATGATGAGGCATAAGCTTTGTCATAAATTAGGAGCATCCTCAGGCAGCCTGTGTGCCTAAACAGAAATCTGCAGCAGCTCAGTGCTGCCAAAGATTTCTGTCTTCATTTATGCCAGAAAACTGGCATAAGTTAAAATAAATGTGCCAGGTCTGGGGGACCCTCCCTCACAGCACATGCAAAAAAATTTGTCATACGTGGCATTTAAAAAGGCGCAAACACAGCTTTCGCAACTTTTTTTTACCACAGAAGCGTAGCATGGGGGAGAACTTATAAAGTCAGGGCTACAAGACATCATGCTAAGCTAGACACAAGAACATACCTCACAACTCTTATATCCACTATGAAACACCCCAATACCCCCAAAAATGTCCACCTTGGGGGCCACATTTGCATAAATCAGTAAAAAGGATGGCTGAAAGCTACAGTGCCTTGAAAAAGTAGTCATACCCCTTGAACTTTTACACATTTTTCACACTACACGCATAAACTTAAAAAGGGTTTTATTTGGGATTTTATGTGATAGACCAACACAAAGTAGCAAGTATGTGTGAAGTGAAGTGAAAATGATACATGATTTTCAACATTTTTAATAAATAAAAATCTGGAAAGTGTGGCATGCATTTGTATTCAGCCCTATGTACTCTGATACTCCTAATAAAAATCCAGTGTGACCAGTTGCCTTCAGAAGTCACCTAATTAGTAAATAGAGTCCACCTGTGTGTAATTTATTCTCAGTATAACTACAGCTGTTCTATGAAGGGCTCAGAGGTTTGTTAGTGAACATTAGTAAGGCAGCATGAAAACCAAGGAACACACCATACAGGTCAGGGATAAAGTTTTGGGGAAGTGTAAAGCAGGGTTAGGTTATAAAAAAGTATCTCAAGCTCTGAATATCTCATGGAGTACTGTTCAATCCATCATTCGAAAAGGAATATGGCACAACTTCAACCTACCAAGACATGGTCGTCCACCTAAACTGATAGCCCAAGCTAATTAGAGAAGCAGCCAAGAGGCCCATGTTCACTCTGCAGAAGCTGCAGAGATCAACAGTTCAGGTGAAAAGAATCTGTCAAGAGGAAAACTATTAGTTGTGTACTCCACAAATCTGGTTTTATGGGAGAGTGGCAATAAGAAAGCCATTTCTGAAAGCAACCACTAAGGAGTCCTGTTTGCAGTTTGCCACGTGTAGAGGACACAGCAAACATGTGGAAGAAGGTGCTCAGGTCAGATGAGACCAAAGTTGAACATTTTGGACTAAATACAAAATGTTATGTATGGCAGAAAGCTAACACTGACCATCACCCTGAACACACCATCCCCACCGTGAAACATGGTGGTGGCAGCATCATATTGTGGGGATGTTTTTCTTCAGCAGGGACAGGGAAGCTGGTCCGAGTTGATGAGAAGATTGATGGAGCTACATACTGGACAATCATGGAGGAAAACCTGGTAGAGGATGCAAAAACTTGAGACTGGGGCAGAAGTTCACCTACCAGCAGGACGATGACCCTAAACATACAGCCAGAGCTACAACGGAATGGTTTAGATCAAAGCATGTTCATGTGTTAGAATAGCCCAAAGTCCATACCTAAATCTAATTGAGAATCTGTGGTAAGACTTGAAAACTGCTGTTCACAGACGCTCTCCTACCAATCTGACTGAGCTTGAGCTATTTTGCAAAGAAGAATGGACAAACATTTCAGTCTCTAGATGTGCAAAGCTGGTAGAGACATACCCTAAAAGACTTGCAGCTGTAACTGCAACAAAAGATGGTCCTACAAAATATTGACTCAAGGGGGCTGAATAGAAATGCACTCCACATTTTCCAGATTTTTATTTATTAAACATTTTGAAAACCAGATATCATTTTCTTTTCACTTCACGTATACTTGCTACTTTGTGTTGGTCTATGACATAAGGCCCCATTAAAATACATTTAAGTTTGTGGGTGTGATGTGAAAAAATGTGGAAAAAATCAAGTTATGTGGGTAACCCAAGCAGGTACTGTACAACCAGTTTGCTCATATTCCTGTTATTCATAGTCTCTTTCTTTACATATTAGCCTGCAGATCAGTTGGAACAGGAATGATGTTGAGCTCTTGGGCCACCTCCTCCATTGAAGAGGTTGCCGAGGCTGCACCTGACTGTCTACGCTGGATGCAGCTGTATATCTACAAAGATCGCAACCTAACAAAGTCACTGGTGCAGAGGGCAGAACAGTACGGATATAAAGCCATCTTCTTAACTGTGGACACTCCTTATCTGGGGAGGAGACTTGACGATGTGCGAAATAAGTTCCAACTACCTCCTCATCTCAGGTACAATTAAATTATGTACTAATTGTACAGAATAAAAAAAAACATAGTTCCTTTTGTCCAAAAACTGCACTTTTTTGCAGACTGTGAGTACAATTGCCACTGAACGGCAATGCCAAAGAAAAGCCATGGGCAGGTGTGGCGCTGTTTCTAGGTAAAAACTGCCTTGTGTTTCTAATCCTGTAAAACCCCTTTAAGTATATATTTGAAAAGTACGATAATAATGACTCCTATTTTAAATAATATATAGAAGCTTAACCCTTTAAAAGGAACATGAAAATCTAAATTAATCTGCAGGCACCATTTCATAGAGCAGGAGGAGCTGAGCAGATTGATGAATAGTTTTGTGGGAAAAGGTTCAGTAAAACTTGTAATTTATACATTTCAATTCCTGCTCCTTCTGGGCTTAGAAGTCCAGGAGATCAGTGACTGACATCCTTCCCTCTATGACTGTGTATACAGAGATAGCTGTGAATCACTGATCGGACCGCCTCCTGTACAATGCCCAGAATGAGAAGGAATGTAAATATATAAAATACACATTATACTGAATGTGACATGCTGCCTGCAGCTCAGAAACCAGAGGATTTTTTTTTTGATTGAAGAATATTTGCTAAAGGACCTGCTACGAGCGTGAAGACGTCACCACGTGAGCACACTGGTGGTGTGCCGTGATGTCCTCAGTGTTTGCGTCACCACGCACAGCCAGCGTGATCACGTGGTGATAGCCTCATGCTCTCCGCAAGTCCTTTGGCGGGTTTTCTTCAACAAGATGAGAGTGGACGGCATTTACACATTCAAGTGGATGAGGGGAGTGTAATTTTTTTTTTAACTTTTAGCCACCATTTTAGGAAAAATTGATTCTTTACCACCAAGCGCGAGGAACTTAGGCTTTGTGGTGAATCAAATTTTTCTTGAAATTTGGATCGAAGTCCACTTTGGATATGTCGACTTGCTCAACACAACTGTCAATGACACACATGTATGTCAGGAAACCATAATGGGTTTTATTAGTTTTAGTGACAGCAGCAAAAGTGAACTTTGGAGTCTTGACTGTTTGAATCGTGTAGAGTATATTTTAAACAACAAGTATTAAGATGGTTCAGTTTATTCTGTTGACTGATGTTCTAATCTGAACCTGGACTTTATTTTTCAAAATACAGCATACTATCGGTATGTTGTGATTTCTGTCATTTTTATATCTTTATAGAACCTGAAGCATGCCAGATAAGGCTACTTTCAAACTTGCGTTTGCAGGATCCGTTTGTGAGATCCGTCCAGGCTCTCACAAACTGATCCGTCATGATAATACAACCGTCTGCACCCGTTCTGAACGGATCCGTTTGTATTATCTTTTACGTAGCCAAGACGGATCCGTCATGAACTCCATTGAAAGTCAATGGAGGACGGATCCGTTTTCTGTTGTGTCAGACAAAACGGATTCGTCCTCATTGACTTACATTGTGAGTCATGATGGATCTGTTTGGATAAGTTTCCGTCAAGCGGACACCAAAACGCTCCAAAATGGAATAGAGACTGAACTGACGCAAACTGAAGCAAACTGATGCATTCTGAACGGATCCTTTTCCATTCTGAATGCATTAGGGAAAAACTGATCAGTTTAGGATCCTGCAAACGCAAGTGTGAAAGTAGCTTAATGCAGGGTGCAATTGTAAAACACATAAAATGTGTCTATGAAGGAGGCCTAAAAAGGATTTCCACCCAAAATGTATAATTATAGGAGAGAGGCTATTATAGCATATCCATCTGTGGAACCTATTCCTATGTGGAGAGCAATGCCCCCTCTAGAAATGGAGAGGAGGCCACACGTGCTAAGCTCTCTTCATTTACTTCTATTGTACTTATGAAAATAGGTGAGTATGCTTATCTAGCTATTTTCAAAAGTCCCATAAACGTAAATGGAGCGAGTGGCTAATGGCGGCTACTTCTCTATTCCCAGCGGCATGAGACAGCCCTCCATCTCCAGATAAGAGCAGATCCCAGAGGTAGGACACACTCCTATATAATTGGCATATAGTGTACAGTGGATATGCTATAAATGTCCAGATGAGAAAAACCCTTTAAAGAGGTTATCCGGGTTCAGAGCTGAACCCGGACATACTCTATCTCCTTCTTCCCCCCTGACATGAGCATTGGAGCATTTCATGCTCTGATGCTCTCCCTTGCCCTGCGTTGTATCGCACAGAGCAAGGGTTTCTTTGTTTACAGTGAGGCTTCTGCCTAGCGGTGTTGCCGGTGACGTTATTGGCACTAATGGGCAGGCTTTAGTACTGCCATAGTTGTTTTACAGGCCTGCACCTAGCAGAGACCCAGTACGTCACTGGATCTAATGAAAAAGCCCTTGCCCTGCACAATTCAGTGCAGGGCAAGGGAGAGAATTGGAGCATGAAATGCTCATCTGGGGGAAGTGGGGGAAGAAGGGGTCATGTCCGGGTTAAGTAATTATTACTAAACAAGAATGTAGAGGGATAGACAATGTTATGTAATAGTTTTATTTATCCTTTTTTTCACCCCATAAGAGGCATTTTTTCCCCCAAAAGTGGGGGGAAAATGCCCCTGCGTCTTATGAGGTGAATACTAATGAGCACTTCCATTATAGAAGCGTTCATTAGTACCGGAGGACAGGGAAGCGGTGAAGGCTCTGTACTCACCGTTTCCTGGTCCTCGGGTGTCGGCTGTGCAGTAGCTGCGCACAGCATGAGGGTACTCTGTGTCCTCACACTGTGCGTGCCGATTCACAGCACAGCTGACAGCAGGAGGAAGAAGATTGTGGGCGGTAATGACCTGTGCCGTCCAGGAGCAGGAGAGATTAGTGTTTTTTTAATTTTATTAAACATGAGGCAATAGGGGCTGCTGGGGGGCTAATCTGAGACAATGGGGGCTGCTGGGGGATAACATGAGAGGCAATGGAGGCTACTGGGGGCTGATATGAGGCAATGGGGGCTGCTGGGGGCCAATATCATACCTCCCAACTTTTGAAAATTGCAAAGAGGGACAATGTGTGCCCCGCGCATCACGGCAGTTTTTTACATACCAGGCCACCCCTCTAACTCCGCCCAAAGCATAATTACTAGAGCCCCTGCGGCAATTTTATTTCTTGCGCTTCATTGTCCATATAAATATTAGCACATAAATCATCAGATTATAGATATTTTAAGGTCTAAATTACACCAAATAATGAAGTTCTGATCTAATTAATAGGTATACACACTTTAGTAAGGAGCAATTTAGTAAATTTATTAATGCACATTTATGCATTACTCCTCCAGGTCAAAAAGAGGGACATTTAAGGATAAAAGAGAGACAGAGGGACATTGGTCAAAAAGAGGGACTGTCTCTCCAAAAGAGGGACACTTGGGAGGTATGCAATATGAGAGGCAATGGGGGCTATTGAGGGCTGATTTGAGGCAATGGGGGCTGCTGGGAGCTAATATGAGAGGCAATGGGGGCTTCTGGGGGCTGATGTTAGGCAATTGGCGCTGATATGAGGCAATGGGGGCCGATATGAGACTGTTGGGGGCTGATAAGAGGCATGGGGCTCTTATCTGAGGTCTGATTGGGGGTCATTCACATTGGGTCTCAGCAGGGGCATAGCTATAGGGGGTGCAGAGGTAGCAGTCGCTACCGGGCCCAGGAGCCTGAGGGGGCCCAAAGACCCTTGTGCCACATAAAAACACACACAGAGCACTAAGGGAAGGGGGGCCCAAGCTGAACTCTTGAACCAGGGCCCATGAGCCTTTAGCTACGCCCCTGGGTCTCAGCTGAGGTCTGATTGGGGGGTCTGATCTGAGGTCTTATTAACATTGGGGGTCTGATTGGGGCTGTTAGCTGAGGTCTGATTAACATCAGGGGTCTGATTGGTGGTCTGACCTGAGTTCTAATGAAAAATATCTTTTTCTTATTGTCCTCCTCTAAAAACTAGGTGCGTCTTATGGGGCATAAAATATGGTAATAAGATACTATTTTTTAGAAATAACAGGAAATAAAAGCATATTGGATGTCAATTTTGAATTAAAGTGGTATTTCCACATGAAACATTTTATGGAACATCCACAAAAAATGCCAAATGTACAAAAAGAGGGAACTCCCACCTCTGGAACCTGTGTTTACCTTTAGAATGTGGTCTCTGTGTCTCCAGGTCTCTTTGAGCCTCTCCAGGTTTGGACGTGGTGGCCAGAGGTGGTCGAAACTATTGAAACAGCTGACTGAGCTGTGCTGCGCAGTTTCTGTCACTCCTGTTCGTACATTGCCTAGTGGCTATGCTTGGTACTGCAGGGCAATTTAATTCACTTGAATGAAACTGAGCTGCACATAGGCCATGG
The DNA here is from genome assembly GCA_900303285.1 of Rhinella marina. NCBI lineage: Eukaryota > Metazoa > Chordata > Amphibia > Anura > Bufonidae > Rhinella > Rhinella marina. The sequence continues at coordinate 48,372 of ONZH01008582.1, read as the reverse complement.
CACAATAAATGTGACATAACAAGCCAAGCACCACAGCCCCTTCCAAAATCTGATTGATAGGGGGCCCTGGAAATAGACCCTCCACCGATCAGATATCGGGGGATAGTTAATTGATATGGACAACCCCTTTAAGGTTCACAAAAGTTCCATAATTTCTCTTTCATTTCTTTTGAATTGATATTCAAAGGACACATAGAACTCCCTGATATAATCTTAGATGGTTCTGGGATATATAAATGAGGCCTATTATACTGAATGTATCAAAGTGAACACAAAAAGTGATATAATAAAAGCTCAGACAGTTCTAAATCTGCATTTCTATGAGTATTCTGCTTACATCTACAGTACAGGTAACCTGATATTTGCATCTGTGATAAAATTATCATTTGAAGGATGAAAAACTTTGAGACTGAAGACTTGGCATTTTCATCTAAACAAGGCTATGGAGACAACAGTGGTTTGGCGGTGTACGTATCTCAAGCTATTGATGCTTCTATAAAGTGGGATGACATTGAATGGCTTAAAGGATTAACCTCTCTACCCATAGTAGCCAAGGGGATTTTAAGAGGTCAGTAAATGTTATATTGTGTTACCTATTTCATTACATTCATTATTAAGGGATCCAGGAGCAGGGTGGCATATAGGGCCTCCATTTATTTAACAAGTGTGGTTCCTTATCTTCTGGACCTTCACATCTGGCATAAATGAAAGCTGTTCAGTATAGTGACTGCAATATGCCACCAATTCTTACAGTGGGTGTAGATGTCAGCATGTACAATCTGCACCCATTTATTGGTTCGATATGTCCCACTGATTTGTCAGAAGATAATGGATTCATTTAAAATACACGAAAATGTTGAATTCATAAAAAAAATAGTTTAATGTTGAGGCTTGAATTTGGCTTCCGTACATGCGACTCATTATTAGAAGACAAGGTGCCGACGGTATTATGGTTGTGAGTTTTTTATTTATGCATTTGATTTAAAGGATTGTTACACAAAAAAATTCTGCAGTTTTCAAACCAGCACTTAAATCTGAATTCTTTTGTAATTACATGTTATTAAAAATTTAGCATAGCCACTTAGATATTCAATAAAATGTATCTGTATAGCACCACCTGCTGTTTTTTTTTTATTTCTCTGTCCTGCCACACATGCTCAGTTTCATGTTTCACCTGCCTCCTGAGCTCTGATAGGGAGAGTTAAGACACGCCCCCTTAGCTGCAGCAGAAAATACACTCCCCTTGAGCTGTCAGCTTGATATAAATCTAGCAGAGTAATGAATGTGGAGATCTCTGGATCCATGTGAGGTACAGGGCTGGTTCTAGCTTGTTTAGAATGGTATTGTCATGTACTATATAATGTCTGATTTTCATTTTTTACATTAGTCATGAGATAACTCCTTTAATTTCTGTTCATTATTAATTTTGTATGTATAAACATTACTTACTAATTAAAGATATGTTCCCTAATAATTTTTATGCATTGATTACTTTTTTCTTTCAAGCGGATGATGCTGTAGAAGCAGTGAAGCGTGGAGTAAGTGGTATCCTGGTGTCTAATCATGGTGCACGTCAGTTGGATGGGGTTCCAGCCACAGTAAGTATACGGTTCATTTATCGTGTGCAGCATGTCAGAAGGTCTGGATACTCACCAGAGCTCCTGCATGTGAAACAGTTTATATCACAAAGATAACACATAATTCCACAGCAGTTCAACAATACTCCTGCCTACTATAAGCAAAGAGCCAGAGACCACGTTGGTAGCAAAACATTTACCCTTTGTGCTGATAGATCATCAATAGATCATCATTCACATGTATTTTGGACTCCCTGTATAATAATTTCACCTCATTGCTCTTCATAATCTCTGTAGGGCCCCATAATAATATTGTGTGCTTTCTGTATCCTTATGTCCGTTCCACAAAAAGATAGGGTAGCTCCGCAAAATGCAGACCACAGACCCATTGAAGTCAACGGGTCCACACAAAAAAAAATTGTGGTCAGCACACAGACTGCATCTGTATTTTGTGGATCTTCAATTTGCGGGCCACATAACAGTTACCGTCATATGCATGAGGCTTAAAGTGGCATACTCACTGTTCAATGGGAGAATTAGTTTTATCCAGCAAATAATTTGGAAAAACTCACTGGCCTGCAAAAAATACAGTGAGTGAGAGGCTTGATTGATGGTATCATTGGTCTTACGTAGATCAGCAGTGGTTTACTTGGAAGAAAATGGCTTAGTTGAGCCTTAGTGAATGTCCTTTTTTAAAAAAGTTTTCATATATGTGCCCGACATTCTGTACTGATTAATTTGTTAGCATATTTTACAGTGAACAGAGCTCAAAATTAGCTGAAAGGACATTGAGTTCCCAGTTGTGGAGTGTGTCCCTGCACAGTCTGACAGTGTCCAATAACTGCTGACAGGGATGAGCGAATCGAATGCTTTATCTGAAGTCAATTCCCATAAAACTTTTTTGTAAAAACCCTTGACGCCGAACTTGGAACCAAACACAAGTTCGGTATCAAGGTTTTTACAGTAATAATTCACGAAGTTATTACACGAAGTCTCGCAAGACTTCGCTAAGTAATAACATTGGCTCATCGGAGCCAATATATCCAGCTACATACAGTATTACAACAAAGTTGTATGTGAATTGACTTCGGATGAAGCATCCAAAGTCAATTCACTCATCCATACTGACAGTGTCAGACTGTGCAAAGACATTCCCCCGCCCCTGGTAACACCTAGTACTACATTTATGCATAAACATCTAGTAGGAATAATAATAAGGGGTGGCACAACAGAGTTATATGAAAAGATGCTCCAGAATTGTAATTGCATGGGAAATGCAAGTGGTTACTAAAACTGACATGTCAGAAAAGATGACAGCTCCTCTTTAAATGATAAAACATCTTCTTGCATCCACCAGAAGGGGGAGCTAACTGAATACAGTTTTATCATTAAGTTTAATGTTTAAACAATATGCAGTAAGCTCCCTCTAGTGGTGGCTGCAAGCTGGCAGAATTCTTCATTTATCTCTAATCTCTGATCTCTATGAAGATGTATTAGGAAATTAATCAGCAATGAAATTGTTAAAGGGGTTAACCCATTATTAATGTTAACAATGAAAATCAGACATCATATAGTACATGACAAAGCCAGAACCAGCCCTGTACCTCACATGGATCCTGAGCTCTCCGTTCATTGCTCCAATGGTCCTGCTGCATTTATTTCAAGCGTATCCTTTCCCAGGAGGCGTGTCCTTTCTGGGGGGGGTGCATCCTTTTTGCCACAGCTTTCACCCTGTAACTGTCACAGCTTCTAACAATAGTTATGGCTGGTAGAAGTTGAAGGATAAACCTGAGCATGTGTGACCACCTCAGTGATGTTACTGAGGTGGACAGAGAAAAAAAGGAAAATAACAAACAGCACTATATTGATACACTTTATCCAATAAAGCGGCTTTGTTAAATTATTAATTACATGCCATTAAAAAAGTATTCAGATCCAGGGGTTGTTTTGAAACGTGTAGAATATTATTTATGGGACAAACCCAATAAGACGAAAAAACTAAAATGTTGTTCAAGTGGTGGACATTCACTTTAAGGAAGATGCACAGAGGAAAGGTTCAATGACATTTTGCACATATATGTGTACATTTCATTAGGTACCGTCTTTTTAGTGCACTGTAGCGCAGAATAGAAGTCCTTGTTGCCAGTTAGAATAGTGCACAGGAATTTTTACAGGGACCCTGTATAGGTTTTCATGTGATTGCCGTCTCAGATAATGTAATAATGTTATTACTATTTTATTACACAATGGTGACCCGTGTTGATATAGCACATTATACCTCTCATCAATGAGTTGTTGAGCGCTATATGTGGGGTTGACGACAAACATCATGTACTCACTGTTTTTTCCCGCAGATTGATGTGCTTCAGGAAATTGTGAAAGCCGTGGACGGGAAAGCAGAAGTATATCTTGACGGTGGAGTACGGAAAGGAACTGATGTTCTAAAGGCTTTAGCATTGGGTGCCAAGGCAGTTTTCATAGGAAGACCTGTGCTATGGGGTTTGGCCTATGAGGTACAGTAGATATATAGTCAGGGGTGTAGCTAAAGGCTCATGGGCCCTGGTGCAAGAATTCAGCTTGGGCCCCCTTCCCTCAGTGGTTTTTGGTCAGGGGGCAGGGGAGCACATAGCCTTCATGCTGCCTGAGGCAAAAATTGAAAAGGCATCTTCTCCCCCCAATGCCAAATTCTTCCCCTAACCCCTTCCCTCCAGCCAGAGGTGTAACTTGACCAGTATGCACTTTCTATCATACTAGTGTCTTGTTATGTGGCACAAGGGTCTATGGGCCCCTGAGGCTCCTAGGCCCAGTAGGGACTGCTACCTCTGCACCCCCTAAAGCTACACCCCTGTATATAGTATATGGCAGCTTAGTGCACATGTATAGAATATTCCATTTATCAGGAGAATATAAATGGCTTATGTACTCTTTCTTTATTAACACAAGGGAGAAAATGGTGTGAAAGAAATCCTAAATATAGTCCGAGAAGAATTTCGGCTAGCAATGGCTCTCTCAGGTATGCCTAAGAATTTATTCTCTGCAAGTTCATGACAGCAAAAATCATTCTACTGTAATACTGCAAATCCATTCAACTCAATAATCAACGTAAGTATTGAGTGTGTTCCTTCTTCTGTACAGAGCACCGACTGTGGGAAACAGAACACCCTGCCAAATATAATAAAATATAAATTCATCTTCATTAACCCCTTCAAGCGACAGCCAGTTTGGACCAAATGCCGGAGCCCCATTTTTCCAATCTGACATGTGTCACTTTATGTGGTAATAACTTTGGAACGCTTTTACTTATCCAAGCCATTCTGAGATTCTTTTCTCGTGACACATTGTACTTCATGATAGTGGTAAATTTGAGTCGATATATTTCTCCTTTATTTAAAAAAAATCCCAAATTTACCAAAAATTTGGAAAAATTCACAATCTTCTAAATTTGAATTTCTCTTCTTTTAAGACAGATAGTAATCGCTCATAAAAAAAGTTATCAGTCATTATTTCCCATATGTCTACTTTATGTAGGCATCATTTTGTAAATGTCATTTTACTTTTTTAGGACGTTAGAAGGCTTAGAAGTTTAGAAGACATTTTTCAAATTTTCAACAAAATTTCCAAAACCATTTTTTTAAGCACCAGTTCAGATGTAAAGTGATTTTGAGGGGCTTACATAATGGAAACCACCCATAAATGACCCCATTTTAGAAACTACACCCCTCAAATTATTCAAAATGGATGTTACAAACTTTGTTAACCCTGTTCCACAAGAATTAAAGGAAAATGGAGACGGAATTTTAAAATTTTATTTTTTTAGCAGATTTTTCATGTTAAGCAATTTTTTCTTGCAACACAGCAAGGGTTAACAAGGCGTATAGGGGAACACCTATCAGACATCAGAAAAGAGGCGGACACACCCATTGCGAGACAGGTATGTGAGTGCCATGATGGAAAGGAAGATGCTGTTACTTTCTATGCCATGGAACATGTCAAGCGCTCCACACGGGGAGGAGACATAGATCTATCCCTTCTAGGGAAGGAAGCGCAATGGATATATAGAATGAAAACGTTAAACCCCAAGGGTTAAATGAAACTATCTCGTTTGCCTGTTTTATTTGATAACTATGTATTCCTGTATATTATGAATTGCCATTAGTGTTTTTTCTGGGTCAGGATGATCATGTAGGAGTAAGTATATTCAGTGGGCCTGATAACATGATGGTTTTTAGGAGATTTGGATAATAGTTAGACACGTAATGGATACATTTCTCCTATCTTATATACACTTTCTGAATATCCTTTTGGTATTTGCTTTATCTACATCTGCTTAGGATGTCTCATCAATATATTCTCCACTTGTGAAAGATAAAATGGATATTTATCTGCTGGATCGATCGCTTTTATATATCTTTTATATATTTTTATATGGGTATACCTTATGTGAGTATGGCATATAACCGCCTGAGATTCCTCCAGTAAGTGTAAATCCCCAGCACCGCAATAACAGATGGATAGCTGACATCAGGAGACGGGGCAGTAGGCAAATTGACACACCTCCATTTCCATTGGCTGTCAGCTGTGACCGTGCCTGCAGGGGGCGGAGCCTAGGTCTTATAGTTCCGGCGTGTGAGCGGCCGTTCACGGCCATCACAGCGCCGAATTACTACCACGCTGCCACGCTAATATGCGGCGTGCACTTCTATTTGTTCTCTCCTATCGATAGAATGTCCAGTTCCTGATGAAATGCAGCATAGGTTGCTGTATGGAAACGTGTCGAACGAGGACAATATAGAGTGGGGGTAGTAGGTATACATGTGAAGAGTGAGGTGCCTGACCTGAAGCACCTGTATATTTGGGCTGACAATATATGAACTATATGAATTAGCATAATAGAGCACTCCATTAGTCTTACTGGCCACCTTACCAGTTAGGCATCTTGTTCTCCTACAACTGTAAAGGGGAAACTTTGTTCCTACCAGTGTGGTATAGAGTTGGCAGACGTTACTGCTGCAACTTAATGCCGCAAGACTAGCTGCTATGAATGGCTAGGTAATACCCACATAACTCATCGTGTGGGATTACAAAGTGGACGCAAATATCTATTTAGCCTCTACTATCCTAGTATTGATAGCCTCTACAAAGCAGTCTAGAGCTAATGTCTGAATATGTTATGACTTAGACCTCTTTTAATCAGTTATTCAATAAAAGATTTATTTTCTTTTAAGCGTTCCAATCAGGCAAAGTTGTTATTAAGTTGGCAAATTAATAGTGACGTATACCACATACATTTGTTTGTTAGAAGTTAACAGCAAACTAAACCTCAATATACATTACTCTGATTCTGCAGTTTACAAAAATAACCAATGTGTGGTGGTAAACTGCTCTATGGGTTTGTGGCAGTGGTCAGAAGGAAAGGAGAGCCATATAGATTTTGGAGGCAGATTTTGCTAGAATGGTTTTTAGGCACCATTTTGTATTTGAGAGGCCCTGACGTACCCCTACAGTGGAAACCCTCAAAAAGTGACCCTATTTTGGAAACTACACCCTTCAAAGAATAAATTAAGGGGCGTACTGACCACTTTTACCCCCTAAGCGTTTTACGGAATTGGAAACACTTGGCTGTGAAAATAAAAAGTTTCATTTCTTCAAATAAAATGTTGCTTTAGCCCTAAATTTTTTCATTTTCACAAGGGCTAACAGGAGAAAAGCACCCCATAATATGTTACCCATTTTCTCCTGAATACGGAAACACCCCATATGTGGTGGTAAACTGCTGTGGGGGCACATGGCAGGACTCAGAACAGAAGGAGCGCCATATGGATTTTGCAGACCAGATTTGGATGGATTGGTTTGCGGGAGCCATTGATTTTTATGTTTTTGAGTTATTGTCTTATGTGGGGGATCATTTTTTGGGGGATGAGGAGACGTTAAAATTGGTACCATTTTGGGGTACATAAGACTTTTTGATCGCTTGGTATTACACTTTTTGTGAGTCAAGGTGAAAAAAATTGCTGTTTTGACATGGTTTTTTAAATTTTTTTTTACAGCATTCACCTGAGGGGAAATATAATGTGATATTTTTATAGAGCAGGTTGTTACGGACGTGACGATACCCAATATGTGTATCATTTTTATTTTTGTTAAGTTTTACACATTATATGCATTTTTGAACATGATAAAATCTTTTTTTTGTGTTGCCATTTTCTGAGAGCCATATTTTTTAAATTTTTTGGGCGATTGTCTTAGGTAGGGTCTCATTTTTTGCGGGACGAGATGATGGTTTGATTGGTATCATTTTGGGGTAAATACACCTACACTTTTTGTGAGGCAAGGTGACAAAAAAATGGCTGTTTTGGCATAGTTTTTTTTTTTTTTTTTAATTTTCTGAGTTCACCTGGCGGGGTGGATCATGTGATACTTTTTTAGAGCCGGTTGATACGGACACGGCGATACCCTATATGTGTACTTTTCTTTTTTCCCTTTTCTTTTTTACTATTTTTTTTACTTCATTTGGGGAAAAGGGCGCTTTTTTTTTACTTGAAACGTTTATTTTTTTAAACTTTATTTTTTTATACTTTTTTTTTTTTACACTTTTTTTTATTTATCAAGACCCATTTGGATCTTAAAGATCCAGTGGGCCTGATGGCTATACAGCTATACAGTGCATTGCAATAGTCATCTATTGCAATGCACTGTATCAGTGCTAGACTAAGGCTGATCAAACCCTGAGAGTCTAATCAGCCTTAGGTACATGGCAGCCAGGACGCTTTTGTAAAGCGTCCGGTTGCCATGGTAACCATCAGGCCGCTGCCACTGCAGCAGCGGCGGCCCGATGGCAGAGAGAGGGAGCTCCCTCCCTCTCAACCCCATGGATGCCGCGGGCGGCTGAGCCGCTGCCATTATAACAAGCAGGAGGATCGCAGGGGGCAGGGGGGGAGCAGACAATGGGGGCTGCTGGGGGCCACTATAACGGGGTGGGGGGGCAATACATTGATATGGGGCACAAGGGGGATCTTGCCTGATTTCAGGCTGTGATCTCCAGAGTGGAGATCGCAGCCTGAAACCGGCATTTTAGCACTGTGGCGCTCCGATTGGTTAGTCTGCAGAGACTAACCAATCGGAGCGCTTGCTGGCAAGGGACCACTCTGATTGGTCCCTTGCCGGCTGCCCCGGTGTCTCTGCTCTCCGGGAGAGCGGATATTCTGGGGCTGTGACACTTTATAGTGTCACAGCCCCGGAAAGCAGTTTGGACGTCACTGTACGTCCAAATGCAGTAAATTACTTGCAATTTGGACGTACTGTAACGTCCAAATGCGCAAAGGGGTTAATGATCAAAATTTTAAAACATATATGTAGCAATATGGCAGAAATATACCAGTGCTAAGGGTGTCACCATATAACAGACAATAACTAACCTTTCAATTATTTTTGCATTAATAAATAATACAGTGTGTACATGACGAAGTATACTTTCTTATACTTAGATATATCACTTGTATCTGTAATTATTTAGCAGTTTTCCTTTGTCCATTCTGAATGTGCAATTTTTAGTGATGATCGAGCACTAAGGTGCTCGTATGCTTGGGTGCTCTGGCCGAGCACTCAGGGGTGCTTGAGTGCTCGGCCAAGCACCCGAGCATAATTGAAGTCTATCGGAGTAAACCAAGCACCCCAGCGGGGGTTGCCTGGTTTACACACGTGCCCCAAATTAAAAAAAAAAAAACACACAGACACAGAGACATACTTACCTTCCTTGGTATCTCCCGACCTGCTCCAGCAGGAAGACGGCGCGCAGAGTGGTAATTTTTACCACAGCGCCACCTGCTGGAATGGGAGGAGGGAGCTGCAGGGAAAGGTAAAGACGGATCCGTCTGGACCCCAATGCAAGTCAGTCGGATCCGTTTACTAGTGTGTCACACCAAACGGATCCGCCCCCATTGACTTGCATTGGGGTCATGATGGATCCGTCTAGGGGACTCGAGCTTTGCGCTCGAGTACACTCGGCCGAGCATGCTCGCTCGACACTAATAATTTTCAGTCCTCTCAGACATGGTGGGTGGAAACTACAATAGCTGCCATCCACAGCGCACAGAAAGTAGACGAGAATATACTTCCTATGCTTCTCTTACTCACTCAGAACCAGCACCAGGATCATGAAGGATATTACATAGAAGTACTGACCTGTAGCGTTGTGGATTTAGCAGTGCTAAGATAGAAACTTCCTATGTGGCTGCAGTTGTCTCTTTAGTTTCTCTCCTCTAATTTTGTCTCTCTCTGCTCCTGCTCACTCCACCTCCCCCATTCTCCATAGGCTTACATGGACATATGTAATATGATCCCTCAGTGGACCTGATTCGGCTTGAGACGGAATAAAAGCATTTTTTATTTGCTAGTTTATTAGAGTTAGTCTGTCAATGATTACCAAAATGTGTAATTGCCTTATAATATCCTCTGTCCCTTTCCACTGGTCCCTTAAAAGACCATTGTTATGGCTTGTCTGTCGGCTAATCGTAAACAGAAGACATAGGGGCGGTCCTTCATATTACATTGCTGCATTAGGCTTCAGAGCGCGGAGGTGTGTCTCTCAGTAATCTAATCTGATTGGCTGTCAGGAAGCTGCTGGCCACAACAACTCTTTGGCCTCAGAGAACTGGCAGAGGAGCCATCTTGAGAAGATGCTCATATTGTAGAGGTTAAAACAGACATAACTAAGGGAAAAACTCAAGGAAAACAGTGGTATGTGAAGAAAGTAAAGGCTGCTTTATGCATAATGCTGCACCACCAGTAACATATGCTAAAATTGATTTTAGTTCCTTACCTCATATACATCTTCCCCCGTGCTTTTATTTTGACTCTTCTGACCCATTTTCACCAAGTAAACAAATTACTGTCCAAATTACCGTATTTTTTGCTTTATAAGGTGCACCTGATTATAAGACGCGCCCCAGATTTTAGAGTAGAAAAATAAGAAAAGAATATTTTTCATCACACCTCATATCAGACCCCCATAAATTTCAGGACATCACATCATATCCCCAATATCAGCCCTCCATGTCAGAACCCCATCAGCCCTCCATGTCAGAGCCCCCATCAGCCCACTGTGCCCCCATCAGCCCCCATATCACCCCACTGTGCCCCCATATCAGCCCACTCTGCCCCCATCAGACCTCAGATCATCCCACTATGCCCCCATATCAGCCCACTGTGCCCCCATCAGGCCTCAGATTAGCCCATCAGCCCCCAATCAGCCCACTGTGCCCCCAATAGTAGCCTACTCTGTCCCATCAGACCTCAGATCAGCCCACTGTGCCCCCATCAGACCTCAGATTAGCCCATCAGCCCCTAATCAGCCCACTGTGCCCCCAATAGCAGCCCACTCTGCCCCATTAGACCTCAGATCAGCCCACTGTGCCCCCATCAGACCTCAGATCAGCCCATCAGCCCCCAATCAGCCCACTGTGCCCCCAATATCAGCCACTCTGCCCCATCAGACCTCAGATCAGTCCACCCAGCCCCATAAGGATAAAATAAAAAAGTCTCTCACCTCTCCTGTGCCGCGGCTCAGCAACGGGTCCGGCGCTCCTCTGTCTTCTTCTGTTGGCGCCGCACTGTCCTGACCGCGTACAGCATCAGGACGTAGTATGCGCACTATGACCTGACGCTGCACGCAGTCAGGTGACAGTGCAGCACCGACAGAAGAAGACAGAGGAGCGCCGGACCCGTATTGGAGCCACAGCGCAGGAGAGGTGAGAGACTTTTTTTATTTTATCCTTATGGGGCTGGGTGGGCTGATCTGTAGTCTGATGGGGGTCCCGGCACCTACTACATACTAGTGAGCACTTCCATAATGGAAACGCTCACTAGTATTCGCTTTATAAGACGCACAGCAATTTTCCCCCTACTTTTGGGGGGGAAAAAGTACGTCTTATTAAGCGAAAAATACGGTACTATCAAATCAAACCCATGATGCACTACTCCTTTCTCTGCAACATCTTCAGCATCGCCTCTAACAACAACCAGCAAGCTCCAGCCCAGTTAGTTACATAGATACTGCCCTATCACTGTTCTTGTTACTGCTTTGACATACCCATGGGCATATCATCACAGGAAGTAAGAAAGAGCTGCATGGACAGGGTCATGTGACCACAGCCCAGAATGGAAGATAGGGACAATAAGTCCCCATTCACACGACCGTATGAATGGGGCTGTATCTATCCGCAAAATTGCGGGAATAGATGCGGCCCCATTCACCTCTATCGGGTTGGGAGCCACGGCACGGAGCTGGCTCAGTGCCGCGGCTCATTTGAAGCATGTCCTATACTTGTCCGTACGCACGGACAAGTATAGGCATTTTCAATGGGGCCGCACGGCGTGTGAATGGTCGTGTGAATGGGGCCTAAATGTAAGAGAAAATGCATTACAAAATGATAACTACCTTCATAAATGATCATTTTAATGGATGTGGATGCAAACTGGAAAACCCTTACATCCCTTTCTTGTTTGTCTTTTAGGGTTATCTCTTATAAATCTTCTGTATGTAGTAAATCTTTGGGGGGAAAACAATATATTATCCAAAAATATATTTTCCCTATAAAGCTTCATCCTAATTAGTTTTCAATGCTTTCATGCAGCGATTAAAACAGGCATTCAACAAGTAATACCCCATAAAGCCACATTATTTGGCCAGTTAATTAAAAGAGGATTTATAGCAGGTGTCAAGCTCCTCTGTCACATTTCAAGGAATGGTTTTACCCAAGACAAAAGTTTTCAGGTAATGAATGACATGTTAAACAATTCAGACTTCAACCTATTTATTTACTGTTCTTAGGTTTTAATCTCTTCATTGAAAGCAAGTTCTTTGTAGTTATTTTAATCTCTTCAAAGACAAGACAGCTAAAATACCTAATAAAACTTCCATTTTCACTGTAATTTTCTTGTGTTAAAGGGACCTACCTTATTTTTGTAGTTTACTGTATGGGGCAGTAGTAATAATACAGAATGTATCCTACAAACCCACCACCTGCAAACCCTTAACTGAAATCCAAGACCAAAGCCTATAAGGATACAGCATATCAGTCCTTTTTGAGTCATAAAAGGAGAGAAAGTATGAAGGATACATCTCTTCTTTTTTTAATTCACTCCTGGCTTTTGCTTCCAAAACTGCCTCAAGAAACCTCAATAATAAAAGTCAAATAAAAAATCCTCGTCTTAGTCTCTACCATACAAAGAGCTGCTGGGTCGTTGCCAAGTATGTTCTTCCTTGCTTAAAGTTATATGCAGACAGATAGATCCGCACTGCTTTTTCAAGAGATTGGACATCCTTTTTTTTCACCGATGTTCCTGGAAACCACACATCCTTCAGAACAACACAGTTTTTGATATTTTTCCACCCTGGTCAGCGTCACTTGTGACAATGGCTCCCACACTGGATCTTCTGACTTTTCTCACTCAAAAGAAGAAACAAGCATAGATCCCAATAGTGAAGCACCACCACTGCATATGTCACACATAAGGCACCAAACATAAAAACACAATGCGCGTATTCCATTAAAAAAAGCCTTCTTAGACCAACTCGCCCAACCCAGGGTTTCATCTCTGCTTCATCAAGCCCCTGTGCTTTTATATTTGGTGAGTACAATAAATTTCTTTAGTGCGAAGTGATGGTGCTTCACTATCGGGATCCAGAGTAAGAGCCGTTGCCACAGGTAACACTGACCAGTGTGAAAGGATATCAGAACCTGCTTTTTTCTGAAGAAATTTGTGTGATTTCCAGGAACACTGGTGAAAAAGGATCTATCTGTTTACATATGCCTCAGGAAACCGTACTATGTGGCCGTACTCAAACCATACAAATGCCTGAACCGCTACCCCTCATTAAGTTGGAAGCTTAGATTGTGTTTACATGTTCAGGTTTTCTAAAGCCAAAGCCAGGTGTACATCATAAAGGGAGAGTAAGTATAATGGACAGATACTACCTCACCGCTTTTTTTTAATACACTCCTGGTTTTAGCTCTAAGAACTGCATTGGAAAACCTGAAAATGTAAACCCAGCCTTAGGTATATAGGTGTTGAATTCTGAAACTCTTTAAATACACATCTGCCCAAGGTTTAGCTACTTTGGTTAGGCAGAGATCAAGAAAGGAAAGTGAACATCCAAAAGAAGGGGTTCATTTTCTACTTCTGGATGACATCAATGGGCGAATAATTGAAAAATTGGATTCAACTGCTTTGCAAAATTTTACAAAAAAAATTTGCTTTGTGATGAATTACTTCAGGAAGCACATTTCTTTGTAAATAGTGGGTGCGATTGCACCGCCCCCCATCATTGAACCCCTCAGATGCCGCGTTCATACATGATCACTGCATCTGATATAAAAAACAGTGTACAATTTAAAAAAAAGTCATACTTACCTGATCCATTTGCTCGTGATGGGCTGCCCGACGCTATTTAGCTTGAAGATCTGGCGCAAAATCTCGCGTGGTCTTGATGACGTCATCGCGCACAAGATTTCATGCAAGATCTTCAAGCAAGATGACGGTGGCTGGCCCATCACGAGCAAATGGTTCAGGTTAATATGTTTTTTTTTTTTTGCTTTTTACACTATTTCAGGCTAAATTGGTTTGATACCTCAAAGCACAAGGAAATTCAGCTTTAACAATAACTTCACAACACTGAGTCTATTCTAAAAAGAAGAACCCTACCTGTCAATAATCCAATACTACATTTGGATAGATATAGCGCGTAACTTTGTCCAGTAAATAATAAATTAAAAGCAGGTTTATATAATAAAAATGATACAGTATGGACAGAACAACAATTAGTGCTAGTAGCAATAGAGACCTATGCTCAATGATTAAATCCTACAAATGAATGAATTCACAAAAAATACTCACTATATTAAAAAAAGGATGTAATAGAGGAGGAGTATTATATCACCAAATGGAAAAAAATAAGCTCTACCCTAAGGATGGTAGCTTCTTCAAGACATGTCCTCTACTAGTATATCCTTTATGCACAGTGGGTATTCTTTGTGGATGCATTCATTTGCGGATGTGATCATTGTACATATTTCTATATAGCTTGTGGTACTAATTGTGGTGTTGTCTTTTATTGTATCATTTTGTTAAAGAAGCTTCTTTCACTATTGCACTATGCACAATTTTGATTACCTAGTTAAATTATTATACCTTTATTTTGCATGTACATATTTTTTCTATATTCAGTTTTATATTTACTGGGGAGAACTGCCTGCTATGCTTATCTAAATAGACCAGTTGGGGGGAGGGGGGGTATTCTTGTCAGGGCATTATAGTGACACACATGGAGTTATTCTTATATACAGTACACAAAATGAGTGCTAAATAAATATGGGTGGGGACCTTAGGGCTATTTTGTAAAGATTTTTCTTTTTTTTTCCCAGTAAGAGGAAGCCATTCAGAACCTTTAGCTTAGTATGTTTCCACCACTGAAATTGTTTAGGTTATAAGCCGGGTGCAAATAAGTGGTTTGTTAGTATAGTGTTTATCACAGATATTAGACTTTGTAAATGGTCCTGAAAGCAAATTCTGGAACACAACCATAACATAAAGTTAGTAATTTTAGCAGAATAGTTGTACTGGGCTACAGGAATGTCTGGGGAAAATATAAGAGCCTGAGATGAGGCTAGGGTAACTAGATGTGATTCAAGGTAGGGGGGATTGGCCATAGACCTTACAGGGAAATTTTTATGTTTTTTATGTTGCTGGCAGTATTTTGTGATGGATTGTGGTATATGGCTCTGTTGGGGTGGTATAATGTGCCGCAATATGGTATTGCTGGCCCCACATACTCGTGTTGGCCCTGCCTTCCATCAATTTGGACCCGACTACAAAACAGGGCCACTTTTAGTATTTTTTTCAGGGCCATTTTAAGTTCCCAGTACACTCCAGATTAAAGGTCAACCCATTGGTGTGGATCTATAGAACCTGATACAGTCACCAAATTGTGGAAGTCTGTAGCTACATAATATTTATTCAGATTTGGAAATTGCTTATAAAATTACATAGTAGCCATATTTATTCTAGGGGCTCTTACCAACCCATAGAAATGAAAAACATGCAGGTTCATTTGTTTATTTGGGTTATGCCACTATATACATATATCCCACCCAACAAAGCTGTTATATCACTTTAAATACCGCCATTTAGCCTACCATTGCATCCTGTGTCAAATCTGTTTAGATATTTAGTTGGTTTTATGACGTACATTGGGGTCTTGTACTATAGGAAGTAGGACGAGTCATTGGAAAAAACAAGGGGTGTGATTTGTATTACGTGATCTGAACACATCTCACTGCCCTAAGTTATGATGGGGACAGCAGACACTTGCCAAACCAGGAAGTAGGATTCAAGCCTGGGGGCTAAGAGAAAATGGCAAATGAGATAAATTAAAAAAATAAAGGATCCAAGCAGAAATAGGAGCTAGAGTAATTGATGAATATACAGTTTAGAGGGAAAAGTAGTTTATGACACAACCCCATTTAATTTCAGTGGAAGGAACTGGGGTGGGAAGGGTACAAAAATAATAGAGGACCTGTCGAAGAGTGATCATTTTACAGTACCTATCTGTGCCATCCAGGAAATGGTAGAATAATCCAATGAAGTCAAATCTTTTTTAGCCTGTGAGAAATGTGGAGCATAATTTCACTTCAAGGGGTTGTCTCACTACAGCAAATGACATTTATCATGTAGACAAAGTTAATACAAGGCAGTTACTAATGTCTTGTGATTGTCCATATAGCCTCCTTTGCTGGCTTGATACATTTTTCCACTACATTATACATTACTTGTATCCAGGAGTTATAACCACCCTGCAAGGAAAAGCTCAAGGAAAACAGTGGTATTGCTTTATCCGTAACGCTGCAGCAGCAGTAACATAAAATGCTAAAATTGATTTTTTTAATGAAAATATGATACACTTTAACAATACAATACAAAACATACTTACCCATTTTTTCCACTCACTTTTAAAACTGGAGTAAGTGGTGTAAAAATGTAAAATGCTGCAACATTTTTGCTCAGGCAAGCCCAATTTTGTGACTTTTCAAAGCCAGAATTCTGGAGTAGAGGGCTTGATAAATTCCCCCTCCTTTATGTCTATGCTGTAGGCTTTGATTTCCGTATTAGAAAAATGGTACTCTGACCACACTTAGCTACAGTATATCAAGTAGTTTATAGTTTCACTTTTAAGTACATATGCTAAAATAATGTTGTTGTTATTTAGCACACACAAGTGTTTTCCTGTTTATATATAATTTAAAAATCTTTAATCGTAAGTTTATATTCTGATACTCTTCTCTATTTAGCTGAGGTATGGATTCAGTTTCAATAATTAAACCACATTTTTTGGTTTTGTTTTGCATGACTAAATTAGCATGTAAAAAAACAATGAAATAAAATATATTACATTAATGTTAATGTCCTCAATTTAGTTATTTTCATCCAAATTATTCTCGAATATGGAATTTAGGTACCATGGCATGCATTTTTACTAGATATCTATTTTTCTACAGGTTGCTCTAATGTAAAAGAAATAGACAATTCATTTGTTCGTGAAGATCACTTTCCGTCTAAAATATAGGCCACTGAATGGAAGCCAAAATCTTTGTCCAAGCAAGTCAAATGTAACAAGAAAACACCTAGAGACTGAAGACACTGATGGGTTAGATGGTGTAAATAAGCAAACAGAGATACCTTTTTATTAGACATGATATTTAATCTTCTTTGTAGTCTTTGTGCATTTTTATGGGAATGAAATCATTTAAGGAATGAAATCATGATTGTGTATGTTGCTGCTCTTTTCGCTAGTACTGAATATCTTCTGTTATGAATAGGTTTATTCTTGTATGTAAAATGGATGTAGCGCATGTTATAATGTCCTATGAGAAAGTAGATTACTTTTGCTGATCAAAAAATTCTTGTGATGCCATATCAATGAACACTTGGTACAGTGCTGTATATATTCAAGGGTTTTCCACAGAACACAGAAATAATGTTAAGGCCGATCCTCTAAGCCACAATTAGTTCAGAGATGGCTAGAATGCACTGTGGAGTCTAACCAGTGTCTCTTTTCTTCACTCCTAACCTCCTAGGAAGTTATGGAATTTCTGGTTAGATTCCCATAAAAATAATTTTAGTGCAGTCAGGAAATTAGTCAGCAAGTTGAATGCAGTAACAAAGTTGAATGATCACGTGGCACTGTGAGACCAGATTCCCCAGGACCAATGTCTTTAAAGAGTGCTGGTTACGATGAGAACTCAATGTGGCATGCAGGAGAGATTGATGAGAGACTTGGTGAGAACCAGCAGAGCCACTGCTGTCTTTGCGAAGCTTCACTCAATTCTGGAGAATTAAGTCAGGTGTGATCCATGAGAATTAGCTACTGAGACCATTGTCATACTCAAAAATCAGAGGATAACGTCATGTTCCTATTAATGAAGTGATTGGGTATCTTATCAGTCATTATCTTATGAAACGTGAGAGTAATAGAAGCTTCAGAGTTACAACAGTGGTTTCTGTAACTTGAAACCAAGAGGTATGAAAAAGAAAACCTGTATTCTCATGATTAGAGGGATCTTCTCTACCAGGTTCACACAAATCACTTATAAGACATGTCTGACAAGTTGAAAAAATGTGTTGCTATGAAGCCCTATTCAGACATAAACATGTACAGTCATGCTTGATTGTGATATTTTCTATAATACTTCATAAAGTTGACCTAATACTACATCAGATTTTCATGTCTGTGAGTTGCAAAAATATTATGAACTTTTAGGATTAGCAGATAGTTTGAAGGTAAAAATAGTGGCTTTCAATAGGATGACAAAAGGTATGAGCAGGATCTGTTTTATTAAAAGAATAAGGCCTATCAATGTCTGATCTTCACAACATGTTTGTGAAAGTATATCATGGCAAAAACAAATGAGATTTATGAGGACCATGTTAATAAATTTGTGTTCTCTCAGTTACGAAATCCTAATTTAAGATTATGCAAAACTTAATTTAAGATTATGCAAAACTACAACATTTTTCCACACTATAGAGCTGGGTTTACTAAGGTTCCTCTGTCTTCTGCTTTTCCACCTGCATCATGGATTAGCTCCTGTTAATACCCTTATGCATATTTACATGATATAAGCTTATGTTCCATCTATAGTTATCTCTGGAATGTCTCTGTATGCCACCAACATCATAACATGAGAGTTATTACCATGTGGAGGACCCAGACTGTTCTACTTGTTGTAGCTTACTATCATTAACATAGCCACCTATATACTATGCCTAAATTGGTAATGTGAGAGTATAAAATATTTCCACATGTTATACTACAAATGAGTCAGACCACTGAAGTAATTCATTATGGCAGAACAGCTCTTCACTACATCTAGTGTTTCTTGTCTTGTTGAGGAGTCTGGAAATACTGAGGACATCATTTATGGCCTCCATAAAGATGCTTTTCAGCAGGTCCACAAACATTAATCAAGGATCTCAGGTGTTAAGTTAGACTTTCTCCCAGAACTCTGGAGTATATCTGTGGAACAAATACAAGGTTCACTCAAAAGTTCCAAGCTGTTACTTAAAAAGGAATTAAGAGAAGAAAATCCTGGCTGTAAAAACACAGTCAAATCTGCAGAAGATTTATCAAAGGAAAGTAATCTCCTTCAAGCAATGGGAGTGTTTAGCTTAATGCATTTGGTCAAGGTTGTCTGCTGGGTTTCACATGGAATGGGGGAAGTTCACATTTTTTATTTAACATACTGAAACATAAATGCATGAATATACAGTATAAAAGAATAGTTTTATATTCACTATCTGAAATTGTAGTCTAAGTTTATACTTATTTACTGCATAATTGAAAATGCACGACCACAAAATATATATTCTCTTGTTTGTTGGAAATGTACTCTATGTAAATAGTAGTGAAAGTAATCTTATCGATGACTGCATTTGTGAGTTATCTATCCCTTCTGGTCCTCAGCTGTGTCCCATGGGACTGACAGGCTTCTATAGGGTTGAATAGGAAACTGACTTCCTGTCCACACATAAGACACTGGGTCAGTTGAGTCAGAGTGTTGGCCACATGCCACAGCTGAAGAGCCGAAGGGAGTGAATAACTCAAAAATACAGTCACCAGTAAGAAGATTACCTTCACCACAATTAACATCATACACCTTTCAATGCCTATCAAGAGAATAATAGAGCTGCCATATTGTCATTTCTATTCTACACCTATTATAATATTAAGGATTACTCTTCATTTCCCTCACAGCAGAAGCAAACTGACAATAGATTACCTATCTATAGGAGGTGTTATAATTTGTGTTAAGTGCTACCGAAGAACATAATGGTATAGTACTGCCAAAATAAAAAACACAAAAACACAACTACAAATTCTAAAATAATCTAATATTAAATATTGACTTAAAAATAACCTTTTCTGATGGATATGTCCCTTTAAGGATTTGAGTGACTTTGACAAGGGCCAAATTGTGATGGGTAAGCAACTGGGTCACAAAATCTCCACAACATATCCAGAAGAGCAGGTCTTGAGTATTCCTAGTGTACATTAGTTTGTACCCAACGCCTGCAACAAGGCCATAGTTGCCAAAGACTTATTGATGTGCATGGGGCGTCAGATATCACAAGACATCTTCAAAAGTTGTAGTTTCCAAAGGGATACAGTGTCAATCTGGTATTTATATACATTTCTTCCGAAGGTGGCTTAAAATTTGTCACAAGTGGCAGTATAGTATCCTGTGATATGTACGTGAAATAATACACTATGTAGGTGGTACATCCTTAGTACAGTCTTTGATATGTAGTCCAGGTTTCCATGTCTATGTTACTACATTCTTTGACTGATCATTGTACACCCATATTACATCAACCCCCACCCTACTTTGAGGGCTATATATGTAAACACTGGATAGAAGTCAAATGTACAGACATATGAAAAGTTAGCAGAATAATCTGCCATATATATACCAGAACAAACTTCTGCAACATGTCTAGCAGAAAACATGAGGACATTACAGTATAGGGTGTAGGGAATCTCCTAACCCTAGCTTTAGTTCTCTCCAAAAAAAATGCTTATAGGCTTGTGAAAAAAAACATACAATATGGCATTATAAAAATGTCGGTGTTACTCTAAAAAGTGTGCCTCTAGGCAACAATGAAATCTCGATTTACGTGCAGTAAATATGTGTTCTCATTACACATCCGATTCCATCTTGCATTTTTTTTCTGGGAAAACTGGAATTGATTCTCTTGCATAAGAAACACATTTTAATTTTTTTTTACACATATCTAAACATTGACAGGCTCAAACAAATCAAGTTAAAAGTTCTGTGCAAAAATGTACACTTTTTTTCTCAACTGTATGTACGGTTCCATTTATTCTAAATTCATTGGACTTTTGTTGATTTTTTTTTATGTGTAAGAGTAAAATAGTAATAAAAATAAAATCTCCTGACTAAGCAGAGCAAGACCTGTGCAGTGGCGCACAATCACACTGGTAAGCTGTTTTTGGATTTAGCTCCTCTTGACTTTCCTTCTCTCTTCACTTTGTAAGTCACACATTAGCAGTGATTACAATGATGCTGTGTACTGTACGTCAGGCCGCCCGCAGGATTATTGTCCTGCACTCATAAGATCATATGAGCACAGGACAATAGCACCACGGGTGCTATACATATGGCCATACATATGGCCTGCTCACGGACCGTATGTCTCGGAGGGCATACGGTCGTGTGCAAAAGCCCTAACAGTTTCTATTTCTGGAAAATCCCTTTAAAGATCTCCACTGTGAGTGGGACATAGGGATTTAGATGTAGTTTGTTTCCTGACATACTGTAGTGGTATTGCCCCTGCTGTTATGGATGCTTTATGACCATTATCAATATGATTATTTAATTTATTTTAATAAAATTTTGAAGTTTTAATTGGGTATTTTTTGTAGGTTATATATGTTATTGTTAAGAATATTTTACTCACATTTTGATAATGATGGTGATAGTTATTGGCCGTTTACTTTGTCTGAAAACCTATCTGTGCAAAAAGATAGATACATTTTTTTCTCGATAGTGTTGACTGTTTCATTATTTCTAAATTCCTTGGATTTCTCTTTTTTTTTCCCTTCTAAAAGTAGAATAATAATAAAAACGTGATAAACGTATAACAAATATAAAGCTATATGGATAAACCCAAGTGCATTAATATTTTAAGACCTGCTCATATAGAGTCTCCCCAATACTCCTTGAATGCTTTTATTTCATATTTGATCATATAATATGGTTTGGTTTCCATTGAGGAAGAGGAACAGTCATTAACATATTCAATGTTTTATTTGGAGGTGTATTTTACCATGCAAGCATAGTCTGGCCAATCTACACAAGAACCAAACCTCAGGTTGAAAGAAATGCTTAATATGTGGGTATTATATGGAGCTGTATATTTTACTTGCCACAGAAGGTGACTTGTATGAAATCATTTAGTGAGGTAGCATGTTTTCTTTTTCATCTAGCTATAAAATTAAATATTTCAGAATTAAGTCATATTCATTTGTGAAGACCATCAAGAAATTTTTCACCTGAGCCTTATTAAAGGGAACCTGTCACGTTGAACATGTTATGGAGCAGGAGGAACTGAGCAGATTGATGTATAGATTTATGGGAAAAGATTCAGTAAAACTTGTATTTTATTCATGCAAATTCCTGCTCATTCTGGACTTTGAGTGATCGACAGCCTTCCCTCTATGACTGTGTACACAGAGATCGCTGTCAATCATTGATAGGACCACCCCCTTGACTTCAAAGCCTAAAATGAACAGGAATATAAATGAATGAAATAAAAGATATATTGAATCTTTTCCCATAAAGCTCTATATCAATCTGCTCAGCTCCTCCTGCTCTATGACATGATACCTTCAGCTCATACACCAAGTTCAACATGATAGGTTCCCTTTAAGAAAGCTCTTGGTTGTTGTTTTGTGAATGTGATCCGTGACATAACTAAAGTCCTGCGGCCCCAGAGCAAACCTCAGACCAGCCCCTCCTTTTATTATACCCTAAAAATATACCCTCCATGGCAAGTGTATGAAAACTATGCTATTGGTGACACAAAATTAGGCCCCTTTCACACAACTGTATTTTTTGCAGGCTCCGATCCGCATTTTTCACATGAAAAATGCGAACCCATTCATTTCTATGGGTCTGCAAAAAATACTGAGAGTCGACGTTGTGCTGTCCACATCCGTATGCCCGTTCCGTTGGGCCGCAAAAAAGATAGAACCTGTCCTATTCTTGTCCGCAAAACGGACAAGGATAGGCATTGTTACAATGGATCCGCAAAAAAAACGGATGCCATACGGACAGCATCCGTTTTATTTGCGGATCCGCAATTTGCGGACTGCAAAACACAACGTTCGTGTGAAACCAGCCTTAGGGAGATTTACTGAGTAAGCTGTTCCAGAATTGGGCACAAATTAGACCAAAAAGTGACTGTGAGTCAAACATATGCAAAATGCATTATTGTATAGCATAAAAGCTACTGCCAGTCAGTCCATAGTCTAGTGCAAATATTGCTCTAATTTAATCCAAAGAGAGATACTGTAAATCAGTCATTATGAACACAAAAATAGCAATTATGTGTAGTGTTTATTTTTTAATTTGTCTTAAATCATTTTTTTACCAAAGAACAGCTTTTTTCTATTTTCTTAATTTATTTTTACATTTTTTAATTAGTTTATTTTTTCCTTTTTTAAGTCCCACTAGGGACCTTGAAAATTAATTTGATCACCTATGTAATACACTTCAAAGTTATACTGACAAGCAGCCTATTAGACCCTGCCTCTGTACATGGAAGACCTGGGGGCCATTGTTAGGCCCCTGGCTACCATAGCAACCATTGGCACCCAGTGACTGCATAGTGGGGGCAATGGCATGACAGACCAAGCCCTTTTCCCTCCCTCTGTTAAGTAACTCAAGGGGTTAATCTGTTGGGAACGGAGTTACCTACAATACTGGCAGTTGCAGCAGGAGCAGGGCTATGTACTATAGTCCTGCTCCTGCTTCTGATCTCGCAGGAATGGGTAAAAACAAGAGCCTTCAGCTTGCATTCACAGAGCTGGAGTACAGAGAAGGAGTGTAGTGCCTTCATGGACCTGTTGTTATCTTTGAAGTGGTTCTTCAGACACATCCATCTCCGGTGCTGTGCATGCCATGCTTCTAGTCTGTGTGTGGATGGCCATACTGTTGCATCCCCTACGACCACGTCATTATGGCCCTGGATGTGATATAACACCAAGTCCAGTATGCAAGAGTTGGGTGCTGGTCGGTGCTGACTGGTGCAACCCAATAATGTGCAAGTAAAAAGTGCCCCCATAGTTGCACACACAGTGCCCCACAATAATGTGCCAGTAATAAGTGCCCCCATAGATGCCCCCCACAGTGCCCCCAATAATGCACCAGTAAGAATTGCCCCCACAGTGCCCCCAATAATGTGCCACTAAGAAGTGCCCCTGTAGATGCCCCCACAGTGCCCCCCATATCAAGTGCCCCCACAGTGCTCCTCTCCTGTATTGTACCAAAAAAAAAAAACACTTAAACTTACCTCCATGCCTCTTTCAGCAATGCAATGCAGGCCTCTTCTGGCCTGTGTCCTGTGCTGTATGGCTCAGGTGGCGCGATGACGTCGTGCCGCCTGAGACGGCCTCTGATAGGCTGCAGGCACTAGGCCTGTAGCCTATCAGAGGAACGAGCAGAGGAGACGCCTCTCCCTCCCCTGCCCCGCCACAGCACAGGCATCTGTATCTCTGTCCTTAGGACGGCGATACAGATGAATATGGAGATGAGCCCTTCCACAATAGAGGCGCTCATCTCCCTGTCCCCTGCTGCTGCCACCCTCCACTTGTGACCAGGTCCCTGATTGCCAGACCAGTGGTGAGGACCACTGTACTACAGGACAGGATGTAAACCTACTGGATTATACCACTGTACTTAAAATAAACCGTGAAATGTTTCACTCAGTGATATATTTGTATTCTAAAGCTTGGGCTTAACCAGGGCTTTTTTGTAGTAAGAGATTAGCATTGTGCATGCTTGACCACTGTTGTATTCCAATGGGGAACATGGGAACCTGTTCTTGTGATCGGTTGGGGGTCCTAGCAGTCTGCCGGCAATCAGATATGTATCACCTACTATATCCTTGTGATGGCTAACCTCCGGCACTCCAGCTGGGGTGAAACTACGACTCCCAGCATGCTCCATTCATTTCTATGAAATTCTAAGGACAGCCAAGCAAGTGTGCATCTTGGTAGTTGTAGTTTTACCACAGCTGGAGTGCCGGAGGTTAGCCATCACAGACCTATCCCATGGCTATGCCCACCTATGGCAATCAAAAGCAACAAGAATTTGCCGCAACCCTTATTAACTCACTTACTGACCTACCTGATTATCAGGTTATAAAAACATTAATTGGCAGAAAACCCCTTTTAAGGGGAGTGTCTTCAGGATTAGAAAACCATGGCTGCTTTCTTCCAGAAACAGCACCACACCTGTTCTTGGGTCATGTCTGAAATTACAGCTCAGCTGCACTGATGTATATGGGTCTAAACTGCAATACCACAAGCAACCTGTGGACAAACAAGGTTTTTGGAAGAAAGCAGCCATCTTTTTCTAATCCTGGGCAAACCATTTAAATGTAATATATAATGAAATGAATGGTTTGGCATGGAAAGAAAAAAAATTCTATGAAAACTGAAAAGCAATCATATGGTGTGAATATGAAAAAAAAATCGGCTAAAAGAGAAAACTATTGACATTGCTCGACTACTGTAACATGTACAGTGATGTGAAAGGAAAATACATACAATGCAACCGCACACCGCTAACCAGATAAAGCACAAAATGCCATAGTGATATAGAGTACTCTGAAGCTCATGCTATGCTTGTTTAATAAATTAGAGATTCTTGGCAAATATATTTTGTACAAAATTATCTGAGCCCATTCACCGAATCGCCAAGGTGATCTCTGCAGAATGGGAACCTAACACTATCTCCTACCTGTTATGTGCCAGACTTGGCTTCCAAATAATCAGGGGGTGTTTGTTCCAGCGAAGTCTGGCACATAACAGGTAGGAGATAGTGTTAGGTTCCCATTCTGCAGAGATCACCTTGGCGATTCGGTGAATGGGCTCAGATAATTTTGTACAAAATATATTTGCCAAGAATCTTTAATTTATTAAACAAGCATAGCATGAGCTTCAGAGCACTCTATATCACTATGGCATTTTGTGCTTTATCTGGTTAGCGGTGTGCGGTTGCATTGTATGTATTTTCCTTTGACATGTATTTAGCCATAGCAACCAGCACCTGCGCTCTGGGATGTGCTGACTGAAATTTCTCTTTTTTTTCTTTGTAAGTTTGTACTGGAGGTGTGGCTACTCCATTTGGTCATGCACTCCTGACCAGCCCATCTGCCCCACAGGTTGATTTTAATCAGTGTAACTATAAAGTCGAGTAATTCGGCATGCATGCTGGTGTCTGCACTCCTGAACTAGGGGAGGCCTTTGAAGCACCAGAAATGGCAAAAGGCAGAGTGGATACAGCATGCATGTGGAACAAACACCCCCTGATTATTTGGAAGCCAAGTCTGGCACATAACATGTAGGAAATAGTGTTAGGTTTCCATTCTGCAGAGATCACCTTGGCGATTCGGTGAATGGGCTCAGATAATTTTGTACAAAATATATTTGCCAAGAATCTCTAATTTATTAAACAAGCATAGCATGAGCTTCAGAGTACTCTATATCACTATGGCATTTTGTGCTTTATCTGGTTGGCGGTGTGTGGTTGCATTGTATGCATTTTCTTTTGACATGTATTTAGCCATAGCAACCATCACCTGCGCTCTGGGATGTGCTGACTGAAATGTCTCTCTTTTTTTTCTTTGTAAGTATGTACAGTGATGTGCCTTGGTTCATGAACAGCAGCAGGCAGGAGTGCATCACCAATGAGGCGAGGTGAGGAGATTGGGCAGCATCAGGTATGGGCAAGATGGGGGCAGCAGAAGATGGATTATCTGTTTTGGCAGTATAGTATTGGGAAGCACAGTGGGCACAGTATGTGGCGCTGTATTACCCTGTATGTTTTGTAGAGCTGTATGTAATGTTTTTCAAGTATGTCTTTAACAGTAGGGCTGGGGGAAGGGGTTAGGTTAAGAAATTGGCATGGGGGTTGGGGCGCCATTTCAGTTTTTGCCTCAGGCAGCAGAAAGGCTAGGTGCACCCCTGGCAGCAGGATTACCGGAGGAGCACTGCAGAGAACGGTACTGGAATAACGGGTGAGTATATGATTTTTTTTTATTTTGGACAACCCCGTTAATGGATGAACATATTATTGGCGGAGTTTAGCACAATTCTATGCTTGTTTTCTGACATAGAAAAGATGCAAATGTTGGTGCAAATCAGGGTTGCCAACCTTTCTTTCAAATTTTTCTGGACAACTGAACCAAAATTTACGGACAGCCCAAAATTTTTACGGACATAATAAACAACACCCCTTTTTAGAGGACACACCCCTTTTTACGCCCTCAAAATGCCCTTGAATTAAAAACATTGCAGAATAAAAAAGGATTGTTCAGTAATTTAAAAAAAATCCATCCCTGCTGCTAGTCTGAGTGCTTTGTTTATATGGCTGCAGTGATGATGCCTGTGACACGCTGGACTTTCTGACATCATTCCTGCTGCCATGTCAACAAAGACTAACAGGGATCTAACGGGCAAGCCTGATGTGCAGGTGTATGGCATGTGACCACTGCAGCCAGTCCTCAGCATTAGACCACTGACTGGTGATTGGCTGCAGCAGTAACATGCCATATACCCCACTGCAGTTAGTGAACAGCTGCAGAAAATGGCGTTGAAGGAATAGGTGAGGCATATTTGGATGGACATTACATTTACCAATACCAAACATACAAGATGATACAGCCCCACATACCTCTTAAATCCAGTGACGTCTTCCTGACGTTGTAGAAGTTCTCTTTTCTCATCTTCTCTATTTGCCACAGACCGCCATGATGAGTTCTTTCAGCCACTTCTTCTCCCTGAAGAGTATGCCACAAAGACACCTTAGATTACCCACTTTTCTATCCTCCTTCTCCTCAGTGGTGCCCCAACATTGTTATCCTGCTGCTACTCCCAATACTGTGCCCGCTGTGCTCCCCAATGTCCCCAGATATTATACTGAAGAAATAACAGTGCCATATACGTAGGACCCCCCCCCCATAGTAACAGTGCTTCCCAAAGTCCCACTAATACTAATAATTCTTTCCCAGAGTGCCCCAATAGTGATAATGCTTCACAAGTAGCCCTTTTAGCAGAAGTGCCCTCCATATTGTACCAAATAATGATAACTCCCCCAATAGTACCCCTGGTAGTAATAATAATTCCCCATAATAGAAATAATTTTCTCATAGTACCTGAGCAGTAGTGCTCCCAGAAATTATAAGGCCTTGCTATCCTGCTCCCAGTAATTATAATACCCCTTATAGTGCCCCCATAGCTTAAACAGTCCCCTATAGTGCCTCCAGTAGTTTAGACGGCCCCCTGTAGTGCCCCCACTAGTTTAGATGGCCCCTGTAGTGCCCCCACTAGTTTAGATGGCCCCCTGTAGTGCCCCCACTAGTTTAGATGGCCCCCTGTAGTGCCCCCACTAGTTTAGATGGCCCCCTGTAGTGCCCCCACTAGTTTAGATGGGCCCCCGTAGTGCCCCCACTAGTTTAGATGGCCCCTTTAGTGCCCCCACTAGTTTAGATGGCCCCTGTAGTGCCCCCACTAGTTTAGATGGCCCCTGTAGAGCCCCCACTAGTTTAGATGGCCCCCTGTAGTGCCCCCACTAGTTTAGATGGCCCCCTGTAGTGCCCCCACTAGTTTAGATGGGCCCCTGTAGTGCCCCCACTAGTTTAGATGGGCCCTGTAGTGCCCCACTAGTTTAGATGGCCCCCTGGGCCCCACTAGTTTAGATGGCCCCCTGTAGTGCCCCCACTAGTTTAGATGGGCCCCTGTAGTGCCCCCACTAGTTTAGATGGCCCCCTGTAGTGCCCCCACTAGTTTAGATGGCCCCCTGTAGTGCCCCCACTAGTTTAGATGGGCCCCTGTAGTGCTCCCACTAGTTTAGATGGGCCCCTGTAGTTCCCCCACTAGTTTAGATAGCCCGCAGTAATGCCCCCAGTAGTTCAGATAGCCTCCTTTATTGTGCCCCGGCCCCCCAGTAATTATATTGTCCCCATAAGTACTCCCCTATAGTGGCCCACACAGCAGCTTAAATGACCCCATACCTTAATTAAATCCCAGCAGCAACGTTTAGCCTGGTGCGGGCGGGCGGCGGGAATGCTGCAGTAAAGAATTAGAAAGAAAGCCGGGCTTTCATTGGTGGTCAGTGTGGGGGCGGGCTCCTCCTCTTCGTGACTTCCAGCACTTTTCCTCTCCTCTCCTCGCGATGGTTCGGCTGTCGGCTCCCATCGCCCTGCATTGCGCACGCATGCGCAGTGCAGAATTCAGGTTTCAAGCCACAGGTTTTGCGGACTGTCCGTAAATTTACGGACGATTGGCAACCCTGGTGCAAATACTCTTTTTCAACCAAATTTGCAGTTTCCCCATTTTCCTCGCCTCTCTTTTACGTAGGTAGGACCACCATTGCAAAACTCATTTAACATTATGCAATACACTTGAAATTTATGCTAGCTTCTTGCTGACGTATACGTCATTTTATAGAGCAAGGGGATGTACTCAAGGGGATGTACTAGAATTATTAAGAGGCATCCCAGCAAATTTTCATATTAGATGGGTTGTCCAGGAAAAGATATTGATGAGCTATCTTTAGAATAGGTCATCAATATCAGATCTGCAGGGTCTGACACCCGACACCCCCATGATCAGCTGTTAGAAGAGGCCAGGTACCCAGTGAGTGCTGCTGCTT
Source organism: Rhinella marina (assembly GCA_900303285.1). NCBI lineage: Eukaryota > Metazoa > Chordata > Amphibia > Anura > Bufonidae > Rhinella > Rhinella marina. Next base: position 18,782 of record ONZH01008582.1, on the reverse strand, counting down.
CTTCCTAGGTCATGTGATGTCCCTGTACATCAGTCACGTGGCCTAATTACAGTTCAGTCCCATTCACGTCAATGAGGCTGAGCTGCAATACCAAATACAGCCACTATACAATGTACAGCTCTGTGCTTGGTAAGCTGTCAGGAGGCCACAGCTCTCACCAGAACTCCTATCCTGAGGATAGGTCATCGTAATCTTTTCAAGGATAATCCCTTTAAGACTTAATAAATTCCCCTGTAATATTTATTCATTGCACAAATGCAAAAATGCAAAAAAAGGAACAACACCATGAGGATATCATATTTTTTGTAAATCTCCTGTCTGTAGAATTGTATCTGTCTACAGGTAAGAGCTTGTATTAAATGTGAGAATCATTAGCAAGCTAGTAAACCTAAGAATCATGCCAGCTAATCAAAGAAAGGCTTTTTTATGTCCTTTGAACAACACAAACTAAATGAACCCCTGTTGGCCTCTGAATGGTAATTCCCTTGGAAGTGGAGAAAAATGCCAAAGAGCCATCTCAAAGCCTTAACATAGCACAGCCTTTGGCTCTGCAGAGAATGCAGAGGATGAAATAAGGAAACTCTTCAATGTAACGGGGCTGGAATAAGCATGCTTTCATTGGCATCTGTCAAGGACTCAAATCAAACAGAGTATGCATGCAGAATGCTGAAGTATGAAGTCATGATTGTGCGCTGAGGTTCACTGTAAGAATATCTGTTATAAAGTTGCTTTTGAAGTGAAACTGGCTCCCAATTTATTGAAAGCTATTATAAATAGCCTCTTCATTGCAGGAACCACAGAAGCTGGCTCCCTGTTAAGTACTTCGGCAAGGTTGGGACAGAGTTTAAAGTTATAATGTTACAATATGTCAAAGCTTTACATTTTCAGATGAGGTGTTCATTCAAGCCTTTAGCCAAGATTTTCCTTATGGACGTTTGGATTGTACTAAAGTGACCTGAAATAATAGCACATAAATAGCATATTTATTACGCATTTTCATCTTCTTTACAATACACATATTGTAGCGGAGACAGTAAAGACGGGCGTCCGTCTTCTTGTAGCCTAGGATGCTCTAAGGATCTCTACACACACAAATTTGCTCTGCTGTCTTAGGACTCATGCACACAAATGTATTTTCTTTCCATTTCCGTTCCATTTTTTTTTTTTTGCGGACCATATGCAGAACCATTCATTTCAATGGGTCCGATTAAAAAAAACCTGAAGTTACTCCTTGTGCATTCAGTTTCCATATGTCTGTATCTCCGTTCCGCAAAAAATGGAAACGTGCTATTAATGTCCGCATTACGGACAAGGATAGGTCTGTTCAATTAGGGGCTAGCTGTTCCTTTCTGCAAGATACGGAATGCACATGGATGTCATCCGTATTTTTTGCAGATCCGCGTTTTGCATGCCGCAAAATACATACGGTCGTGTGCATATTCGCAAAAAAATAAAATAAAAACGTACTGCAGACATTATTTTACTCCCTATAGAGAAGATGTCAACATGCTGCATTTTTAAACAAAGCTAGAAACCCAAAAAATGCCACCTAATTAACAAAAACGCCAGTACCATTTCATATTTCCAATAGACTTTCAGCTAACATCCAGAGCTGGCATTTCTACAGCAAAAATCACACCCAAGACTGCATGTACAAAAAAGCCCACTAAAAACACAAAAGTGCACAAAAACTCTACTAACAATGTATGTATGTATGAACCCAACCTAATAAAGATCATCTAATTATCATGCGCACTAAAAGACCTACAAAAGTGTTGGTCCATTGATAAATTCCACCTATGTGAAAACGCAGAGACCGAAAGTTTGTTGATAAAAGGACAGACACTGATTTAGAGCATATTCACATGAAGAAGTTAAAGGCAGCAAAATTACATGATAAAAACTGCATTTGTTTTTACAGTGGTTTCCAACGCAGTTACAGTTTTTACTAGTGTTGAGCGAATCAAAGCCAAACAAATTGACTTCAATCTGAATTTCAGGAAAAATTAAATTTGAATTCAAATTTTCTCGCACTTAGGGTACATTCACACGACCGTGTTGAGTCCTTTCCGTTTTGCGGTCCGTAAATAACTGAACCGTGTGTCCGCATTTTGCGGAAGAATGGCTTCCGAATGTGTTCCGCATGTCTTCCGTTTTTTACGGTCCGCAAAAAAAGGAAGGTTTAAAAAAAAAAAAGAGAGAAAAAAAAAGAATAATTCATAGTTGTCAAGGCCTTCAATTATACGGATCCGCAAAAAACGGATAACATACGGAAACCATTCCGTATGTCATCCGCAAATTGCGGATCCATAGACTTGAATGGGGCTGCGGACCGATCTGTGCGGACAATAGTAGGACAAGCTTCATATTCTTGCGGACCAGAAATGCGGAAATACGGATGCGGATACGGATACATTTTATTCACCCATGGGAATGAATGGATCCGCATCTATTCCGCAAAATGCGGAACGGATGCGGATCGGACGCGGATAAAATTATACGGTCGTGTGAATGTACCCTAAGTATTAGCAAATCTATTTTTCCTGAAATGGCAGTTTAAAAAAAAGCAAAAAAGAGGCCGTCATGGTTTTCATGCTTGCAGAAACCACGCAAAATCACACAAGACCTAGTGGACTTATGCCTTGATGTTTGCTTCGTGAAGCACTACTTCTCAACACAGACTCAACACTCAAACCATCTTAAATGTCCTACCAGTGTCCTCAGGTAAGCTAATAATGAACCATCTGAAGACACATTTACTTGGTCCATTGAGTATAACCCCACCTGCATTCAGTATCTGATTCTGAACCATAGTGAAAGTTAGACTCTATCAGGGCCAACCCCATTATCCCACTTATAACTTGCTCTTTGACCGTGCTTAATGCAATTTTTCTCTCAAGGACTATTCTTTAGACAGATGAATTACTTTAAGAATTATAACCTTCAGGGACGCCTCAGTAGGCCTTGCAGGGGTGGACTGGGAACTTAAGGTGGCCCTGGAAAAATTACTAAAAAAGGCCCCGTTTTGTAGTTGCATCCAAATTAATGAAATGCAGGGCCAGTAGTACCATTTTGTGGCACATTATACCACCCCAACAAAGCAAAATACCACAGTCCATCACAAAATACTGCCAGCAGCACAAAATACATCCCCAAAAACTTCCATTGGCCGGCCCCCTGTGGATCGGCCCACCGGGAAATTTCCCTGTAAGGTCTATGGCCAACCCGCCCCTGAGGCCTTGGATAACTTTTATATAATCTGAACTTTATTTCGGTTTTACACGGCATTTAGCATATTGAACAAAATTCTATAGCCATGAAAATAAAAATTCTGAACTTAGCAAATTGTCAGATCTTTGGGACAGTGTTCTCCAAGGAACAGAAGAATGTATAAAGTTTTTGATTGCCTACTTCATAGAGAATATTGTGCTCAGTTTAGGCTGGAGCTCATTCTCTTCAGATGGTTTCAGACCACCCCTTGTCCATACAGTAGGTCCCAAGCAGTCTCAAGTTATTATGACATCTATCCTATAGTCATAGAATGTCAGTGCAATATATATATTCAACATATATATTATAAGAAGTGACCTTCTGATGAAGGATCTCTTTAACTTCTTTATGCAAGGAAGATATATGATCCATGATGATCCATCGGAAACATGTTTTTATCATGAGAATAGTTTTATTTTTTACTTTATGTAGGTTCTACTCATGATTTTGGATTAAAATTGCTAAATACTAAGTATTACTGTGTGGAAATGGCCTTAGAGGAGGTAGTCAATTATTATTTAGAGGCAGAGCTTGTTAAGAGCTCATTTGCATCCCTTTCCTCCCAGAATTCCAGAGGAGCATGAATAGCCTATAAGACTCCTCACGCCGATTAAGGCGCTCTCTCTTCAAGGAGAGATAGTATCCCCCAAACCCTGACAGTCCTCTCACCCAGTTAAGCCAGTACTCTCTGCACTGATCAGGGGCAATCACCCTGAAACAACTGTCTGAAGATGAGGTGCTGGCTTATTTAAAGAGCTGAACATTGACTTGCTGGTCCGTCGGGACTGTAAGGTCTGATCCGTCAGAAGAAGAGAATAATAAAGAAAAAAAAAGATCCTGTAAAAAATGGTGTAGTCATTTTTGTCTGAGATCCATTATCCATCCATCCTGTGCTGAACGTTATACAGGGTGGGGCCTTAAAAAGCAGAACCGTGTTTCCTTTTTGTGATTTGTTCAGGATAATTCTTTTCAGACCTCGTCGTGAAAACTGTCTTTGCTGCCCAGTGTCCAATCAGAGCTCATCTTTCACTTTACCAGATCAATATAAGAAATGAGTGAGTCCCTCATATCCTTTCCTGCCATCGAGCCGTGCTCTTTGCAGAGGGCTGTCATGTTGTGTATGTGTGTCCAGAGGCCTATGTTCACAGAAACACGGGATTGTTTTACTGGTCAATTTTCAGATCTTCCTGTTCCAGCAAAAAGCAGAATAGATGGATTGGTACAAGTGATGTAACATAGAATTTGTGTTCAACGTAAAAAAAAAAACAAAAAAAAAATACAAAAACACAAGTCCATATGCCCATTTTTGTAGCAGGCATCCAGGATAGAACGTATCACACATTCAGGAAAAATCCAATGAAATCACCGCAAAACTTATTCCAGCAGGTGTACATCAACAGGTCAGTAAACCAAATGTACTGAAATCTCTTAATCTGAGGCCATACCAAGCACCGGTTATGCAAAATTTAAAGAAGGGGGAAAATAGAAGTGATTGGCATATTACAATTGGCAACTGTATATCATCATAGATAGACATGTCCAGAGGATCTCCAGTAAGTGTGTAGAGGAAGGGAGTGGTAGTTGTAGCTAAAGCTGGTGGTAATACTCACAGATCATGGTGGCAGTCTCCTATCTGGTGAGTATTGTGGCTCCTGCTTGGTGGTATTTGGGGTGCCCTGGAAGGTAGATGAATTGGTTGTGTGTAAGGCAGGACCAGTGGATACTGGAGACAATAATAAGGCCCACTGGTTGTAATAAATAACGTCTTTCTTTACTAGGTTGACAATAGGGATAGCAGTGCAAATAACAGCAAGGAACAGTTCCCAAGGATATCACAGTGCAATATTCTCCTAATAGCAACATATGGACAGCAACAGTGATAGTGGTAATAGTATTCCCTCTTTCTAAAGACACTTTGCTCTCTCTCAGCAGAACCACAGGCTTGCTAGGTTCTTGTTAATTTTTTCTGCAGTTCCCCGACTGAGGTATGAGGGTAGAGGAGTCAATTTGTCAATAAGTATGGGGGATGCTTTTACAATATTCCCTTCCACAGCAGAAAAGCCTTTCTGACATAAACAAGCACAATACAGTACCTTGCTATCTGAGTACAATGCACGGCCTTGTAGGTTGTAGACCAGCTAATCTCCTTCTCTCTGGAGTACTGTGGTAGTATGGCTGCTTTCTAGACAGTTGTAGGCTCAGAGACTAGGTTTCTCTGAACTTGGGCATAGTTGTGTAGAAAGTCTCTCACACACATCTTTTGTCCAAGTTGCTTCTGACTAGAATCTCTTTCTAATCAGCCAGGGGGTGGACTTGGTTCATCACCCAGAAAACCAAACACATTTTGTCAAATTGTAAACCATACTATAGTTTGTCCATATTGTGCTATTAAATGTATATACATACAATACTCACAGCATTTAACTAAAGAAACCTTGCATTAACTTTGTTAAAGGTAATTAACTCTTTGCAGTAATTCTTCTGAGGTACTGCACTTGGTGAACCATTATAATACATCATGTTCAGTGAAGCATGGACATATCCAATGTGAAGCTTCATTATCTAAAAATTGGCATTTGGTATGCAGCTTTGGTATGCAGCTAGTATGTGGATTGTGGGTCCAGTATTCGTATTTGTGGAAAGTGTATAAACTGATGTATGCTTATCTTGAACTCTGGATCTTCATTCTTTTGTAGATTCATACCTACTATGATGATATTTAATAAAAAGATTATTTTAAAGAAAAGAAAATGTGATCACAGCCGAGTTCATGGAATTCCCAGCAGAGTTACTATTGTTTCTTTCAGCAAGATGGGGCGACTTGCCGTATGTTGCATGCATCCCTGTGCAAAGTTCACACAGGATTCACAGAAGAACATATGGTTTTTACCTCCATGGGCACCAGACCTAGCGGTGTGGAGATATAGTACCTAAAGGGTAGGGTTTATAAAACTAATCCCAAGACTGAGCCTGAACTGAAACAGCAAACTGAAAATCATGCCCAGAACATAGAGCGTGTGGTGTTCATAAGAAGGGCACAACTTTGCATAGCCGCTGGACAAAACCAACTCACAGCATCTCCTATAACAAAGACATACATCATTCTTTCATTATCCATTATCCTGTAAAAACCACAGAAGGGAAACAGTTGTTTTTCGTGGTCCTCCCTGCATATAAATGAAACAATTATAGTTTAATGTTCTTAACATGACAAAATCTATTGAAAGTCTTATCCTAACACGCAAACGTATCCCTTATCCACGAGATAGCGGATAAATGATTGTTGTGGGTTCAACAGCTGGGACCCACCCAATCATGAAGGAGGGGTCCTATGGATAATCTTATATTTTGGGAAAATCACTTTAATATCAGAAACCCCAGTAATAGTTTAGTTTGAAACATTTTAGACAAATTTTAAATATTCCAAATTCTATAAGTGAGTTCAATCAAACACTGAAAGTGTAAAACATTTGCATTTCCATATTAATCAACATAAGTCAAGACTTATGTGTCTGTTAGCCCTCATGGCTCCATTTATTTGACAAACTGGGAAAAGCTTCATAAAATTCTGAAAATGCAGCTTTTTATCTATCCCTCTTTTATAAAAGAAAAATCACAGAAAATAATGCACTACAGACAATATATACACATACACAATAGATGCAAACATTATATATGGACCCTCACTCTGATATGATAAAATCTGAGACTCTCAGCCAATATATTTTGATCAAAACACATCTGTGCCCGCCTACCAGTGCCAAGATGGTCTCAGTCAGGCAGGTCCTACTCTAAACCTATCTATGCTATTGGGCATCTACATTCAGGAGAGCAGACCCTGCACATATAGTGTGCTGCTCCTAGTTACCTCTGTAAATTTGTGACAATCAGGACCTCAACAGGCAGCCATCATAAAGTAGCTATCCGTGTGAACCCCTTCCCCCCTTCACCCATGGACCCTGAGACTTCTAAAATGACTGGGATCAAGTGGATATAACTTTGATGTGGTGGAAGGGGGGTGAATGCCTTCTCTTTGGCATAAAGCAGCATTTTATATAAGGAGTTGCAGAAGTCACAGCAGAAGTCTTCGCTCAAATGATCTTCTGAAGACCAAATTGCTTAAAAATCAGTTGCTTCCGTGCAAAACAATAAATTTCTCCTTGTAACTGACAGCTTAGGGATTAAAAAATGAGAAAACAGAGCAAGTAAGTAAATGAGCATTTTTATTTTTCTTCTCCTCTGGTTAATGTTATCCATGTGTTTGCATTTCCAAGCTAAATTAACCATTTCACATCCAGAGCAGCAGGTAAAATGCTATAGAATGTCAAAGAAGATTACATATTGCAAAGAAAAGGCAAGAATTTCAAAGCTCTTCACAACTGGTCTACTAGAATTTCCGTACTGTAATTGTGCATGTCTAGACTTCCCTATCGTTACTTACAGGTGGTGGAATGAAAAAAATGGAAACACCTGAATAAATATGAATGATTACATTCAAAGCAATGTCCTTAGATTTCACCACTGCTATAATAAGATGTAAATTCTATGCAAATGATGCTACTTTTTTTTATTTAAGAATTCTGTCTTACGCCTGCTTAACATTGAGTTTCCATCGTGTAAATTATGCATCATGACTTCATCTTTTCTCCATAATTTTATTAGACATAATTAAATTAATATGCTGTGACATAAGCTGTGTGGATTTTTGAAAAGAGAAATACATTTTTTTCCAGAAATTGAAATTATCTTAAGACAACAGACATAAATTATGACATTAAGAAAATATTACATTTTTTTTTTTGAAAATTATAAAAATCAACCCACAACTTTCAGCTGCCAGCACGTCTGTCTATTACGTCAAGACTTTAGAAAGCGTAAAATAAAGCAAAGCAATGTATTTTTTTCAGTAATCCCATGGCAAATATAAAAGAGACAGAATTTCTGCTTTACACATTAAAACTTTACTGAATTTGAAAGCCTTGGAGTACACTTAGGGGATTTCGGAAATTGTTGCTTGGCTGTGAGCTAAGACCAGAAGCTGCCATTTTGCAAATGGAGTGGTGGGGAAGCCTTTTGGCCTCATTTATAATTTCACAACTACTGCAAATATCAGCTGATGAATATTTATGTTATACCTGGCAAAAACCAGAAAGGAAAACAGGAAAAAAAATCTAAAGTTAGGAAAAGGTCATCTAAACTCTGTGGGATTTTTTTCCAGCACTTTCCATGCTTGGCCAGAAGCTACTGAATGAAATCATTATATGGTATGTACAGACCCTGAGGAGTAAAAAGAAATGTGTTAAAACTATGCTCATAATAACTTTGCTGTATGATCAAATCCTGAACATGGCTCAAGAAGTTTGCAAAAAGCGATTAAAGCTTTTGAAGCATTTGGAAATACAGGCATAAGGGGGACACAAGTATATTGTGTTCAGTGGGATGTAGAAAAGGATGTGGACAACAGTCCAGGGAAAGAATGGACCTTAGCTAAATATACAGTAAACATCTTATAAATATCAAGGACTGTTATTAATAGATCAAATATAGCCTGCTATTGAGAAGTGAAATCCTGAGGTACTGGCAGAAGAAGTGTTTAGCTAATGATAAAATATAGAGACTATTCGATTTCTTGTACTTCCTCCTAGGAAAACATTCTTTGTTATCTATGATTGGGCAGTTTTTTTTAACCTTAGTTTACACTCACATTGAGCAAATTGATTCTAAACAAATCAAGTTTGACCAAAATGTTCCAAAAATTTAATTAAGTAGGATATGTATGTGATTACTACACCAATACACAGGGTAGTGCACAAAAATCTCAGGACTATGGAAGGGCTTCAAACGAAAGACCAAGAGCCAGAATATGGGTAGTAGGGTAGTAGCAGCACCAACTATCAGGCCAAAGTAGTATAAGTATGGTGGTAGTAGTAGTAGTAGGACGCAGTTGTCCCTGCTGACTTCGGAAAGGTGCAACATTATAGTTGAGGAGAAAGAAGAGGAGATTGTGGATTGGATAGCTCTCTCCTCCTCTCAGTTGCAGTAGGATGACCTGGAGGTGAATTCGGAGTCTAACACTGTGCCATGGAGCCAGGGTTCCTCCTGCTCCTCTTTCTTGCAGCCCCAAAGAAGGCTTTCAGTGGAGTCCTCCCAGTCTTAACTGCCCATTGCTAGAGGGGCACCTTCCTTTTTCCTAAGAAGTGGCAAGAAAACCCCACCACACCCTATGGCAGATAGTCAAGAGAGTCTCCCTGTTGACGACTTGTGTGAGAGCCCTCACCATTTGGGCTGCCCTGAGGAAGAATTGGGGAAGGAGGCTGGTGACCTCATGCATACCTGTGTTGGTGGTGGTAACAGTGGCACCTGTAGCCAAGGCATTGGTGGTGGGATCAGCGACAGTTGCAGTTGGGGAAGAGAACAGGACTGGGGCACAAGAGCCCATCATTATATCTGACAGGAAATGGCAGGGAGGGTGAGGACAGGACCTGGGAGCTGCATCAGAGTGCTGAGGAGGAGGCAACATCAGTGGAGAAGGGTGGTGGTGGCAGCAATTCTGAGCAGAGGCCACACACCTCTGCTGATGCTGTGGGTAGGTTAGGCCCAAAATGTGCTTGAGCTAAGCCCAGCTGACACTCATATAACAGGTGTCCCTGTAGTTGTTGGGGACCCACAATGAGAAACTCCCATGGGGAGGAGGAGAAGGTGCTGCCACTTGAGGAGGAGAAAGAAGGGTTGGAGGAGAATGAGGATGATTATGATGATGGTGACACCAGTTATGACACCCAATCATCTTAGTGTGGGGTGGAGGTAGAAAGAACTAGTTCCTGGGGCATGCTGGCCAGAAAGATGACCTGTAGACTTTCTTGCACAGGCATATCATTAACATCAAACAGTCTGTTGATTACTGGATAGCCATGCTTCTAGACCCTTGCTACCAGGGCAAATTAGGGGAGTGTATTCCTCTGGCAGAAAGGTAGGACAAATCATGTTATTACCAGGAAACACTATGTAAGCAGATGCTTGCCACCAACGTGTCTAAAAGGGAGGCCACTCTCTGCCCCCGCAGTCACCCCCTTCCTACCGCCACAAACAGTAGAAACCATAGCAGCAGCCATTTTAGTCTCCTCAACATGATAGAGCAGTTTTTCCATGTGCCACACCAGGTAGAAGCCAGTCAGCAAGCTGACAGCTCTCGCCTCAACACCCAGGTTCAGGCCTACCTAAGGCCGACTGTGATAAGTCTCTGCTGCATACCCTGCTCCCTCACCCCATGGATTTCTGTGCAGGCAGACTGGAACAGTAGCCCGAACTGACAGAGCATGCCCTCTATCTTCTTTCTTGCCCAGCCTCCAGTGTCATCTTGGAGAGGGTTTTCAGCGCTGTGGGGAGTGTGATGACACCCAAAAGGACCACGTTGTCCTCCGCCAGTGTCCAAAACATCACTTTTGTCAAAATGAACCAAGCCTGGATATTCACACTACTCTGGCTAATTCAGATGAATAGATCTAGCCTTGCTGGCGGTGCCCCATTTTGCCACTGTTGCTGTCTGTCTGTTTACCATTGCGTTCTGTATGGCTGCTGCTGTGGCCTGCATCATGGCACTAATGCCACTTACCAACCATCACATTCTGTGCGTCTGCAGCTGCAGCATGCCTCATGGCACTAATGCCACCTGCAAACCTTCATGTTCTGTACGATTGGTTCATCATGCCACTAATGCCACCTGCCAACCATCACATTCTGTACGGCTGCTGTGGCCTGCATCATGAAACTTGCCAACCATCACATTATGTATGGCTACTGCTGCCACCTAGAACATGCCACTAATGCAGCTGACACCATCATGCCACTGCTGCGACCTGCCGACCATTATTTTCCATAAGGCTGCTACTGCCTCCATCATGCTGCCTTCTTGCAAACATGTATCATATAGTTTTTGCTGCAGCTGCCACTGCCTCCTCTGCTGCTTCTTCTCGCTGTTAATCTCATACTGCCACCTCCATTAATGCAAAGCATCTGCCACCACTACTACTACTATTATTATTGCTACTACAACTCATAGACAGCCTTGTATGTTCCCTGATATACTGCTCCTGCCACTATTGTTTATATCTCACCCAGATTCCTCAGTTGGATAAGAATCGCCTTTGTATTAGGTAGAGCCCAGAAAGGCTGGTATATTTTTTTGTCCTATTTTATGTTATGCTGGTGCTATAACTTCACCTGACCAAGTGACTTTATAACTTGGATGCTATTCTGTTATGCTGAAGTGACCAAATAAAGCACGGTTTGAACTTTGAAACCTGCTGTCTCCGTGAAAATCTGTCATTGCCAACCCTACTGCAAGTACAGATACCTACATCAGGTACAATGCATTTTAGGGCTAGGTTAGCTGAATGTATTGATAGATTTCTCTTAGTAAGTTGTTGCTCCATTACGGAGAAAAACATACTTTTATTCCATATGCAAATGAGTAGTTAAGTGCACTGTGGGTACGCTCAAACCACTTTGGAAAGGAGAGGTCATCAATATCCAGCACCCCCACCGTTCATCTGTTTCATGCAGCTGCTGGCACCAGAAACTATACAGTAGATGGTGCCCAAAGCAGAAGGCTCCATCCACTATATCCACTTTTAATGTACATGGTGATGAAAATTAAACTATAGCTGAAGTATTTAAAGATATGCCAGATTCAAGAAGTATATGGTATATAGTCAGGGGCATAACTACCATAGCGGCAGACCATGCGACTGTTATGAGGCCCAGGGCAAGAGGGGGCCCAGTTGGGTTCATTCTCCTCTTCCACTGGAGGTGAAAACTTGGTCAGGACTCTACCCTCTAAAGAAACAAAAAAAAAATGGCCCAAGGGTCACTGAAAGAGGTTTAGGTGGAAACCCTTCTGTCTTGTGTCAGGGACCTGGTTTGATCCTGGCTATGGGTCCCTTACTATATGTACACCATTATATATAGTATATAAGTTCTGTTATAATGCTACTATAGACCACCACATATAACATACCATATATAATATATAACTCAGAAAGTTCAAAGAGGGAAGATCACAAGTGCTACCTAACAACAGCACTATACATGGAAAATGACACTGCAATAGCCGGACCTTTGCATAATGAAAGACATGCAACATAAACGATGATGGAAATTTTAATGGTTTATTTAATTTGCAATTCTTCCTGCTGGGTCAAATCTCATTAACTTAGTGTGTCAACTGTGGTTTGTTCATGAATTTTCCATCATTACTGTAGCTTTTAGTCACTTCCCTACATCTCTCAATCATTCCCTTCTCGAGGCGCCTCACCTTCCGAAGACTTCAAAGCAAAATGACCACACACAAATAAAATGAGCGCATACAGTTTCCAGGGATACTCTCATATTTTAGGTTTAATATTCACATTTTGAGCTGGTGACATTTTTTATTTTGATTATGTTCTAAATAAAACAGGATTTTAGACATATATTTACCTCACAGTATGACACTCGCACCCTTATATCACCTGCGACAACGCTTTAATTTTTGTTTGGAAAGACTGTAATTAAATATATGACATTTAGTATTTTATATTTTTGCTCCGACCAGTAGAGGTCAGTAGAGTACCGTATATGTAATTACTGACGCTTTTTCAGTAAGTGGAACAGAAAGATGAGATATCTGAAGACCAGATAAAAGTCAATGGCATCTTTACATTTCAGGATATCTGATAAGCCCTTACAATAGGGGTAAGGCCATTCTGATTTTTGCCTGCAAAACACGGACCTGTGTAGATGTCGGTAAGACTTCCAAGTGCATGTTTTTTGTTTTGTTTTTATGGACCTATTCTCTTGAATGAATGAGTCTTGGATGGATAAAATACAAGATGCTGTATGCTATGAATTATTTTGCACAGATCAATAGTGATGGATCAATGTGAGTGTAATCTGGATAGCACACAGGTGAAAAACAGTGTCATGATAACTAGGTATCTTTTTAAGAATCATCAAGCATATACTGCTAACTTGATTGAATGAGCAGCTCATAGGAAACATTATAGAGTATGGATAAGGTAATGTCATTCATCAAAGGGCCTAATATAGTCCCAGTCATCTACAGTACTGGAGATAATAGTTTTATATGTCCTCTCTAACAAATATTGATGGGTTTTGCTACTACTGATCACTACTACATTTCTTATATATGGGCAGAATTCAAAGAAGCATTACTCACCTCACCGATCTCCTGTGTCTGTAATTTCAGTACTTATTAGAGATGAGCGAGCATACTCGTCCGAGCTTGGTGCTCGTTCGAGTATTAGGGTACTCGTAAGTGCTCGCTGCTCGGACGAGTATCTCGCCATGCTCGAGGAAATGGCAACTTCCGCATCGTGCATTTTTGGGCGCCTAAAAACTCAGCCAATCACAATCCAGGAGACTCTGCGGTACACCCAGCATCACGTGGGGCCCTTACATGTCGATAGCAGGGGTTGGCTGGCCTGATCAAGTGACCCTGGAATATACTAGTGACTGTCCGCGGTGCTCGGCTCAGATGCTGTCTGGATGTCGTTAGGGATAGAGCTGCTGCGTTTCAGGGAGAGTGTTAGGGCCTGCATTTAGTTCTCTGTTAGGCAGGAATCACCCACAAAGAACCCAACAGCCCTTCTAAGGGCTACAAGACATTTTTGTTTTGTCTCCTGGCTTGGCTGGCTGGCTGGCACTAGTAGTGCAGCTATCGCCATATATAACCCCCTTTTTTTTTAATGTTATATCTCAGTGATACAAATCCATTTCACACAGCAGTGTGGAACCATTCTGTGTGTCACAGTTCAGCTGTCCACTCACTCCAATCCGTATTTTCTGTCCAGGTGACACTTTCTGTACGTCACTTAATACAACCAAGTCTTTTGCTGCCTGTCACGTATATAGCTTGATCCCAAAAATCTCTGTGCGACATTTGTCTGGGTCGCAGTCTAAATAGCCACCGTCAGTAGGGTGTCAGTTAGCTCTACGATAGTTTCTGCACGTCACGTTCCCAAAAAAACAAAACTCAAAAAAAAAAAAAATTAAAAATAAAAAAAGTTTTTTAGTTGTTTTAGCTCAGTGATACAAATCCATTTCACACAGCTGCGTGGAACCATTCTGTGTGTCACAGTTCATTACACTCACTCCTATCCGTATTTTCTGTCCAGGTGACACTTTCTGTACGTCACTTATTACAACCAAGTCTTTTGCTGCCTGTCACGTGATTAGCTTGATCCCAAAAATCTCTGTGCGACATTTGTCTGGGTCGCAGTCTAAATAGCCACCGTCAGTAGGGTGTCAGTTAGCTCTACGATAGTTTCTGCAAGTCACGTTCCCAAAAAAACAAAACTCAAAAAAAAAAAAAAATTAAAAAAAAAAAAGTTTTTTAGTTGTTTTAGCTCAGTGATACAAATCCATTTCACACAGCTGCGTGGAACCATTCTGTGTGTCACAGTTCATTACACTCACTCCTATCCGTATTTTCTGTCCAGGTGAACTTTCTGTACGTCACTTAATACAACCAAGTCTTTTGCTGCCTGTCACGTATATAGCTTGATCCCAAAATTCTCTGTGCGATAGTTGTCTGGGTCGCAGTCTAAATAGCCACCGTCAGTAGGGTGTCAGTTAGCTCTACGATAGTTTCTTCACACAGCTGCGTGGAACCATTCTGTGTGTCACATTTCAGTACACTCACTCCAATCCGTATTTTCTGTCCAGGTGACACTTTCTGTACGTCACTTAATTAAACCAGACTGAACAAGTTTGTGGGTTTCAGTACAGCAGGCCCATTTATTTTTTATTAGAGATGAGCGAGTAGTGTTCGATCGAGCCGGTATTCGATCGAATACTACGCTATTCGGCATACTCGATTTCAATCGAGTATAACGGCGATGGCGCACTTAGAATTCGTTTCCCCTCCCACCTTCCCTGGCGCTCTTTTTCCACCAATCAACATGCAGGGGGGGTATGACAGGCACGCTGAGCACGCTGGCAGCGCGAAAACAGCGTCTACATGGATTGGCTGGAAAACCATGTGACCTCGAATATTAAAAACTCAGCTCTTCCTGCTCGTACGCATATGCTGCGTGAACTTAGTCAGGGACAGAGGCTGGAGAAGGGACAGACAGGTTTTAGCAGTTGGACAGGCAGGAGCGTGATTAAAAGCCCTTATCAGGGCTACTATAGTGCACTACAGTGATAGCTTTACTACAAGATACACTTTACAGAGAACGGCTGCCGTATTCAGGGATAGCTGCTGGAGTAGGGACAGAGAGAGGCATTAGTGGTGTATTAGGTGCTCTGCTACATACCAAACTATATTTGGCACTACTGTTCAGCGTTCTTTTTGGCTGAAAAACCCTGTTATATAACTAGTGTGTATATGCACCATCTGATCTGGCAGTATACGGCTGTGAATTTTATTTTATTTTTTTAAATACAGTTTATTTGGCTCTAGTGTTCTGGGTTCTGTGTGCCTGCAATACCCTTTTTTATACCAGGTGTAAATACCCACCGTCTGTACAGTTAGTACACGGCTGTGTACCTTGAAATATACATATCTAGCTTCTAATTGGCCACTTATACTGTGGCGTTCTCTTGCTAAATTATTTCACATACCTGGTGTAAAATACCCACCGGTCCTGTCAGTTAGTACACGGCTGTGTACCTTTGAAATATACAATTATCTAGGGCCCTTTTAATTTGGCCACTGTACCTGCTGGAGTTCTCGTGCTAAATTATTTTCACATACCTGGTGTAAATACCCCACCGTTCTGTTCAAGTTAGTACACCGGCTGTGTACCTTGAAAAATAATATCTAGGCCCATTGTAATTGGCCACTGTCACTGTGCGTTCTCGTTGCTTAAAATTATTTCACATACACTGGTGTAAAATATCCCACCGTCTGTTCAGTTTATTACACGGACAGTGTAACTTGAAATATACAATATCTAGGCCTTTTAATTGGCCACTATACTGTTGCGTTCTCTTGCTAATATTATTTCCACATACCTGGTGGTAAATACCCACCGTCTGTTCAGTTAGTTACACGGCTGTGTACCTTGAAATATACAATATCTAGGCCATTTAATTGGCCACTGTACTGTGTGTTCTCTTGCTAATTATTTCACATACCTGGTGTAAATACCCACCGTCTGTTCAGTTAGTACACGGCAGTGTACCTTGAAATATACAATATCTAGGCCTTTTAATTGGCCACTGTACTGTGCGTTCTCTTGCTAAATTATTTCACATACCTGGTGTAAATACCCACCGTCTGTTCAGTTAGTACACGGCTGTGTACCTTGAAATATACAATATCTAGGCCTTTTAATTGGCCACTGTACTGTGCGTTCTCTTGCTAAATTATTTCACATACCTGGTGTAAATACCCACCGTCTGTTCAGTTAGTACACGGCAGTGTACCTTGAAATATACAATATCTAGGCCTTTTAATTGGCCACTGTACTGTGCGTCTCTTGCTAAATTATTTCACATACCTGGTGTAAATACCCACCGTCTGTTCAGTTAGTACACGGCTGTGTACCTTGAAATATACAATATCTAGGCCATTTAATTGGCCACTGTACTGTGCGTTCTCTTGCTAAATTATTTCACATACCTGGTGTAAATACCCACCGTCTGTTCAGTTAGTACACGGCTGTGTACCTTGAAATATACAATATCTAGGCCATTTAATTGGCCACTGTACTGTGCGTTCTCTTGCTAAATTATTTCACATACCTGGTGTAAATACCCACCGTCTGTTCAGTTAGTACACGGCAGTGTACCTTGAAATATACAATATCTAGGCCATTTAATTGGCCACTGTACTGTGCGTTCTCTTGCTAAATTATTTCACATACCTGGTGTAAATACCCACCGTCTGTTCAGTTAGTACACGGCTGTGTACCTTGAAATATACAATATCTAGGCCATTTAATTGGCCACTGTACTGTGCGTTCTCTTGCTAAATTATTTCACATACCTGGTGTAAATACCCACCGTCTGTTACAGTTAGTACACGGCAGTGTACCTTGAAATATACAATATCTAGGCCATTTAATTGGCCACTGTACTGTGCGTTCTCTTGCTAAATTATTTCACATACCTGGTGTAAATACCCACCGTCTGTTCAGTTAGTACACGGCAGTGTACCTTGAAATATACAATATCTAGGCCATTTAATTGGCCCACTGTACTGTGCGTTCTCTTGCTAAATTATTTCACATACCTGGTGTAAATACCCACCGTCTGTTCAGTTAGTACACGGCAGTGTACCTTGGAAATATACAATATCTAGGCCATTTAATTGGCCACTGTACTGTGCGTTCTCTTGCCTAAATTATTTCACATACCTGGTGTAAATACCCACCGTCTGTTCAGTTAGTACACGGCTGTGTACCTTGAAATATACAATATCTAGGCCCATTTAATTGGCCACTGTACTGTGTGTTCTCTTGCTAAATTATTTCACATACCTGGTGTAAATACCCACCGTCTGTTCAGTTAGTACACGGCAGTGTACCTTGAAATATACAATATCTAGGCCTTTTAATTGGCCCACTGTACTGTGCGTTCTCTTGCTAAATTATTTCACATACCTGGTGTAAATACCCACCGTCTGTTCAGTTAGTACACGGCAGTGTACCTTGAAATATACAATATCTAGGCCATTTAATTGGCCACTATACTGTGCGTTCTCCTTGCTAAATTATTTCACATACCTGGTGTAAATACCCACCGTCTGTTCAGTTAGTACACGGCAGTGTACCTTGAAATATAACAATATCTAGGCCATTTTAATTGGCCACTGTTACTGTGCGTTCTCTTGCTAAATTATTTCACATACCTGGTGTAAATACCCACCGTCTGTTCAGTTAGTACACGGCAGTGTACCCTTGAATATTACAATATCTAGGCCATTTAATTGGCCACTGTACTGTGCGTTCTCTTGCTAAATTATTTCACATACCTGGTGTAAATACCCACCGTCTGTTCAGTTAGTACACGGCTGTGTACCTTGAAATATACAATATCTAGGCCTTTAATTGGCCACTGTACTGTGCGTTCTCTTGCTAAATTATTTTCACATACCTGGTGTAAATACCCACCGTCTCTGTACAGTTAGTACACGGCTGTGTACCTTGAAATATACAATATCTAGGCCTTTAATTGGCCACTGTACTGTGCGTTCTCTTGCTAAATTATTTCAACATACCTGGTGTAAATACCCACCGTCTGAACAGTTAGTACACGGCAGTGTACCTTGAAATATACCAATATCTAGGCCTTTTAATTGGCCACTGTACTGTGCGTTCTCTTGCTAAATTATTTCACATACCTGGTGTAAATACCCACCGTCTGAACAGTTAGTACACGGCTGTGTACCTTGAAATATACAATATCTAGGCCTTTAATTGGCCACTGTACTGTGCGTTCTCTTGCTAAATTATTTCACATACCTGGTGTAAATACCACCGTCTGTTCAGTTAGTACACGGCTGT